>JALMGJ010000014.1:23046261-23543761 GCA_023362775.1 Charina bottae | reverse complement strand
TTTGTCCAGAGCTCGAAATATCATCAGTGATGCCTCCCATCCTCATCATGGTTTGTTTTCTTTGTTACCCTCTGGGAAGAGGTTCCGCTGTATCCGATGTAGAACAGCCAGATTGGGAAACAGCTTTGTCCCCCAGGCTACTGGATCCTTGAATGCTTAAGTAAGTTCTTTTAGGTGAAATGTTGGATGTGTAAAGAATGTATATTTTATAGTAACTATGGATTTTTTATTAGTATTTTAGTGTTTGACTGAAATTGTGAGTTAAAGAATGTATATTTTATAAGAATGTATATTTTATCAGAATGGGTATTTTATAGTAATTATGGTTTTTTATTATTATCATTAGTATTTTATTGCTTGAGTGAAATTGTGAGCCAACTGCAACGAAATTTCATTCTATTGTGCACTTGTATAGTGTATAGTGGGATGACAATAAAGTTATTATTCTATTCTATTCTATTCTATTCTATTCTATTCTATTCTATTCTATTCTATTCTATTCTATTCTAATCCTGGTGTTAATCTTTGCATATCTGGGTGTTGATTGCTGGCAAGGAGGTGTTCTGGTCTTCTGGCTTTTCTATTGTCTCTTATGAATGGTACGTAAATGTTGTTTATGTGTCTGTTGATGGCTGCTTTGTCTGAGTGCCAAGCTTCCAGGAATTCTCTGGCGTTTTTGGATTTGGCTTGGTTTAAGATGCTCACATGATAAGATGTGTATTGTGAATCTGCACCTACAAGGTGGCACGCAAGCTACATTCACAATAGCGGCATAATTGCAAATTTTAGAAAATGAGGGAAAAAAATCAATTTGATATATTTTCAGAAATGAAGAATTGAGAAAAAGATTCATCCCTGCTAATCAGGACCCCTGTCTGAAGGGAAGACTAACAAATAAGCTAATTTTTTTCATGCTTTTTATTTATAAAATCAGAAATTAATCTGTTGAATTTTTTATTTCATCATTTCATAATGTCATGTTTTCTTTTTCTTTATTTTCACATTCACTAGGTAGGCCAATATGATCACTTCCATTTTACAACAGAGGGAGCATCCGCAAGGGGGGGGGTCAAAAAAGTCAAGATGGTGGCTGCACCCGCATGATCACAGCCCCACTTCTTTTTTACATCCATGGCATGTGTGATGCAGTAAAAACAGTGTGAGGCTTAATTGCACATTACAGCCACCATCTTTACTTTTTTTGATCCTCCTGTTCCCATAGACACTCCTGGCTTATAAATGGCTTGCCTCTGACTTAAGCAAGTGAGATTTGACATGGCTTCTGGAACATCTCAATATATAGTTCTGGCATCTCCAACATATGAAGTGAAAGTTGATTTTTGGATAAGCCCAACTCCAGCCATTTCCCTTCTTCTTTCTTTTTAAAACAAATCATATATGAATGCAGAAATAAAAATAAGGAGGGCAGAAAGAAGGGAGGATTAAAAACAACTCAAATAAATTGACTATTTATGCTCTATGCAAAACCTGAATTTGTAAGCAATTCTAGGGGATGTTTGAGGTACATTTTATATGAACACATTTTTAAAAATCTGATATTTGACCATGATTTAGTTCATTCAGATGTTCCCCTTGTGCTGATCCAAAACAAGGAAAGTTCCCAGTTCCTGTTATTGAAACTCTCAGGAGGAAACAGAGCCTTGAAGAATATCTTATCTTGCAAAATGTCAACAAAGTAGGGACAAGAGTTATTTGACAGAGAGGCTCTCCATAGAGGAGAATAGGATTCTCTGTTGCCTCTTCCTGAAAAAGTGGCACGCCCTACAGAGTCCTAGCTTGCATTTCATCCTAAGCCATGATTCGCTTCACTCGGATTTCCTGAGTAATCCACAATGGGTTGGGTTTGTGTGGCACCTTAAGTTGAGATTGCGAGTTATAAACTGCAGTGGCCGGCTGTATGTCATTGCAATTATATACATCCCAATTTTCAGGATAACACTCAAAGCAGTTACAAGCACTATAAACAACTGTAAACAATTGTACAATAAGTATGATTTAGAAAGCATTAGAAATGGTATGGTTCCCACAGGGCAGTTGACAGTAGAAAGACCATTCTTTGGCATTCTCTCAACACACAGAGGACTCATTAATCAAACAAACCATATTTTGGCTTAGCGTGATGTGTGAGCCTAACCAGTCTATACAGCAGAGCTTTCCAAACTGTGTGTCGGGACACGGCTGCAGTGTCCGGGTGTGTCGCGGCTGCTGCTGCCTCTGAGCCCTGCCAGGATTCCGCACAGGTCCTAGTGCCTGCCTTGTGCCTGGCTGCCTCCAAACCTGCTGTGATTCCGCGCAGGTCCTAGTGCCTGCCTTGTGCCTGGCTGCCTCCAAACCTGCCCTGGCAGGATTCCGCACAGGTCCTAGTGCCTGCCTTGTGCCTGGCTGCCTCCAAACCTGCTGTGATTCCGCACAGGTCCTAGTGCCTGCCTTGTGCCTGGCTGCCTCCAAACCTGCCCTGCCAGGATTCCGCACAGGTCCTAGTGCCTGCCTTGTGCCTGGCTGCCTCCAAACCTGCTGTGATTCCGCGCAGGTCCTAGTGCCTGCCTTGTGCCTGGCTGCCTCCAAACCTGCCCTGCCAGGATTCCGCACAGGTCCTAGTGCCGGCCTTGTGCCTGGCTGCCTCCAAACCTGCTGTGATTCCGCGCAGGTCCTAGTGCCTGCCTTGTACCTGGCTGCCTCCAAACCTGCCCTGCCAGGATTCCGTGCAGGTCCTAGTGCCTGCCTTGTGCCTGGCTGCCTCCAAACCTGCTGTGATTCCGCGCAGGTCCTAGTGCCTGCCTTGAGCCTTGCTGCCTCCAAACCTGCCCTGCCAGGATTCCACACAGGTCCTAGTGCCTGCCTTGTGCCTGGCTGCCTCCAAACCTGCTGTGATTCCACGCAGGTCCTAGTGCCTGCCTTGAGCCTTGCTGCCTCCAAACCTGCCCTGCCAGGATTCCACACAGGTCCTAGTGCCTGCCTTGTACCTGGCTGCCTCCAAACCTGCCCTGCCAGGATTCCGTGCAGGTCCTACTGCCTGCCTTGTGCCTGGCTGCCTCCAAACCTGCCCTGCCAGGATTCCACGCAGGTCCTAGTGCCTGCTTTGTGCCTTGCTGCCTCCAAACCTGCTGTGATTCCGCGCAGGTCCTTGTGCCTGCCTTGTACCTGGCTGCCTCCAAACCTGCCCTGCCAGGATTCCGTGCAGGTCCTAGTGCCTGCCTTGTGCCTTGCTGCCTCCAAACCTGCCCTGCCAGGATTCCGTGCAGGTCCTAGTGCCTGCCTTGTGCCTTGCTGCCTCCAAACCTGCCCTGCCAGGATTCCGTGCAGGTCCTAGTGCCTGCCTTGGGCCTTGCTGCCTCCAAACCTGCCCTGCCAGGATTCCGTGCAGGTCCTAGTGCCTGCCTTGTACCTGGCTGCCTCCAAACCTGCCCTGCCAGGATTCCGTGCAGGTCCTAGTGCCTGCTTTGTGCCTTGCTGCCTCCAAACCTGCTGTGATTCCGAGCAGGTCCTCGTGCCTGCCTTGTGCCCTGCTGTAAGAGTGTGTCACAAAATGATGCATGTCTAAAAAGTTTGTCACCAACATGAAAAGTTTGGAAAGCTCTGCTCTAGAGAATGGGAAGGTTGCTGAAATGTGGCCTCGTAAGGCACCCAAAAAAAAAGAACAAGGAAGGTCCATGGCCTTCATTGTCTACAAACTAATGCTCAGGGTATGAGAAATACTCTGAAATTCAGTTCAGAAATGGAAATGTAATTTAATAGGTAGAACTCAGACCTGGTGGAATGACTCCCATGCAATATAAGGATGCCACAGGCTCAAAAGGAATAGAAGCAACAGAAAAGTAAGAGGAGCCACACTGTATGGTAGAAGTGTTCATTTCTTCTTGGAAATCCAAATGAGTGAAATTGGCAATGATTTAGGAAGCGTCTGGGTTAAATTAAGTTTGGGGGAAACGCAACGTTGTGTACTGTTGCCCACCCAACCAAGGAGATGATATGGACGATGCCTTCCAAAAGCAAATTGCAGATTTTTCAAAGAGGCATGAAGTCATAGTGATGGAAGACTTTAATTACCCCAACATCTGTTGGGAGACAAGCTCTGCCAAGCGTGGTCCTTCCAGGAAATTCCTGACTTGCCCCGCTGATAACTATCTTCTTCAGAGAATGGAGAGAGGCTCAAGAGGATCAGCTATCCTTGGCTGAAGACTAACCAGTAGGAAAGACTTAGCTGAAGAAGTGGAAAGAGCAAGAACATGGAGGGAAAGTGATCGTGCAGTGATGGAATTCTTGATTTTGAGGGAAACCAAATCTGGGTGTAACCAACATAAAACTTGGACTTTAAAGCAGATTTTAACACACTGACAGTAATTATAAGTAGGACCCTAGGGCGTGGTGGCTCAGCGGGTAAGACACCAGGCTTGTCGATCGGAAGATCGCGAGTTCGGAGGTTTGAATCCCTAGCCCTGCGTGCGGAGGGAGCTCCCGCACTCGCCCCAGCTCTTGCCAACCTAGCAATTCGAAAGCATGCAAATGCAAGTAGATGAATAGATACCACTTCGGTGGGCAGGTAACAGCGTTCCGCGCGCGTCATGCCGGCCACATGACCGTGGAAGTGTCTTCGGACAACGCTGGCTCTTCGGCTAACAAGCGTAGATGAGCACCGGCCCCTAGAGTCGGACACGACTGCACAACTGTGCGGGGGGAACCTTTACCTTTACTTTAGGGCTGAAGAAGTTCAAGATGGGGAGAGGCAGGCAACCAAAGGAGAATACCAGGTAATATCCAGAAACGGTAGGAACTGTGTCAGAAGAGCTGAGACTTGCGAGAAATGCCCCAAACTACCAAATCATATCCTTTGGGTACATGAGAAGCAACAGGAGTACAAAATCATATCCTTTGGGTACATGAGAAGCAAACATCTACTGTTGTGGAGATGGGCAGTGATAAATTCGATAAACAAACAAACAAACAAACAAATAAATAAATGGAAAGTTGGTCCATTGCAAGGGAAAAGCAGCAAAGGGGTAAGGAATGGTGGTAGGAAAGCAGAGCTTCTGGGCTCCTTTTTTGCATCTGCCATCTGTCTTCTCTCAGAGGAAAATGGAGCTCTACAGTAGCTGGTCATCATCATGTCATTACAGCTTAGGAGGGACAAGGAGAAGGGAAGAGAGGACTGAGCTAATTTAACTTAAATCAGCCTTTCTCAACCCTTTGGCCCTGGAGGAGCCCTTGAAATATTTTTCAGGCCTCGGGGAACCCCTGCACATTCAGGCTCCAATATAGGCCAGAAGTTACAAAATTATTACATTCGTTTCATGGGTAGGCCTGTCTATATGCATGAACAGTGTTCTTAACCTGAAAATAAAGAATGAAACTTACCTCTTGCCTGATTTTGAAATGATTTTTTAAATAAATTGTGATCTCCCAGGGAACCCCCAGGGACCTCTTGTGGAACCCGAGGGTGCCACGGAACCCTGGTTGAGAAACCCTGGCTTACACCAATGCAGCTCTCCAGCTCCCCTTTCTCAGTGGACTGAAGGAACCAGCAGAGATGATTGCGGAAGCTCTGCAATTCTTGGGGGACGGCAGGTCACAAAAGCAGATACCTTTTAATAACATCTGTTAGTCAGAAAAGAGGTTACCAGGCTCCTTCTGACTTTTTTGCTACCATAGATTAACAGGGTGCTCTTCCTACAAATCATAGGAAATCATCCTTTCACGTGATTCTGCTTTGACCAGATCCCAGTTCAAGGATCATGTCCAGTTATGGGTACCATGCTTTCAGAAGGATTCAGAGAAATTGAAAGAGGTTCCGCAATCTGATATTTAGTGGGGTGTTTTTTTTCTCCAAATGTAATAAGATATTGATGATGTTTTTCTGTACCGAGTGGTTCAAAATTGGAAAAGGTGTGAGGCAAGTGTACGCTGAACAAATAATCCGAGAAGCAGGAATGTACGAAGAAGAGCGGGGTATCAGAATTGGTGGAAGACTCATTAACAACCTACGATATGCAGATGATACAACTTTGCTTGCTGGAAATGAAGAAGACTTGAAGTACTTGCTGATGAAGATCAAAGACTGTAGTCAGCAATATGGACTACATTTGAATGTGAAGAAGATGAAGATTCTCACAAATGGACCGATAAGTAATGTCACAATTAATGGAGAAGAAATTGAAGTTGTCAACGATTTCATTCTACTCGGATCAACGATCAATGCCAAGGGAAGTAGTAATCAAGAAATCAGACGACATATCGCGCTGGGAAAATCTGCCATCCAAGACAGGTTTTCAGAACTAAAGACATCAGTCTAAAAACAAAGGTGCGCCTGACTCACGCTATGGTCTTCTCAATTGCCACATACTGTATGCCTGTGAAACTTGGACATTAAAAAAGGAAGATAGAAGAAGAATTGATGGTGTTCGAATTGTGGTGTTGGCGAAGATTATTGAAAGCACCATGGACTGCCAGAAGAACAAACAAATCAGTTTTAGAAGAAATACGACCAAAACGTTAACTAGAGGCGAGGATAACTAGGCTTAGACTCTCATACTTTGGGCACATTGTCAGGAAAGACCGATCGCTTGAAAAGGACATCATGTTTGGTAAAGTTGAGGGCCAGCGGAAAAGAGGAAGACCTTCAACGCGATGGATTGACACAATTACCGCAACAATGGATGCAAACATTGGAACAGTCAGGCAATTGGCGCAAGACCTTTAGCATTTTGTTCTATTATACATAGGGTCGCTATGAGTTCCTGCTGGGGAATTCTGGGAGTTGAAGTCGATATATCTTCAAGTTGCCAAGGTTAAGAAAAACTGTGCTCCTATGTTGCTGCATCTGTCCACTGGAAGACCCTTCCCTTTGAAATGCGATCAATCCCCATTTTGTTCACATTTCATAAATTGCTCACCACCGAACTATTCAGAAGAGCAATTTGAGTTATTTATTTATTCTTATTTTAAAATTTTATTTTTGTTTTTTAGGTATTTTGTTGTATGTGTAACGTGTATATACTGTATTGTGTATACCTGTGTGAAATGTCTAATATACGTTACGTATTTCGTTGTCTGTGCATTTTTCAACATTTGTTTTTATGTTATTAATATTGCACTAGAGATGTTTTACTGTCCTGGATGATTTTGTAAGTTGCCAAGAGTCCTTTGACTGGGGCAAGTTACAAATCTAATAAATAAACAAATGCAGGGTTAGGGTTGAGTTTCTGGGAAAGGGCAGGATGTAACTATAGTAAAAAATACGTTTGGCTGATTGTTGGCAAGCGGACAAGCTTTCGACGACCCCAGTCCCCAAAGGGTTTGCCCTGGGGAATCAGTGGGGAGGAATTTGGCTAGGCCCTTTTTCTCCCTGCCCCTAAACTCCTCCCTCCAACAGACTATTTGTCCCCCCAATACTGAAGAATTAAATGGTGGGTACAAAAGGTCAGAGCTGCAAAGGAGGCAGCATCTAGTTGACTTACCCTGGGCTCGGACGTTAAGCAGACTCAAACCTAGTCAGTTTGGATAGGGGACCACTAAGAAATCCCAGACTTGTAGATTGACTGGGAAGTTTTAAAAAAATCCCGGAAAACAGGGGCAAACCCCTTCCTTAGTTTTGCCAAGAAAAGCACGGGGATGATTCCATTAAATCTCCAGAGCTTGAGCTCAACTCCGGAGAGGCTTTAATTTTTAAGATAGATGATACTTAGGAAGTGAGGCACGAACAACCAAAGAAGTGAACAGCTCTTTTTCCAACAAGGCCTATGCAGTGTGGCCTAGCCAAGGAGAATGTCTCTCCCTTCAGCATCTCTCCTCGAGCTTCAACCCAACCTACCTCAGACGGCTGGGAAGTTGGATAGCATATGAGTGTAACTTGGATAGCAAATGAGTGTAACTTTTTTGCACACTGGTGGGAACCTAGTTGGGATGTCCCCAAGACAAATAAAGAATTGACACTGGCTTGCTAGTTCAATGTACGTTTTTAATTGGCCAGCAGTCTCACTTTTCTGTCCTCTAAGCAGAGAAGAAAATAACGCAGCTAAAAACCCAATTCAGAAGAAATGCTTATCGCACGCGGAGCTTTGCCGAGAGGACGGTTAATCAAAACTGACTTCTTGACAGAAAGAGAAGAAGACAAGGTAGAGGATGTTGGCTCGCAGGCAGGATCCTTCCGAGAAGAAAAAGCTTGGTCCTGAAAAGGAAGAAATTGGGACAAATTGGACAGGTTTACACACCCCACTGGGCTAGCTGGTCATGACATCAAGCCCAGATATGGCTAATACAATTTGACAAAAGATGTCCTGGGAAAGCAACTGGGCTTTGTAAGATCTGGGTGTGTGTTTCAGTGTGCTGTGTGAACCCAGTCCAGCCCGGAGAATAACGCTGACATCGTTTCTACAAAGAGGATGGTGCCATTCGGGGCAATTATCCTAGTGCTACATCCAAGGCTATTAAAATTAGTTTTATTCTCTCTTTACAACTTACACACCAGAACTTCAGTGGGTTGGTGTTAGGCCTCTCACCACACAAACACCCGAGCTCAGGACGAGCACGCCCTGACAACCTATTTTCTCTGCTGTGTCCCCAGGGGGTGGTCAAAAAAGTCAAGATGGTGGCCGCAACAGAGCAATTGAAGTTCTGCCTGTTGTCAGTCAAGATCTGTGGCTTGAGAAAGTCGACCCATTGAGAATGTAATTATCTGTTGTAGAGAAGGTCGGAAGTCATTATATTTAATAACTTTTCTTTTTCTGTACCTTTTTTCTTTTTCTTGCTTTTCTTGCTTTTGCTTTAGATTTGTCTTTTACTTTATGTAACGTTCTCAATAAATACAAATAATAAAAAAGAGGAAGTCAACCCATTGTAGGGAGCCTACACAATTGCACAAGTATCTTTCCAAATCATGGGCTGTAACCTTTCCCTTTTCTTGAAGACGGCTGAATTTAGAACCCTGCCCTGAGCACGGGGTGGGACTTGATGGCCTCAAGGACCCCTCTGGGGGTCAAACTCTCTGCAAATGTTCTGTATCGCTGCTCAGCATCTGCTCTGCTCCGCTCTCCGCTTCTAGGTCCCATCCAAGGATTTTCTCCTCCGCTGCAAAAGCCTCCCTCGTGGAGAAGGGCGGCCATTGGCTGACACTATTTTGGGGATATTTACCTAGTAAATATCACATTTGGGGGACTTCTTTAGGGGCATGGTGGCTCAGCGGGTAAGACGACAGGCTTGTCGATCGGAAGGTTGCAAGTTCGGAGGTTCGAATCCCTAGCCCTGCGTACGGAGTGAGCTCCTGCACTAGCTCCAGCTCTTGCCAACCTAGCAATTCGAAAGCATGCAAATGCAAGTAGATGAATAGGTACCACTTCAGTGGGTAGGTAACAGCGTTCCGCATGTGTCATGCCGGACACATGACCGTGGAAGCGTCTTCGGACAACGCTGCCTCTTCGGCTAACAAACGGAGATGAGCACCGGCCCCTAGAGTCGGACACGACTGCACAAATGTGCGGGGGGTACCTTTACCTTTTACCTTTTGTGACAGCAGGTTTTTCCGCCAAAGCACTAAAGGGACCAAAAAGTGATACTCACTTTTAACTTCAGAAGCAAGATAGCTGGGGATCCCGTTGCAAAAAGCCTCCACCTGCTTCCCGTACAGGGACAGGTCTGGGATCCTCTTGTGGGAGACAGTGAGGGACACCTCCTTTGGGGGAGGTCCATTTCTGTGATCCTTCTAAAGGAGAGGAGAACAACAGGGCAGCGTTTAAAGATGGATGCACTGGACAGCGTGCAGCAAAGCGGAGAAGAGGGACCAGGGAGGCTGTGGTTTCATGACACCCTTTAAGCATCAGCTCAAGCAAATCCTTCCTTAGCCATCTGTGCCACAGGAAAATACAAACTGTGGAGTCCTTGGTGCTCTCTGAGCCTGGTTGTTTTCTTGCAGACGTTTCATTGCCAGGCTAGGCAACATGAAGATGCACTGAAGATGTTGCCTAGCCTGGCAATGAAACGTCTGCAAGAAAACAACCAGGCTCAGAGAGCACCAAGGACTCCACAGTTCAACCCTGAGCTACAAATATTCTCTTTGATTGAAAATACAAATTCTCCCTTATCAATATAAACAAACCAGGGGCATCTGCGGGGGATAACGACAACAATAAAGAAGGTTTCTTTTTGGTTTCTATTATTTCTATTCTGGTTTGGCCATCTTACTGGGTTTTTTATTTAAATTGGCTGTTTTTATGGTACAGTAAGTTGCCAAGAGTCAGCTGAGTATAAGTTTGAGAATAGAATAGAATAGAATAGAATAGAATAGAATAGAATAGAATAGAGTAGAGTAGAGTAGAGTAGAGTAGAGCAGAGCAGAGCAGAGCAGAGCAGGGCAGAATAGAATAGAATAGAATAGAATAGAATAGAATAGAATAGAATAGAATAGAATAGAATAGAATAGAATAGAATAGAATTTTTACCCATAAGTAGAATAATACTGTTATTTTTTGAGGCTGTCAGCCCTCCAAAGTAGACCAAACTTGGAAACCAAAGACACCAAGCTAATACTACTTTTATTATAAGGTTATAGTAACAGAACCTTGCAAGTCTGAATGCGCTTCCCCCATCTATCTTCATGAGAAATAGGGAGGGTCATGTCTGAGACGCTTTCTCAGGTTACAGTTCTGCTCTGGACTCTGATTTCCTTTATCTGACTGTTGTGTTGGTTGCAGCCCTTCCTCCTGTTCCTCAGGGTCATTCCTTCTTCCCATTACAGACTGCCTATGGCATCTATATTTACTTGCTCAGGGTGTCCACATACATTGCATGACTCGCATAAAAAAAGACTGGGGCATCAATTACACAATCAGAACGACCACCTTCACCTTTTTACACACACACCCCACGGACACCTTTGTGTTTGCTTGTAAATAAAAGTGATGGGCAGAGGCTGATGTTTGCCTGGCATCAAGGCAGCCTTTTCAGTTTTAAAACTGAAGGCGTTGGGGCAGGGTGCTCGGCAGGCATCCAGGGAGGGGTGTGTGTGTGCCCCTTGATGCTTATAGGTACCCTTTTTCTGGCCCCTGGTGGATCTACTGTACCTCCCAGATCTTCATATCTTTACCTGCTTTTCCCGGATGGCTTTGGGAAGAGTGGCTATGTCTGGCATGACCTGTTTATTCATTTTGGTGATGAAGCAGGATTTCTTGGACAATAGCCGGGTTGCCATGAAGCCCTGTCAAAGCAAAACAGAAGCAGAAAAATGGCAAAAAACTCCAAAGAATCTGATGCTGGGGAAGAAACAGCTAAGTTCCCGGGCCTTCCCATTGGACCACAAGTTCTCAGCTGGGTCCAGCTGGCATTGTTTTTATCGGAGGCGGGGAGACAATTAAGCTACAGGACCTAAAAGCTGCAGCAAATTGTGCCTTGCCTTGACAAGGTGCACCATTCATGGAAGCAATGCTATTTCTTCACCCCGTTCCTGAAAGTCCCTGAAGAGGCCACTGGTGTGACGTGAAATGAAGCAAGGGAGAGGCAGTTTGGTGTCGTGGTTAAAGTAGGCTGGCCATACCGAACAGTCACTCATGCCCTCGTCATCTCCCATATAGACTATTGTAATGCGCTCTACATGGGGCTACCCTTGAGGAGTATCCGGAAGCTTCAGCTGGTCCAGAATGCGGCTGCGCGGACAATTATTGGGGCCAGAAGATCAGCCCATGTGACACCGTTGTTACGCGAGCTGCATTGGGTACCGGTTTGCTTCCGGGTACAATTCAAGGTGTTGGTTATCACCTTTAAAGCCCTACATGGCATGGGACCAGGGTATCTGAGGGACCGTCTCATCCCCAGAACATCGACCCGTCCCACCCGTTCAGCCAGAGAGGGCTTGCTGCGGACCCCATTGATTAAAGAGTTCCACCTAGCGGGGTCCAGGAGGCGGGCCTTCTCTGCAGTGGCGCCCGCCCTTTGGAATATCTTACCCCCGGAGCTGAGGCTGATGTCCTCGCTCCCAGCCTTCCGGAAAGGCTTAAAGACCTGGTTCTGCCGTCTTGCCTGGGAGAGAAACGCCAACAGTTCCTCCTGGGGATGGCTGGCCCCTTGGAGCCTCCCAGTGACTTATTTTAACATTCTTTCCTTGGAATTCGTATTTGCTATCGATGTAATTTTATATATTTTTAACTCTATTTTATTGTGCACCGCCCAGGGTCCCCGTTGGGGGAGATGGGCGGTAATATAGATCTAATAAAATAAATAAATAAATATTTCCTTGAGACAAAAACGGGACATTGGGATGGCAAAACGGGACAGGGTCTTATGTAATATTCCGTATTCATGAAAAAATCAATAAAATCGCTCGGATTCGGTCTAAGTTGGACTCCATGCATGAAATGCAGTCTGGGGAGATGCCGGGAGAGTGGTCTTGCCCTATTATCTGGGAACGATTTGATCCTGTTGGGCCTAAGGAAGTGGACAGGATCCTCCAGATTGTCAATTCCACCACATGCTATTTAGATCCCTGCCCTTCCTGGCTGGTAAAATCGGCCAGGGAGGTGACGGGTGGATGGGTCCAGGTGATGGTTAATACATTCTTGTTGGAGGGGGTGTTTCCAACTGCCTTCAAGGAGGCACTGGTGCACCCCCTCCTCAAGAAGCCATCCCTGGACCCTACCATTCTGGACAATTTTCGTCCAGTCTCCCACCTTCCCTTTTTGGGAAAGGCGGTTGAGAAAGTGGTGGCGTTACAACTTCAGAGGACCCTGGATGAAGCGGATTATCTAGACCCCTTCCAGTCAGGTTTCAGGCTGGGATATGGGACGGAGACTGCATTGGTCGCGCTTATGGATGATCTCTGGCGGGAGCGGGATGGAGGTAGTGCATCCATCCTGGCTCTTTTGGATCTCTCAGCAGCTTTCGATACCATCGACCATGGTATCCTTTTGGGGCGGCTTAGGGAGTTGGGGGTGGGTGGCGTAGTTTTGCGCTGGTTCACCTCCTTCCTCCAGGGCCATTCCCAGTCGGTGGTGATAGGGGAGGAGAGATCCAGCCCGCGACAGCTCTTATGTGGGGTGCCGCAGGGTTTGGTTCTCTCTCCTCTCCTATTCAACATCTACATGAAACCGCTGGGTGAGATCATCCGACACCATGGGATGAGGTATCATCAATATGCTGATGATACTCAATTGTATATCTCCATCCCAAGTAAGTGATGCGGTAGCCACCCTGTCTCAGTGCCTGGGGGCTGTGAGGGCCTGGATAGGGAACAACAGGCTTCAATTGAACCCTAGCAAGACTGAGTGGCTGTGGATTGATGGCTTAGCGTCTTCTGGGAAATTATCATCTTTGGTTCTCAATGGGGTAACACTGCCCCACTCGGAACCGGTGCGGAACTTGGGGGTCCTTCTAGACTCACGACTCCTGCTCGAAGAGCAGGTGGCAGTCGTGGCTAGGAGGGCTTTTGCACAGCTTCGGCTGGTGCGCCAGTTACGCCCATTCCTGGATCGCGATGCCCTCCGAACAGTCACTCATGCTCTCGTCATCTCCCATGTAGATTATTGCAATGCGCTCTACATGGGGCTACCCTTGAAGACAATCCGGAAGCTGCAGCTGGTGCAGAATGCGGCCGCGCGAGCAATTTTAGGTGCGCCAAGATCAGCACATATAACACCTTTGCTCCGTGAGCTGCATTGGGTGCCGGTTTGCTTCCGGGTACAATTCAAGGTGTTGGTGATCACCTTTAAAGCCCTACATGGGGCCAGAATACCTGAGGGACCGCCTTATCCCCATATCATCGACCCGCCCCACCCGATCATTCAGAGAAGGCCTGTTACGAGCCCCATCAATCAGAGAGTGTCATCTGGTGGGGTCTAGGAGACGGGCCTTCTCTGTGGTGGCACCCACACTCTGGAACACCTTGCCCCCAGAGTTGAGACAGATCTCCTCCCTCCCGACCTTTAGGAAAGAACTGAAGACCTGGTTCTGCCGCCTGGCATGGGAAGGAGGAAATGATAGTTCCTCATGGGGCTGGTTAATCCCATAATGTCCTTCCTTTTATTAATGCTATCGTACCATCTGGATTTTATAATTATTTATTGTATTGATTGTATAAATTGGTGTTTTATATTTTTTATATTCTATTTTAATCAATTATATTGTAAACCGCCCAGAGTTCCCCACTGGGGGAGATGGGTGGTCGTATAAATTTAAATAATAATAAATATTATTTATCAAAACGACGGGACAGTTGAAAAATGCTAAAAAAACAGGACTGTCCTGTTCAAAACAGGACGTATGGTCAGCCTAGGTTAAAGGCACCAGGCTAGAAACCAGCAGATGGTGAGTTCTAGTCCCACCTTACGCATGGAAGCCACTGGGTGACTTTGGGCCAGTTCCTCTCTCAGCCCTAGGAAGGAACCAATGGCAAACCAGGAGACTGAGAGTTCTAGTCCCACCTTAGGCATGAAAGCCCGCTGGGTGACCTCAGGCCAGTTCCTCTCTCAGCCCAACCCACTTCACAAGGTTGTTATTTGGAAAATAGGAAGCAAGAGCACTAGGTATGTACACTGCCTTGAGTTCAACAAAAAATAAAGGTGGGGATAAACAATTAAGGCTTTGCCTCTTTAGAAACAGGGGCCCTTCTGCAGCCCACCAGCTTTGAAGGGGAGTTATTGAAGCAAAGCTTTGCATCTGCTTACAGCACCATGCTGGAAAAGGATGGGGGCAGGGGTGGATTCATCTCAAGGTCGTCCATTGGACTGAATGGGACAGTGGGAACCCAAGGAGGTTGCAGATGCTGGAGACGTTTGTGCAGTGGGGAAAGACAAGCCCTCAACTACCTCCTGACTTCAGAACATGTAAGAACTTCACACCATCCAGGACAAATTCTCTTTTGGAGACTAGCTGAGGCCAAAGCATAAAAGCAGTTACAAAAGAGTTCCTTACAGTATGGTAATCCAAGACGGTGCTCCAAGAATTCCAGCCATTGTTATTGTCTATGTTCACCACCTGCCTTTTATGGTCAATGCTCACAGTCTGATGCGAATTTCCTCCAACATTTCCCTGGTTGTTTTCAACGATGTTCTTGGGTAGGAAAGACAAGGCACAATTGTTGAAAAAATCTATTCTTGTATTCATGAAAAATAAAATATTAGATAGGATGGAGGGAGAGATATAGCTACAGGTCTGCTCAACATTTCTTTTCAGACTTTGGAAGAATATCGCTTAGCACCTCCAGAAACGTAGTTTATCTTTTCTCTCATTCACAGTTGGGCAAATTAATCGGCCAGCCGAAGGCTTCAATCAATCAGTTCAATTCAATTTATTACACTCATAGACCAGTACAAATAAAAATACGCCATATGTATCCAATAAAAGTTCTCAGCTATAATAAAAGAAGTAAAATCCATATCTGAAATTAGTTTAGCAAGATACTTATCATTTGTACATAAAATCAAGAAGACAGCCTATATTGCATTATGTTGAGCTCCATATATTGTGGCATCCTATGGTTATTAATTATTAACTATTAAAATTAAGGGTTAATATCAAAGTTTTAAATGTATAGTTATAAAAGAAAGTAAAATATTTACAGTAAGTTTTTCACTAAGTTACGTCGGCTCTTTAGTGCTGCTGCGCAGAATCTTGCTACCTGCGCTGTGACTGTAATCCACTCATCTTTGAGCAAAATCTGAAGATATTCAGTTTCAGAACGGCCTGGATACCTAATAATCATCAGGGAAATAAATTTTGTTCGAATATCTCTGTAGAATGAACATCGTAGAAGGACATGTCCAGTAGTTTCTGTCTCTCCAGAATTACAAGGACAGAGCCTTTTATCCAATGGAATTTTTTTATATTTGCCGTCCAAGACGGCTGAGGGGAGGACACGGCATCGTGCAAGTGAGAAGGCTATCCGGTGGTTCAGTGGCTTCAATGGTTCTAAGGCTTAAGAATAGAAGCCCACAGATTGTTGAAAAGCATGCCTTCGATAAGAAAGTGTTATTTTTATTTCTTTTAAACATTTTGCTCCTGCTTTCCAGCTTAGAAACATTCAAAGGGGCTTCACCAAGTGTGGAAACAGTGGGGAAAAACACCGGCATCGCCCCCTTCAGCCGGATCTTTGAATGTGTAATTGCAGCAGTTGGATGGTCACTCCAGATGACTTGATCTTTGAATTCAGCTACAGATCGTTTCCAATTTCATTTTTTTAAAAAACAAAAGTAAAACAAATTGCTTTCATTAGAACGAAAGCACATTTGTTTGCAATAATACTGTACAATGGTACTTACATTGCTGGTCACAACTGGGGGTAGGAAGGCTCCCAGAAACGCAACACTTAGAATCTGGAATGGATTTCAAAAACAGATTGGCAATCAGATAGGTAGATAGATGACAGATAGATACAGATCATTTCAAAATGGAGGCAGCAAATTTCCCATTTCAAAAATCATGTTGCTCAACACTTTGTACCCTGATTACATTGTCATGTAAAATAGCTGTGCCTAATCCCTTCACAAATACCAAGCATTGGACTGGAGTTCAGGAACGTACATAGATATGCCTGCTTTATTATCTAAGCAAGGTTATATTTGTGGATCAATTAGCTATGCTTTCTTGCAGTCAGATTCACCAGCTCACAATCTCTCTCTTGGCTCTCCAAGGACAACTCCCGTGTCATCTTCAGGAGACGTGCTCTGGGCCTCCTGAGATTTAGCATGAGAATGTCATGTGCAAGCATGTGCAGGTAAAGAGCAAGGAAGAGGCAAGCCTTGCGGGCTGATTATGGCCTTGAATCCACCATGCAAATGATTATTTTCAGCTCATGTGTCCTGATTCCCACCAGGAGATACTTGGAAATGTCCCTTCCTCTGTGAAAAGATTAACCATTTCTCCTCATAAATTAATAGTCCTCTCACAACCAGCATTTCCCCCCTTGTTCCTCCACCTGTAAATTGGGTAGAGCTGCAATGTCCCACTACAGTCTATGTGAGATGGACTTTGCTAGAAGATTTCAAGATAAAGCTGCATCTTCAACTACCCAGTTAATGATAAGGCACCGGGGCTTCAAGCAGAAAATTAAAGATGTCTATACTTACAACCAGCTTCATTTTGGCACTAGCAGAAATGCAAGACTAGCCAGAGCTGAACCCTTCCACTTTATATACCAGTATTTCCAAAGATTGAGATATGGCCTGGTATCTCCTGGCAATGGTTCGCCCTTTTGCTGGCATGGGGTACGTTTGCCAAGGAAACAGGGTGGCACCTTACAGATTAGTCGAACCAGATAAACGTATCTTCAGTACACATGGGCAGGATCTGTCATTTTAAAAATGTTTAATTAGGCCCAAGTATAATCCCAGAAAATAAACACGTTTTTCAAAATAGGGGTGGACATAAAAAATGGATGTATTCCCCGTGGTGTCTGAGGACAGGACCAGAACCAATAGGTAGAAGCTTTAAAGAAAGAGATCCAAACTCAAAATAAGGAGGAATTTTGTGTCCATGGGAGCTATTACACAATGGAGTAGCTGCCTCCTGGGGTTTTCCAGGCTCCATCACTGCAGGTTTTCAAGGAAAATTTGGATAGCCATTTGTCTGGGATGGCTGGAGGATTCCTATCCAGGGCTGGACTAGATGACCTCCAAGAGCCCTTCCAGTCCTGTGATTCTAAAATCAATCACTATACCTTACTTGTAAGTCCATTCAAACTGTAGCTGGAACTCTCTTTTTTAAAAAAAGAAAAGCAATTTTAAAGAAGATGTTAGTATGAACAGGTAAGTCAGAGGGTATTCTGAATGGGGTCGGCAACTGGTAGCCAATTAGCCAGATGCTGCCCAAAATACACTTGATCCACTCCTGGTTTGCCTTTGCTGTTGGTCTGGAAGGAAATCACGCTTTCCCATTCAAATGGTATGTGCATGTGAGTGGCAAGTTGTCAGGGTTATACATTATGCTATCTCATGATTTGTTTTAATCATGGTTTGTTGGCTATGCTATAATTGGCTGGGTTCACATATCACACTCAGTCAGAAATCATGGTTTACAAACTATATTGAATGGATTCACTCCATAAGCTAATCCTAATAATATGTTCAGCTAACTGGAAGGTGAAAAATCTGGTTCATTGGCTCATGTTTGGCCGCTTCCAGTCTTTGTTTAGTTCAAAACATGTGCTCTGTTAAAAAGGAAGTATCAAGAAAGTATAAAACGGTGTTCACACATTGCATGAAGCCATTGCTTTCTTAAGGGGCGTGGTGGCTCAGCGGGTAAGACGCCAGGCTTGTCGATCGGAAGATTGCAAGTTCGGAGGTTCAAATCCCTAGCCCCGCGTGACGGACTGAGCTCCCGCACTCGCCCCAGCTCTTGCCAAACTAGCAATTCAAAAGCATGCAAATGCAAGTAGATCAATAGGTACCACTTCGGTGGGAAGGTAACAGCGTTCTGTGCTCGTCATGCCGGCCACATGACCGCAGAAGCGTCTTCGGACAACGCTGGCTCTTCGGCTAACAAATGGAAATGAGCACCGTCCCCTAGAGTCGGACACGACTGTGCAGGGGAAAAGCTTTACCTTTACCTAAACCCCATGGCACATTGCAAAGATGAGGCTGCTTCAGTTTCTGATGGAAGAACCTACCTATAACTCACCGTAAACGACTCGAGTACAGCAGATATAAAAGCCAAGTATTTCCTTTGAAACCCTAAATGTGGACCTGCTTGTCTGTTGCCTTCTTCGGCTTCATCTCCTTGCTAAAATCATGCATGGTTTGGAGACCCCTGGCTGGTGAGCAGGGATCATCCAAGGAGTCCGAATGGAAGGAGATTTAGGTCACACGACACATACCTGTGGAATTCATTTCCTGTGGAATTCATTTCCACAAGACATGGTGATGGCCACAAACGTGGAGGGCTTCCATGGGGATTCTTAAATGCACAGAGGACAGGTCTATCAAAAGCTCTCGGTCTTGAAGATTCAATGTAATTCCAGATTTGGGGCAGCAGAGCTCCAAATAGCACTTGTAGAGGAATGGTGGCAGGAGAGGAGAGCGTCTCCCATCTTCTGCTTCCTGGTTGACCGCTCTGAGAAACAAAAAACTGGCCTAATCCAGAAGAGCTATTCTAATCTCTGGGAACTGCCGTCAGCTTTCTTCAAGACAGGAAAAGTGTTGTGGTCTCTCCTGAGAGCTCCTGCAGTGGAGGGTTCTAGGTGGGGGTTTGGCCAGGAAGGCTCAGGAACCCCTCTACACATGGCCACAGTTGGGTGAGTTTAGGCCAATCACTTTCTCCCAACCCAATCTATTTTACAAAGTTGTTATTTAGGGGAGAAAGTGAGGCGAAAACCCCGGTATGCTGCCTTGGGTTCCCAGACAAAAGGTGAGATACCATTGCAATGAATAATAGATTAAAGAGTAAATCAAATCATATGGAATCTGGCCATTATATTTCTCAATGTTAGGAAGAGAGGTTATTTCTGAAGCCCATTTAGCAGTCTGTTAGAACTAGTGAAATGGAGCAGAGCTACAAAGTTCGTGTACAGAAAATGAATATTGTTTAAAAACAGAGCCCATGAGCATATTAGAGTCCCTCCGGAGGAGAGAGATGGGTGGTGATAGAAATCAATCAATAAATAAATATTAGAGAGATCCAGGTTAATCTTACACCCACAGCTTTCCAAACTGTGTGTCGCGACACTTTAGTGTGTCGCAACACACATTCTGGTGTGTCGCCACACAACCTGGAAGCGGCAGCGGGGGCGTGCATGGTGGTGGTGGCAGTGGCGCGCCATCAGTGCTTCTGCGTTTTAGCGGAGGCCGCCGCTGCTGCCGCCGCTGCCATTCACACACCTACCCCCGCACACACACCCACAGCACCGCCATGCACGCCCCCGCCCCCGCGCCCCCCCGCGCCCCCACTGCTGCCATTGGTGTGTCACCAATGGCGGCACTTTGGAAAGCACTGCTTACACCTTTAGCCCACCCAAACATAAAGAAACACGTGCTTAGACATGGCAGGTATGAAAAGTAAGTACAAAAGAGTCCTTACGTTTATTCATTGCAGGTACAGCATTTTTGGTAGATAAATGATGTTCCATTTGGTTGTTGTGGGTTTTCCGGGCCTTGGGCACAGAGAGAATCTTCTAGCTGTGCTCCTGTCCTCTGAAGATGCCAGCCACAGCTACTGGCGAAACGTTAGGAACAAAAACTACCAGAACATGGCCACACAGCCCGGAAAACCCACAACAACCATCGGATTCCGGCCATGAAAGCCTTCGACTATACATTGATGTTCCATTTCTTCTTTGTTTCCCTAAACTTAATACCTCTTGCCCTGCTTGCTGCAAGAGATGCATTTAGAAAGGGGGAAAAATCTCCTAGGCCCATCCATAGCCAGTGTTGTCCGAAGACGCTTCCACGGTCATGTGGCTGCATGGCGCACGCAGAACGCTGTTACCTACCCACTGAAGTGGTGCCTATTCATCTACTTGCATTTGCATGCTTTTGAATTGCTAGGTTGGCAAGAGCTGGAGCTAGTGCGGGAGCTCACTCTGTCACGCAGGGCTAGGGATTCGAACCTCTGAACTTGCAATCTTCCGATCGACAAGCCTGGTGTCTTACCCACTGAGCCACCACGTCCCTCTGACATCATTTACTATCTAATTGAAAACAAACCAGTTCCCACTCCAGTTCGACCCCCTCCCATCACAACGCTCGTTAACAGCCCAGGTGTTTTATCGGGAAACGGCCAAGGCAGGAATGTCAAGGCAAGCAAAAGCAAACACGGGTCAAGTTCCACAAGGCTTGACACGTGTACCTATAAAACCATGACAGGTGAATGGAGCTAAAGTGGAGGGAGACTGACAAAGGTGGAATGAAGTTGAGGGAGGCAGCGGGAGTGGTCCGGCGGGGTTGTTATCAATGAGTAGCAGAACTTGAGGGTTCTTTGGGGGCCTCACCTGATCCATCCTGCCCCTCTTTAGTTACAACCCAAAAGTCCTTACATTTCTTTTTTTTCACTTACCGTTGACCCCAGTTGTGCTGCTAAGCAAACTTTAAGCCAGAAAGACAGGCTGACCACTTTTCTGACATTAAAAATATATCCAAGCAATCTGGGGAAGGTTAATTGATATTTGCAAAATGACCAATATGGAATTAGGCACAGATGACTAATGGGCTCAGAAATATCAGGGCCTGGTTATCTGCCCAACCCAAAAGTCAGATAAAGCCATTTACCAGGGCGAGACCCACAGATACGAGCCACCAAGCACCCAGGGCAGATTTCTGCACAATGTTCTCCACACCTACAGGCCAGATATAAATATTCAATGTTTCTGGAATTTTTTTCACTTGCATCTCAGCCTCTTTCTGGAAGCAAAATGAACAGGCTCGTGAGTATATCTGACACATTCTTCTTAAGAAAAGCTGGAAAATATTTAGAGACAGTTGTGGATTGTCTAGGTAAGGATGAGAACTCTTAAGGAAGTGAAACAGATGTTCTCCCTGGGTTGGCCCAACAGGTCAGCTTGGGAAGAGGAATGAAAACATGTTTTGCCAGAACATCCCGTGCAATGAGAGCTTAGCCTTAGCACAAGACCAGCTTCGAATGTCTTCAGCAACAGGAGGAGTTTCTGTGGGGAACAGCGAGATCATGTCCAAATAGCCTTTGGAGGTTCCAAACTTAGCAATGGCCCCAAACTTTTTGATTTCTGAAACTCCAAATGACCACCAGTCTCCTATGAACTGGTCTGGTGTACAAGGTAATCCGATCTGTAGCTTGAATCATGTCAACTGGATTTCTATTTTCTCAGTGGAAACGTTTCGCTCCTTATCCAAGGAGCTTCTTCAGTCTGAGCAAAGTTGGTAAGGGAATCCTAAATATGTTTCTAGGTAGCTGTGTGACCTTACACCTGGGCTAGGTCATGGTGTAAGACCCAGGTGTAAGGTCACACAGCTACCTAGAAACATATTTAGGATTCCCTTACTAACTTTGCTCAGACTGAAGAAGCTCCTTGGATAAGGAGCGAAACGTTTCCACTGAGAAAATAGAAATCCAGTTGACATGATTCAAGCTACAGACAATTCCACCTGGATGACTGAGAACCTTCATAGCCATAAGGTAATCCGATGCATCTTTTGCTGAAGCCCCATTATTATACTTCACGTTGACACATGTATTGGAAAGTATTTGGCCACAGATACACCAGTTAGAGTGAATCAGATTGTGCAATGGGACATGGGAATTACAGTTTTGAATTAGAGTTCAGGAATTAGTTTTGAATTAGAGTCCAGCATGGCTTACCTGCTTACACACAGAACGTTCTGCTTTCACTCCTTGCTATCTCCAGCCGGGTCCTGCGTGGAAAGCCACACAACCAGGAGACTTCAGCAATATGGACCAGGATAAGAAGTGTGCTCCGTATGTGCTGGTAGCAAACTTTGGAAAAGTGTGGTCTCCAAAAGTTAACTGGGTTCTGTAGAAGAATGCAAATTGGGCTAGCTTGAAGTTAGATTCTTCAGACGTTCCTGCATGGATGTGGACTTCCTTCAGGATGGACCTTCATCATTCAGATGGGGCTGCTCTCCTTCTGACCACTACCCTTGATGGGACTCCAAACATCTGAGTCCAGTTTGGGAGAATTAGCTCTGGCTGCAAAGATTTCTGCAGCTTTATGGGACTTTAGAACTTCCCCCACCCCAAATTCACTGCTATCAACCAGAGATTTAATCTTGATTTTTCTTCTTCTTTTTGTTTCTTTCTTTTCCAGGCTGCAATATTAATTGTGTTGGGATTCTCCTGGAATGCAGCCTTTGCTTCCTTCCAGGTAATCATCTCTGCTCTACTTTGACCAAAAAATTCAAAGGTGAAACCAATATCATTTTTTTCCTCTTGTAAATCATGGAAATATTCAGTGGACCCCAACTATGAAGCTTTAAAACAGGGATGGGAATGCCATCTAGACCTATTTTTTTAGAGCAGAACTCCTAGATTGAGCTCTGAAAATTGAGGGCAAATCGCTTATTTTCAGTAGCATTCTTTTCAGAATGTAAGGCTCAAAATACATGAATTTATCTTGTTATAGCTTTAAAGCAGTGATTTTTTTTTGTTTTTTTAAATTCTTGTAAAATGGGCTGATAATTTCTCTTCACAACCCCCTGCAGCCCTTGAAGACATCCAGCCCCAAATGCTTCCTATTCTTAATAGATACATGGGACTAGATTGAAAGAAAGGAAAAAATCCTGCAATCTAATCTCATTTGTCATAGAAGCATTCCTGGTTGCTGAGACGTCTGATATGAAAATAGATTGCGCAACCTTTGAAATGCAGAGGTTCATTTCAAGCCCAATTCTTGGTGCTGGTTTTCATCCTTAAATTTGAAACAGTTCTGAAGGACTGTCTTCCCTGGCGTGACTTCTCTCAAAATGAAGCTTGGTTGATGTCCTCCAGAATCAAGGCTTTCACAACAATGGCACTAAACTTTTAAGAGACTTTTTCCAGATTGGTCCAGCCGAGGCCAACTTAGACAGCAAGTTAATGAATGACTTAGACAGCAAATTAAAACCTGGTTCTTTGAAAAAATTAGCTGATATTTGTCCTTGATTCTATTCCCATCCTGCAAGAGGATATGTTTCCACCTTCTATTGATATTTTCCATTCTTGCTAGAGTTCATGAATTTGACCATTTGTTGTAATATACTTTGGCTAATGGTTTCACAATTTTGATTTGTGGAAACTTAGGTATTATTTTGTAATAAATCACACAGATTATTTTTAAAGCTAAAGCAAATTCATATATTTCTCAAAACACACACATGCATAGCCACAGAATCTTTGCATTGCGGAATTTAAATAGCATCTCTACTTTGGTTCAGTTGCTGTTGATTTGGGATAACAATCTACAGGGGGGGAGGTAAACATGAATTAATAATAAACTAATAAATTAATAAATAAATAATATCACCATTCCTTGTTGATTCTACGTCTCTCAGAGCTGTTTTCACATAGAGCAGCATAGAAATACCAGTAATAAATAAACTGAATGCATGAATGAATGATTAATCACTCTGTTCTATGGAAGAGAATGTATTCTTCTTATTAGCAGAAAAATCTGCAAAGGTTTAATCAATCAATCAATCAATCAATCAATTTTTATTTCGGTCATAGACCAGCATACAACTAGTAACATAACAATTACGCTAAAATAGAAATAAAATAAATATAAAAAGTCATATTGATAGCATAAAATAAGATAAAGATAAAATTATTAAGGTAAAATTATAGAGTACAGGTATTAAAAACCAAAAATAATCCTATAAAATTACAATTAATTTTACAATGAATAATCTATATACTATAAATAACTAGGGTAAATAGCTATAAAAGGGCATAAGTAATACTAGAATTTGTATAACACTACGAGAATGTAAAGCTATGCTAACTTATATTATCAAATCAAATCAATTTAGACCAGCAAACAAAACTAAATATTCACATCTGATTAGAATAAAAGAAAAAACACTTAAAATTCTAAAAAATCTAAGAAAAATTAGAAGAGATATTGCGGCGTGCTGTACAGATTATAGAGCAATATTTAGCTGTGGTCAATGAAGTAAAATCAGATTGGTCTGATAAAAACAGTTTGAGGTAAAAAGAATCCGAACGACCTGGATATTTGGTAAAAAATTGAGATAATAATTCCTGGCGAGCATCTGCATAGAGAGGACAATATAAAATGATGTGTTCCATTGTTTCAATTACTCCTCTGCCACATGGGCACAGTCTTTGATCGAAAGGGATATTTCGATATCTCCCTTCAATAACAGCTGTTGGAAGGGCACTGAATCTAGCCAAGGATAAGGCCCTTCTAAATTTTGGAATTGTTATGCAGCTAAGATATCTAGCTGGTTGGAGAAGATGTGCAGAGTGGCCCAAAAAGATGTTTTTAGGTAAAACTGATAAATTGGATTGTAGCTCTAAATCGATGGCCCGTTGTTTGCGATCAGCTAGTGCATGTTCATAGCCCAACATGATGATGGCTGCCCCTGAAAAGCCATATAATTGCAGTTTGGCATGTATTGCCTGGCACCAAGAAGATTGAAAGCTATCGGTCATAATCAAAGTAGCCAGGCCAACTGGGAAAAAAGAAAGCTGCAAAGGTTTAAAAGAAGTCATGATTGCTGTAAGGAAACTTGGGGAATAAATAAGATTATTTCCCATCATATAAGGCAAGTAGCTACATATTTTACTTGTTAATACTTTAGTGTTATACAGTATATGTTTGGTGGTTTGCTATTTTGGCCAATGGCCATCGATCCATCAGTCCCATCTTATTTAAACCAAGAAGCACATGTCTCTTGGATTCTGCATGTCACTTTAGACGAAAAGTAAACATGTGCCTTCTCTCATGCTCAGGTTTACAGTATCCCAAGCACCACTGGTGATTACATCCAGCAGACAGTGACCATAGACAATGAGGGGAAAATAGTCATCATCCATATCCATGACGGAGCCTGCTCTTCTGAAACAATCTTTGACTATAAGCATGTAAGTATGAATCCAGTCCTTTCAGCACTCACCTTCTCAGTTCAAGAAGAATTTGGCCATGCTGAGCTAGAGAGCCTCAGCCATTCTTCTGTGTAGTACCTTTTCTAACAAGAGACATCAGTTCATTTTCACTCATCATTACATCAACCTGCCCCAGTCTCCAGCCCTCCAGAAGTCTTGGAACTGCAAATCCCAGAATTCCTAGTTGGAACAGGTAATGGAACTGGAGGATGAGAATTCTGGGATATGCAAGCACAACCCATGTGGAGGGACCCAAGCTGTAAAACTGATAGCCAGAATTTTAGTTTAAACACCTTTTCCTCCACCGTATTTATTTTATCGGTTTGTTTATTGGTGCATCTATCTAAAATAAGATGGTTTAGAACAAAGGCAGAGAACTACCAGGCTTCTAGCCAATCAGAGACTATGGGAATTGAAACCAAGATACCAATAGAAGAGAATATCTGTAGCTCAGGGTTGAACCATGTACAATTGAACAATAAGTTGAACAATCAAGCAGTAAACAATACCCTAATGAAGGAAAGAACTACCAACTCAGACAAACAATCAACCAGTAAACAACAGCCCAATCAAGGAACTACCAAGGAGAGAACAACACCCCCACCAACACCATCAGGGCAAGCACTGTATATAAACAGAGAGCAAACCCCACTCCCTTCTAGCACTGAAGATGATGCCTAGTCAGGCAACGAAACGTCTGCAAGCAAACAACCAAGCTCCGAAACCAAGATAGCTTGCCAAGCACTGAAATCAGAGGCATCAGCAGGAGTTCAAAGAAGTCAAGATGGCAGTTGAGGTCACCATCTCGACTTTTTTGACCCAGTCAGTCTGAAATGACCTTCATGTCGACCATGTTTTGACCATAGACCAGACATCACAAGAGGCCCAGTTACTTCTTTTGTGTAACAAAGAAGAACTTTCTGAGATTGTGAAAAACACAACAGAAAGAGAGCAATTGCTAACTGGAATGATGGACACTAAAACTGCAGCTTCCAGATGAATCTGATTGCTTGGCAGATGTTCTCTTTATTCATTTTCAATATATAAGAGCAAGGGGATAGACTTTCCAGTAAAATACTCATTTATGAGGATAAGTAGGATATTGAAAAGGATATAAGTGTTTCTTATAAAATTGTTGAGGCTTAAATTGTCCTCACAAAGCTTTGGTGGGGGTGGGGGGCTTCATAAACAGTCCTTCCATGTCCCTTTTGCACATTTAAATTCCAATATCCAATAACCATTGACGGAACTTCATCTCCTTCTGGGATAACAGGGATACATTGCCATGCGGATCTTTTCCCTACGAGCTTGCTTTGTCATGAAGATGGAAAAGGGCTACTTTCCAGAAATTGAAGAAATTGGACGGTTGGCTTATGAGAGACAGGTAAGCATGGGGTTCATTACTGGGAGCGATTGTGGGGAGGCTGGAAAAGGAATGAAGAGAGAGTGGAGCCTCTCTTCTGTCAAGAAGCAGGAAGCGAGGCGGTTGGCAGCTTCTATTGCAACTCAGGCCAGGTTTCTCTGGTCTGATTCTCTAGTCAATGTAATTGATATGGTTTTATTTCACTCATCTGATGGCTGGGCCTATGGTTATGGGAGAAGCCCAAACGCTGCACTTAAGCTGGAGAGCATTATCCATGCAGTCCCCAGGAGTCAACCTCAGTTTGAGGAGACCCGGCTGTCTATCTGTTCCTTCCGTGGGAATGTTCTTGGCGCTCTCGTTCTTTGGGCTCACACAAAGACCTTCACAACGGCCCAGATTCTCCACTGTTGTGTTTGGCGGTGAGAGATTGTGGGAGGCTGGAGAAGGAACGCAAAGGAGAGTAAGGCTAAACACTCAAGAGACAGAAGGGGAATCTGTGGGCACCTTGTCTCATAAGGAGCAACTCAGTTCAGCTGCAAGAAACACAGGAAGAAGCGTTTCCCATCATTGGAAGAGACACTGCTGTAATAACTGCCCAGGGTCCCTCCTTGAGGGGGAGATGGGCAGGATATAAATATGATAAATAAATAACCTCAATATATAGGAAGCTGGAAATTCCTCTTACCATTTCCAAGATTTGGGAAGTATTTACTCCAAGTCCTGCACTAAAGAGACGTTACTGAAGTCTGTGTAGTTCTTGCTTCCTTGGTTTTGCCCAGCTGCAAGGGGGGTTGAAAATTGCAAATGTTTTGAATGGGCATTCCCATCGTCCCTCTCCCCAGATACTATGGATCCGGTGCTTTGCCTCCAGATAGATTGGACATATCTGAAGTGCTCCACCAGCGAGTTTGAAACATGACACACTTTACTTGGTTCAGAAATAAAGCCACACAAAACAAGAATACTGTGTGGCTTTATTTCACATATACTGTATGTATGTATGTGTGTGTGTGTGTG
Source organism: Charina bottae (assembly GCA_023362775.1). Classification (NCBI taxonomy): domain Eukaryota; kingdom Metazoa; phylum Chordata; class Lepidosauria; order Squamata; family Charinaidae; genus Charina; species Charina bottae. Next base: position 23,515,860 of record JALMGJ010000014.1, on the reverse strand, counting down.
TGTGTGTACACACACACACACACACACACACACATACACACACACACACACACACACACACCTCAAAACAAATGATAGGCATTCAGTGATTCATGGAACCGAGGCCAAAGTTGGCAGGGGGCACGGTGTTCCTCTCCCCGCAATATATTGGACCCAGACCTTCATATTCCATGGCACAAATCTGGATTATGCTTCCCTCAAGTAGAGCCCTGTTTCAGGGAAAATAAAACTAATCTCAATCAGTGTGTGTGGGATCGAACAAGACTACCAATGGATCAATTACTGGATTCTTGAGAGAATGAGAGTTGAGAATATACGGGGGGGGGGGGGGGGAGAGGAATCCATGACTCTACTAACTCCCTAAGGACTGTCCTGTTCGGATAAAGAAAAAAATGGAGCCTTTCTACAAAATTCATTGCTTCTTCACTGATGATCTGAAGTGTTGTTTTAGATGGAGTATAAATATGGCATATCTTTCCAAAAATTGGTGATTCGTGCCACTTCCTTATCCTTTGATGCCAAGAATGGTCTTTCTGCACTTTTCTTAGAAAATCAGCATGTTCACATTTGAGTGTTTGAAGAATTCTCTGATGGATAACATCCAGATCTGCTGATTGACTAATTTTGAATCTGCCAAGAAGGACCTGAGTACCGTCTCATCAATATTTCCTTCCCTTCTTCAGATTTTCTTCCTAAAAGTCAACAGGGAGACCCGAAGGTCTAGCCCATTTATATGGCAGAAACCAACCTTCTCCAGCATGACACTTTCCAGACGTGTTGAGACCACAATATCCCAGAATTCACAGAAGAACTGTGCTGGGGAGTTTGAAAAACTGCCACTCCCAGACACGGGACAGGAGCCAGATTTGGAAATCCTAGCTCCTAATTTTTCCTACAACAGCCTAATGCAATGTTTCTCCACCTTGGCCACTTTAAGATGCCTGGACTTCAACTCCCAGAATTCTCCAGCCAGCAAGAGCATTGGCTGGAGAATTCTGGGAGTTGAAGTCCAGACATCTTAAAGTTGCCAAGGTGGAGAAACACGGGCCTACTGTGTCATCTGCCCTTTGAACATTGTTTTCAACCACCTTCTCATTTCAGATGATGAAACAGATGATGTCAGGAAGGCACATATGGGTGCAGTACGAACCTGCAAGTTCTTTCTTAGGAGAAGTCAAAGAATGGTTTACTTTTGGTAGTGCCATTGAACATCTCTGCAGGCACGTGCCCGTTTATGAAGTGAAAAGATATGAACGTGAGTATTCCAGGAGGAACCCAGCGTGGCTTCCTTTGTAACTGAACAATTCCACGGACCTCATACGTTGAAGGTACAGCGGAAAGGCAAACTAAATTCAACTAAATTCTGCCGTGTAAAGGCATCTGGTATCATTTTTGAAAATAAAACTATGTAACTGCCAGAATCAATTTTAAAAACCATTAGAGCACAATATTTATTATTTTAGTCTGCCCAAGACTTCAATACTGTGCTCATTTTTCTGGGAGCAAGACCTTTTGAATTAAATGTAGAATTGTATGTCAATTTAGAATCCATGTAGAATTGTCCTATCATTATCTCTGTCTTATTCTTAAGGAAGCATTCTGTTTTAATTTGGAGAGAGGCTGTTCAGATCAGCAAAATATGTCAATGAACCTAGCACATTCTATGACCCTGGGTGGTAGGGAGATACTGGATGGTCCTCCAAGAAGATTAAAAGGATGTTTCCTATAGAACAGAGGTGTTCCCACCTCCCAAGGTTGCTGAATTATAGCTCTCATTCCTGGATCAAAAAGAAATGCATAGAAAGAGGCCACATGATGAGGATTTTCTTCTTTCTTTCCTTCCTTCCTTCCTTCCTTCCTTCCTTCCTTCCTTCCTTCCTTCCTTCCTTCCTTCCTTCCTTCCTTCCTTCCTTCTTTCCTCCCTGATTGATTTCACTTTCTTTTTTCCCATCTAGATGGATTTAATGCCAGAGGTTGTGTCAAGGCTGGCATCTTAGGCATTTTGGGTATTAGCATTTGTGGACGTATCCACCTGTAGCCCTTTGGAGTCTCCGAAGATGCCCTGCAACAGGTTCATTCCAATGAACAAGCTTCTTCCACCTCTGGATGTGTTCTTGGTGGTTCAAACATCGTAGACTTCTTGTGCTTCCCTTAAATTTTGCCTTGCAACCCCACCCAAGAGCTGCTAATAAAGAGCAATTTCCCAATGCCCTTGGTTTCTTATTTTTAAAAGGTCCTTCCTTTGGATACAAAAGACAAGAATATCTTCATAGGTTTCCAAAGTGCACAAAGCCTCGGCTGGCTTGACCACAGTCTACTGACTCTACCCTAACTAATGAAGCTCTCACAATGTGCTAAGCCACAAAGGATGGTCTACAAATTACAGACCATAGCAGATAGGTTCACACCACGCTAAGCTACAAATAAGGAAACCGTATTATGGATGAAGGCCAGACAGTTTTTCAGGAGAGTGACTGGGAGTGCCAGAAACAGCTTTTAATCTAGGTCCCCTTCTAGATGAGAAAAAGACCTTCAAGGCATTCTGTGAAGTGTGGCTAATCACAAAAATTCAGCCTAAGGCAGCCTCAGCCCAGGAAAAAGGTCTGGCCCTCAAAATTAAACAGCCTATTTTTCAGGGGGCCCCATTAGATCATACACAGGCAGGGACTGTCAGCCATCAGCTACCAAAAGCCATTCCTATCCATCTGGTCAAACATCTTATGATGGCCAACAAAGGGCCATCTTATTGAATGAAGTCATGTGAGGTATGTTGTGTTGACAGCCACAAGAGCAAAACGCAGATCTGGGCTGTAGGGTGGAAAGAATAAAAAAGCAACAGGCTGTGTGTGAATCCCACCCTAAGGTTGGGACAGGAGGGAGGAGAGAAAGGAGGAGATAAGGAAGAAAAATTGAATGCTTTTTTTTTTTTTTTAAAGAAAAGCTTTTTCTTCTCCAATATATTTTGTGGTAGTTTCACATGGTGTTTCCTTTTTTAAAAATGGCAAAGTAAGATGATTTGGGAGGGAGAAATTATAAAATATTCAACCAACAGTGTTTCTTTCCATTTTAGGTTACATAGATGGTCAGAATGGCTATCCATGCAAAAATTATAATACAAGTCTGGTCCCAAAGGAAATAACAATAAACAATAAACAATAAACAATAAACAATAAACAATAAACAATAAACAATAAACAATAAACAATAAACAATAAACAATAAACAATAAACAATAAACAATAAACAATAAACAATAAACAATAAACAATAAACAATAACTGATGTTGTTGTTGTTGTTGTTGTTTTTGGTAACCAAAAAAGCACTAAGGAATCTGTTTCTAGTCTCAATAACCTTCTGTTCATTTCTGGGACACTGCACTGCAAGATTACAATCCTGTAATCTTAGCTCACATTTGCCATGACTTTGGGGTTCAAGGGTGTTCAGGGGTGCAGTGGGCCACATTCACAGCTGGAAGCCAAGCTCATGCACCCCACCCATGGCAGGAGGGACCCTGAAGAATGCAGCCCAGCGTGGGGACTGCTGAGTTGGTCCTCTCTCCAAGTGGCAGGGCAAAGCACACCACCAGCTTGTGGCAAGATGGACACCACCCACCTCTGTGCAGTTTGGTCACTCTACCCATCAGTTTCACACCAAGAAAGGTTGGGTGGTGCATCTATCTATTCGCCACTGGTCTCTCTTAAGACTATTAGCACATTGGTTTTTATATCATATGTAAAGGTAAAGGTAAAGGTTCCCCCCGCACATTTGTGCAGTCGTGTCCGACTCTAGGGGCCGGTGCTCATCTCCATTTGTTAGCTGAAGAGCCAGCGTTGTCCGAAGACGCTTCTGCGGTCATGTGGCCAGCATGACGCATGCGGAATGCTGTTACCTTCCCACCGAAGTGGTACCTATTAATCTACTTGCATTTGCATGCTTTCAAATTGCTAGGTTGGCAAGAGCTGGGGCGAGTGCGGGAGCTCACTCCGTCACGCGGGGCTATTGTCTCGAACCTCCGAACTTGCGATCTTCCGATCGACAAGCCTGGCATCTTGTCCGCTGAGCCACCATGCCCTTTATATCATATGTAGCTAAGCCTAAAGACAGAATAAGCCATGTTTTCCATGTATCAAGCCATTTTACTGCTGTGTATTTTTCTAAATGATTTTGCTGATCATTTACGTATTGTAAATAAGGAGTGGTAGATACTGAATGTTACCCCACATCTTGGCCTTCTGACATTTTCTATTTTCTTCTCTATGACAGCTACTCATTAATGATGCCTGTTTCTATCTGGCTGCTAATTATTATATCTTTCCCCATTTGGCTGCTAATGAAATTCTTTCTGACTATTTAAGACAGGGGTGGGGAACCTTTTTTCTGCCAAGGGCCATTTGGATATTTATAACCGGGGACCGGGGGGGTGGGGGGGCGGGTTTTCTGGGATTTCCGTGGACCGGGGGCTGGAGTTTGCAGGGGGAGATCCAATCACAAGCACTGGGGGGCGGGGTTGGTGGGCGGGAACCAATCACGTGGAAGGGGCGGGGTTTGCGGGCGGGAGCCCCGCGGGCCTTAGGCGGGAGCCCCGCGGCCGGAAAAGCTACCTTTGCACATGTTGAAATGCTTTGTTGTCTTGAATGAAAATCCAAGCGATAGAAATTTTCCCAGATTCCAGCTCCCCACATCTGGTTACTGCTATGCAGCTCCCCATATCTGGTTACTGCTATGGCCAAGCTGACTGGGGATCAAGGAAAGGAGAGTGTAAATCAACTAGACGGGATGGGCATCTCTGTGTGTGTGTGTGAGTGTGTGTGCGTGTGTGTGTGTGTCAAAAAGTCAAGATGGCATCTAATCACGGTCACTGACTTGACATTTTTTACTCCTCCCTGACACCCCTGGAAGGGGACCTGGTTTGAAAGGGTGAAAAAAACATCCTTGCTATGTCGTTGGAATCATGGACTTCAATAGTTTTCAGTGGCTGTCTTCTGGCTCAACATAGGATACCACAGAAGCCATTCGTTGTTGTTCAGTTTAGTCGTGTCCGACTCTGTGACCTCATGGACCATAGCACGCCAGGCCTTCCTGTCCTCCACCGTCTCCCGGAGTTTACTCAAATTCATGTTCATTACATCGGTGATGCTATCTAACCATCTCCTCCTCTGCCGTCCCCTTCTCCTTTTGCCTTCAGTCTTTCCCAGCATCAGGGTCTTTTCCAGGGAGTCCTCTCTTCGCATTAGGTGGCCAAAGTATTTGAGCTTCAGCTTCAGTATCTGTCCTTCCAATGAGCAGTCAGGGTTGATTTCCTTTAGGATTGACTGATTTTACCTCCTTGCAGTCCAAGGGACTCTTTAAGAGTCTTCTCCAGCACCACAGCTCGAAAGCATAAATTCTTCGGCACTCAGCCTTCCTTATGGTCCAACTCTCACAGCCATACATTACTACTGGGAAAACCATAGCTTTAATTATACGGACCTTTGTCGGCAAGGTGATGTCTCTGCTTTTTAATATGCTGTCTAGGTTTACCATAGCTTTCCTCCCAAGGAGCAAGCGTCTTTTAATTCCATGGCTGCAGTCACCGTCTGCGGTGATCTTGGAGCCCAAGAAGATAAAATCTGTCACTGCTTCCATTTCTTCCCCTTCTATTTGCCAGGAAGTGATGGGACCACATGCCATGATCTGGGTTTTTTTAATGTTGAGTTTCAAGCCAGCTTTTGCACTCTCCTCTTTCACCCTCATCAAGAGGCTCTTTAGTTCCTCTTCACTTTCTGCCATTAGGGTGGTATCGTCTGCATATCTGAGGTTGTTGATATTTCTCCTGGCAATCTTAACTCCGGCTTGTGATTCATCCAGCCTGGCATTTCTCATGATGTACTCTGCATATAAGTTAAATAAGCAGGGTGATAATATACAGCCTTGTCGTACTCCTTTCCCAATTTTGAACCAATCAGTTGTTCCATGTCCGGTTCTAACTGTTGCTTCTTGACCCGCATACAGGTTTTTCAGGAGACAGGTAAGGTAGTCTGGTACTCCCATCTCTTTAAGACTTTGCCACAGTTTGTTGTGATCCACACAATCAAAGGCTTTAGCGTAGTCAATGAAGCAGAAGTAGATGTTTTTCTGGAACTCTCTTGCTTTATCCATGATCCAGCGAATGTTGGCAATCTGATCTCTAGTTCCTCTGCCTCTTCGAAACCCAGCTTGCACTTCTGGTAGTTCTCGGTTCACATACTGCTGAAGCCTAGCTTGTAGGATTTTGAGCATAACCTTGCTAGCATGTGAAATGAGCGCAATTGTACGGTAGTTTGAACATTCTTTGGCATTGCCCTTCTTTGGAATTGGAACGTAAACTGACCTTTTCCAATCCTGTGGCCACTGTTGAGTTTTCCAAATTTGTTGGCATATTGAGTGCAGCACTTTAACAGCATCATCTTTTAGGATTTTAAATAGCTCAGCTGGGATACTGTCTTCTCCGCTAGCTTTGTTTTTAGTAATGCTTCCTAAGGCCCACTTGACTTCACTCTCTAGGACATAGCTTTCCAAACTGTGTGTCGGGACACTTTAGTCGCACCCCCCGCGCCGCCACCGTGCACGCGCGCACCCCCCCGCGTGCCACCGCGCCACCGCCACTGCTGCTGTTGGTGGAAAGCACTGCTCTTGGATGTCCGGCTCAAGGTCAGAAGCCATTAGCAAGGGTTTATTTAGGAGGAAAAGAGAACTATTAGTCTGGAATCATGTAAATCCATATATAAGTTTGCATGGAAGTAGCCTTTGATCCAGATATTTTGTACCTGATCGTTATGTTTCATTTATCTCCCTGCCCATCCCTTTAGCCTAATAATGAAACTCAGAACAATCTGTGTATTTTAGGGAGTGTTTCATGGTAGGAATCAACAATGACCAGCTTTGATAGCTCAGGTCAGATTCAGTGCTGTTTGATTGTGGATATGGGGTTAAAAGGTAAAGGTTCTCCCCGCACATTTGTGCAGTCGTGTCCGACTCTAGGGGCCGGTGCTCATCTCCGTTTGTTAGCCGAAGAGCCAGCATTGTCCGAAGACGCTTCCGCGGTCATGTGGCCGCATGACGCGCACGGAACGCTGTTACCTACCCACCGAAGTGGTACCTATTCATCTACTTGCATTTGCATGCTTTCAAATTGCTAGGTTAGCAAGAGCTGGGGCGAGTGCGGGAGCTCACTCCATCACGCGGGGCTAGGGATTCGAATGTCCGAACTTGCGATCTTCCGATCGACAAGCCTGGTGACTTACCTGCTGAGCCACCAGGCCCCTGTGGATATGGGGATCTATGCTCAATTAATCTTTTTTACAGCCTCCTTTGCCAAGCTCCAGTCCGAGGTGTTGGTGTGTTTGTGTGTTTCTGTGTGTGTGTTTCCTTTGTATCTTTTATTTTTTTTAAAAAGGAGAGAAAAAAATTGCCATACCATTCAGGGGCAGAGGAGATTTGAAACTACTTTGCAAATGTTCAAGGTGGCTAGAGATTTTACCTTTCTTTCACCTGGAACAGTGATACAGCTCTTTGCATGTTTCTTTTTTGCAGTGTTTCCTTCAGTGACCCTGTGACTGGGGTGTTTTGCAGAATTGATGGTGGTTTTAAAAAGTCAGGATGATCCCCACGTCTCTGTACGGGAAGCCCTGCCCCACCTTGCTGTTTCTGATCCCTTCCCTGCAGAAGGAAATTGAATGTTCCTTCAAGACAGTGATCTAAGATTTGCAACCAGGAGATGAGATCAGCTTTAGACAGTTGTTTTTCAAGGCATTCAGAAAGAAGACAGAAATGGGCAAATGGGCAATGTAGAAGAGTTTAACAGAGCCAAGAGGGTGGCATCATTTGGGGTTCCTACCTTTTGCAAAATATTTTAGGACAACACCCAGTTTTGGTTCTTGTTTCTTTTCTTTTCTTTTTAAGGCTTGCTTATTGGAGACTTACCATTTCTTTAGTGTTACTGTTACCTATCGATTTGCAGATAAATGTGTGAAATTGCCTTTCCTCCCCTGTGTAAGCCAAGCTTCTTCCTCAATATGCAGAACATCCTCCGCTTAATCAGGAATAAAAAGCCAATGCAAATGGAATTCGCCACTAGATGGCAAAGGATTACAATGGCGGCCCCGGAACTGAATTCTTTTGTGGCTGAGAATAAATAAGTTATCACTTCGGCTTTCCACAAATGTTTTCTATGGAGCATGGCTCAGATTTAGAGGGAGAATAAAAAATGATTGATTAGAAGCCATTAGAACAGAAGCAGGCAGAAACATCTAGGGAACAAGCAATCCAGCTATCGGGTAATGTATGGCTGTGAGAGTTGGACCATAAGGAAGGCCGAGCGCCGAAGAATTGATGCTTTCGAACTGTGGTGCTGGAGAAGACTCTTGAGAGTCCCTTGGACTGCAAGGAGGTCAGATCAGTCAATCCTAAAGGAAATCAACCCTGACTGCTCATTGGAAGGACAGATGCTGAAGCTGAAGCTCAAATACTTTGGCCGCCTAATGCGAAAAGAGGACTCCCTGGAAAAGACCCTGATGCTGGGAAGGACTGAAGGCAAAAGGAGAAGGAGAAGAAGGAGAAGGAGAAGAAGGAGAAGAAGGAGAAGGAGAAGAAGGAGAAGGCAGAGGATGAGATGGTTAGATAGCATCACCGATGTAACGAACATGAATTTGAGTAAACTCTGGGAGGCAGTGGAGGACAGGAAGGCCTGGCGTGCTATGGTCCATGGGGTCACGAAGAGTCGGACACGACTTAATGACTGAACAACAACAAACAAACTACATTATTCCTTATGCTTTTTGCCTTGAGTGCAGGGCTTCCCGTTACAAATATCCAGTGTTGGGGAGGAGAGACCACCTGGGTCAGAACCCAGGGAGGGTCCTTGAAGCCATGAGGGACATAGGTTGCTGCCTTACGCCAAGTTGCACCAATGAGGCATCTCACGCACGCCATGCCGCAGCAGGTTCCTTCCCTGCCTTACTTTGAAGGCTGAACTTGGGACTTGGTGCATACGAGGGAGATGCTTTACCACTGAGTAACACATTTGCCCTCCACTGCTGTCTTGTGCCTCCTGTGTGTATGGGGGAAAGTCTCCCATTGGAATGAGTGGGAGAGATTGCCGACAAGCCACAGGTAGACCTGCTGCAGATGAACTGCAAAATCCAGACCCTATCTCCACCCTATGCTGGCTACTTATCGGGGTGTCCGTAGGGTATGCTAAAAAAAGTCAAGTTGGTGGCCACCACAGTGCAATCAAACCTTCACCTGGGAGTTTCAATCACATCATTATGGCTGCTGTCTTGACTCTTTTTTAGGGGGCGTGGTGGCTCAGCGGTTAAGACGCCAGGCTTGTCGATCGGAAGATCCCAAGTTCAGAGGTTCGAATCCCTAGCCCCATGTGGCGGAGTGAGCTCCTGCACTAGCCCCAGATCTTGCCAACCTAGCAATTCGAAAGCATGCAAATGCAAGTAGATGAATAGGTACCACTTCGGTGGGACGGTAACAGCGTTCCGCGTGGGTCATGCCGGCCACATGACCGTGGAAGTGTCTTCGGACAGCGCTGGCTCTTCGGCTAACAAACGGAGATGAGCACCGGCCCCTAGAGTCGGACACGACTGCACAAATGTGCGGGGGGAACCTTTACCTTTACCTTTACTCTTTTTTACCATACCCTGTGGACCCTCCTACTACTCATGGGAGAAAAACATTGTGCTCAGGGCTGGAGTAATCCCACGTTTTGGCGATCTCCCCAATTTTCTTCTGAGATTCAAATGATCTTGTCATTTGATTTTGATCCACAAGGATAAAGATAATAAAGATAATCGAAAGAGAATAATTGGTTTCAGATGTTAATGCAAAGTGTCCTAATTTTCCACTTTCCCACCAAAACTCCAACAGAAAGGCAGCTTCCTTTCAAAATCCTTCCCTGAATGCCATGATGCGTTTACCTAGCCAAAACATGGGAATGTGTAAATTGGGAGGGGGGAATAAGCAAAAGTGCAAGTCGTGGGAGAATAATACATAATAAGTTTTCTGTTAAATATAATTGTTTGGGAAAAGGCATATTGTGATAAAAAAGACATTAAAACCTGTTGATTAAAAGAAATGTACGTGCAATGCAGAAAGAAATGTGCCTTTTCAAAAAAAAAGAAAAAAATCTCATCCTGAAGCCCAAACTGCACGAACATTATGGCTAAAACCCACTTTGCTTTTCCCATTGCTAGTAACCATTCCATGAGGGTGACACTTTGCACAGGAATGGCTCAATTCATCTCCCAAATTGTTCTGCTTCAGTTCTAGAGGTGATCAGGAGGGGCATCTGCGGCGTTAGGGTTCGGATTCGATCGGGGCGCGTGATATTGAACAATAGGACAGGGGTCTCGTAGTCCTGTTCTCACGAGCACATTTTAACTGCGCCCCGCATGACAGCTAGGCCCCCTCTAGAAAATTCCTGCCCATGCGTTTCCTATTAAACAAAGCAGCTAAATATATTCCACTGCCCTATTTGACTGCCCAATAGGGAACAGGGTACAGTTTTCTCAAATGGAAACATTGGTGACTGTCACGTTTGCCCAGGGAATGCTTGGAGGTGTTTGACACAAACCCGTTAGCGTGATGTCCCCTGGGGCATTACTTGGAGAGCTAATCCAGAGCACTCTGCTGGAGATAAGGCCAAACTTCTCGCACCCCCAGGCTGCTGATGGGACGGGAGAGCGGCTGTTCCGTGCACTCCTGAGATAAGGTGCTTTCTGCAGCTCCCTGAGCAATTGAGTCTGCCAGGCGAGCCTGAGAAAAAGACTGACGGGCGAGTCTCTTGGACACTCATTCGCTTCAGCCAGCAAGACCAGAAGAATGTACAGGGATGCGTGGATAGGGAAGCGTTCGCAGGACGGTGCTTAATTTCTCTGTGGATAGACATTTATGGTTTTTATTGCACAGAACCGCAAATGGCTCAGGGGGAAGTGTGCAGTAACAGCTATCGCCAAAGGGAAATTAAGCATCATCCTGCAAAATGCTTCCATACCCATGAGGAAATCTTCAAAAATACCAAGATACAAGACCAATGTTGCTTACTCCCATATAGCTGTAAATCCCACCAATATTTTTGCTGGAAGTGAGAATCTCAGAGTGCAATCCCTTTATTTTTATTCCCACTCCAAAAGAGGTTGGAACTGTGGATGGCCATGTATCCCCAAAGCATCTTAAATGGGATGTGAAAAAATGATCAGCAGCCATATAGAAGAGAATGCAATTCTCATGTTTTCTGTGCAGAGAAGAAACATTTCTTTCTTTCTTTCTCTCTTTCTTTCTTTCTTTCTTTCTTTCTTTCTTTCTTTCTTTCTTTCTTTCTTTCTTTCTTTCTTTCTTTCTTTCTTTCTTCGGAACAATACTTGGAAAGTTTCAGGCTTTAATCCAAGTTTGTTTTGAATGCAATAGGTTTTTCTTTTCTAAAGTGAAGTTTTTAAACAGGTGTGATTCTTTTCTGAATAGAAATTTGGTACACCTAGAAATATTGCTGTGCACTTCCGCAAGTGATAAGGCCAAAGAAAATGCCAAGGAAACATAGTCACTGGATTTACATTCTGTATGAGGCCCTTCGAACAGTCACTCATGCCCTTGTTATCTCCCATATAGACTACTGCAATGCGCTCTACATGGTGCTACCCTTGAAGAGTATCTGGAGGCTACAGCTGGTCCAGAATGCAGCTGCACGAGCAATTTTAGGTGCTCCAAGATCGGCAAACATAACACCTTTGTTACGTGAGCTGCATTGGGTACCAGTTTGCTTCTGGGTCCAATTCAAGGTGTTGGTTATCACCTTTAAAGCCCTACATGGCATGGGGCCAGGGTACCTGAGGGACCGCCTCGTCCCCAATACATCTACCCATCCCACCCGATCGTGCAGAGAGGGCATGCTGCGGACCCCGTCTGCAAGAGAATTCAATCTGGCGGGGTCCAGGCGGTGAGCCTTCTCTGCAGTAACCCCCGCCCTGTGGAACAACTTGCCCCCGGAGGTGAGATTAGCCCCTTCGCTCCTGACCTTCCGGAGGAACCTGAAAATTTGGTTCTGCCACCTTGCTTGGGGCCAAGGAAGGAATAGTCACTCTTGGGGATGGCTAATACCTTAGAGAGCCCCTCTCCTACATCGGATTGAGTTAGATCTTTTTACTATTCTTGCCTCTTGGATTTTAATCTTGTTTTACAATTATTTAATAGTGGTATTTTATATATTGTATGTATATTTTATGTTTCTTGTTTTTATTATCTTGTTGTAAACCGCCCAGAGTCCCTCCGGAGGAGGGAGATGGGCGGTGATAGAAATCTGATTAATAAATAAATAAATAAAAATATTTGCATTATTTACACAGATACAAGCAGAACACAAATGGAATCCACAAATCAACATTTCAAGAGAAACGGTGCTCTACCAGGCAAGGAATAAAATCCTGAAAGTCATTGAGCATAGTCACTATGACCAAATTTCATTCTCCCCTCACCTGGTGCCCTTTGGAGATGCTGACATTCTACAGTTGTAGCCCCAATGCCTGTGGTGGGCACCAGATTAAGGAAGGTGAGCTAATGGACTGGGTTAGTCATACCTATTAGTGACCTAAAGTTAAGTAGCAAGAATAGCTTGACCATCATGCAAATAGGTTCTTCAGGATGCATGTCTGGATCTCAGAAGATCTACTGCCATGGTGAAAATAGGATTTTTCTGTGTGTAAGTATAGGCTATCCACCTTAGGATAAATCTTGTGGAAGGGGGTGGATGCAGCCTCAGTGTAATGTTATTCGGCTTACCGTTAAATAAGCTATGTCTCAGCAGGTACCTAGCTGACCTTGTGGGGGGCTCAAGCTAAGCAGGACTGGGTCTGGTTAGGACTTGGATGGGAGCCACCAAGGGACCCCAGGTCTATTAGCAGGTGGGAAAATTAAATTGACCTTGCCTGATCTGGGAAGCTAAGCAGGGTCAGTAACTGATAATACTTGGATGGGGCCACCTGGGTCAGTTGTTGAGAAACCAAACAATTCCGCAAAGAAAAATGCATGAGCGCATTCCCAGGAGTTGAACTCAATTCAGGCATGTTGTTATCGTGTTAAGCCAAATGGAAATTCCCTAAACTTCCTGGAGGAAGGCAGGGGCGCTGTTCTGGACTGATGCATGGTTGTGTGGTCCATTTAGTCACCAAGAGTTGAATTCATTTCAACTCAAAGGGGACCTTACGTTTTAAAAATAAATTATATTTCGTTTAAACCACCTTCTATAAAACTAGACAGAAATCAAATCAAATAATAGAATAGATTTTGAAGGGGGCAGGGATGGATGCCTCTAAGTAGGAAGGAGCCACAATTTTTGACTGTTTGGGGCAGATTGGTAAAAGGAAATGACCCGGATTCTTCTTTAATATCAACTGTAATGGGGGCCACGTTTCCATTTTTCCTTCTCAAACCTGTGTTTTGTGTGTTCCCACACAGTGAGAAAGGAGAAAGGAGAAAGAAATCTCCTTGTGTTCCTCCATGTCTGGTGTCCTACCAGAGAAAAAAATCCCCCATTTTGTTCTATTAGTCAGAAAAGTGCAGGAATTTTTCTTAATCTGGTGAGTCAAATTAAAAGATGTGCTAAGCTGGGAAGTACATATACAGGTGTTAAGTTTCTCCAGCTCAGGATGAGTTTAAGTTTTTTTTTAAATCTGTTCAATCGTGTCCGATTCTCGGAGACTGCCTGGACCAGTCCCTGCAGTTTTCCTGGCCAGTTTTTTCAGAAGTGGTTTGCCATTGGCTCCTTCCTAGGGCTGAGAGAGAGGGACTGGCCCAAGGTCACCCAGCCAGCTTTCACGCCTAGGGCGGGACTAGAACTCTCAGTCTCCTGGTTTGCCATTGGCTCCTTCCTAGGGGTGAGAGAGAGGGACTGGCCCAAGGTCAACTAGCTGGCTTCGTGCCCAAGGCGGGACTAGAACTCATGGTCTCCTGGTTTCTGGCCTGGTGCCTTAACCATGGCACCAACCTGGCTCTTGAGTCTAACCTAGAATGTGCTAATTCAGGCCAGACCGAAATCACACACCTTTGATCATTCTAGGTGAGCCTCTTCCAAACCAAAGCGGAGGGAAACCCATTCAATCAAAAATGCTTCTGGGGATTCTGACGCTTAAGAGTTTGTAGAGCTTTTCCCTGGAATGTTCGTTAAGGATAAGAATGTAAGTCTTGAAATAGCTTCACAGCAGAAGGCGGGCCATAAGTTGGACATTTTTGCAAAGATTTTGGCCAGTCATCTTGCTTCTGTCAATGTCATGAGAGATACTCTTTTCTCCTTATCGGACACCCAAATGAATACCAAACTTGCAACGAAATAAGGGGTTGACAAGTGGGAGAATTCCAGAAATGTCCTGCAAGAATTTTCCCCCTTTCCGAAACAACAACCTCTTTGTTCCATTGACCCTGAGAATCTTTCAATAATCTCCAAGGAAAAAAAGCACCATTCGGCGGCATGCACTGAGTCCGTTAATTTTTTCCCTTGTGGTTTGGTTCTCTTGTGCTGTCTAAATTTAAGTTCCACGCAGATGGTTGTCCCCAGATTATCAATCAATGTGTAAAGGAGGAAGGAAAGGACTTTGTGTAGCCCCCAGCTTCATCTTCTGACTGTCATGGTTATCCACATGCATGTTTTCTTACTCCAAACACAATACAGTTATAATTATCTACATAGAGCTAAGGATTGCAGCTCTGTAGGGTAAAGAACTGAGGGGGCGTGGTGGCTCAGCGGGTAAGATGCCAGGCTTCTCGATCGGAAGGTCGCAAGTTCGGAGGTTATAGACCCGAGCGCCACGTGACGGAGTGAGCTCCCGCACTCGCCCCAGCTCTTGCCAACCTAGCAATTTGAAAGCATGCAAATGCAAGTAGATGAATAGGTACCACTTCGGTGGGTAGGTAACAGCGTTCTGCATGCGTCATGCGGCCACATGACTGTGGAAACGTCTTTGGACAACGCTGGCTCTTCAGCTAACAAACGGAGATGAGCACCAGCCCCTAGAGTCGGACACAACTGCACAAATGTGCGGGGGGAACCTTTACCTTTTTAGGGTAAAGAACTAGGAATATTAACAGGACCAGATCTACTTTGCGTGCTTTCTTTTGAGTAATACCCCCTTCCAGTATGACTTCTATGCTTCAGAAGGAGGAGGAGGGTGTATGAACCATTTATGGAGAGGAAATGAAAGAGAAGGAATGGGGCTGAGATACAATGCATGGGAAGCCACTCTTTCACATACTTATTCCATTGCATGCTCATCACACTGTCCGTGTCTCAGTTTTTATCTCCCCTATCACATCCAACAGTTACCTCATCCATCAAGCAGCTAAAATATCAATGGGATGGATTTTCTCAATTTTGGGATTGTATTTTAAGCTACTTCATACTATTCTTGGTTCAAGGAAAGGATGGATGAATGTCAACAGACAGAGGTCAACAAGTCCTGTGTCTCTCCTTCTATGGCCTTCCTCACATTTCTTACAATTAAAGCCCAGTTGAAAGCCATGAAATGGCTATCTTCACATCTCAACAAAGACACTGCTGTTACTATTAGCACACACAACTCTATTTGCCGCTGGGTTCCAAGTCTGGTGTGCCTCTTGTTTTGAAGGGGGTAAACTCAGTGGATCAGGTGCAGTGGCACAGGCATCAAACTAATTTTAAGCATTAAAATGTTTCAGAGCATATGAGATTGTCAAATCTCACAAGATTTGGGGAATCTTGCCCTTGCGTTCTCATATGACAGCACCAAAAACTCATGAGATGCTAGTGTTCTCATCTGAAACTGGATATTATTATTATTATTATTATTATTATTATTATTATTATTATTCCATTTTGGGGTTCCACATATACCATTGGGAGAACAGTGTTCCCACTGAGAACACAAACATTCAGTTAGACCAGAGATTAGTGCAGGGGAAACTATCACCATATTCTGGGTCATTAACCACCATCGCAGAAGCTGAAGGGAAAGCATTTGCCTCCCTTAAGCTGGCATCCTTTCTCCAGATGTGTTGGGATGGCAGCTTCCAGAACTTCAAGCTAGCCTGATCAATACCTCTGGAAGACGCCAGATTGAGGAATGTTGCTCCAAGACAGAGGTGGACAATGTGTGCAGACCAAAAAACCCCACATGGTACAGAGGCTGTGTTCACTACACAAGGACACAGCTCTCCTACTTTGCCAGCCATGAAGCTACATAAAACTAAAATTTTATTTGTTTGTTTGTTTATCAGTTTTATATAGCCACCCGTCTCACAAATATGGCTCTGGGTGGTGTACAATCAACGATCTGTTAAAACAATTAAAACAACAGTTAAAAACAGACACAAATACAAATACAAATAAAATAAAATAAAATAAAAACAAAACCTTTAATTAAACTTTTAATTAAATAAAATAAAATACTTTAATGCTCAGTCTGTCCTTTTCCACTTGCTTGTCGATGTTCCAAGGTTGCTGATTTTCCAGAAGGCCCAGCAACCATAGAGTCCTCTTCAGTTCAGAACATTTTATTCTGTGCATTCATTCAAAAACGCAAACTTGAATTAGTCTGCATTAAAACTTGAACCAAACGAATGCCCCCTTCATAGCAAGCATGGTGAGCTACCCAAATCGAATCAGCTGGGAGAAGTACATAGTCAATCTTGGTTAATCCCCCAAAACACGAAGTAGCGTAAGACCAGGATGAGGGACTGTGAGGACATTTCAGGTCTGTAGCTAGACTGGGAAAAACATCCTGAAGCAGGGGTATGGTCAAAAAAGTCAAGATGGCAGCTGCAATGGTAAAATTGAAGCTCTGCCCATTTTTAATGTGTGTGTCACACCCAATGCCCATAAAAAAACAGATGAAGCTTTGATTACACCATTGCGGCAGCCATCTTGGCATTTTGGACCACATACTGCAGACACCCCCGGCCTGAAGGATGGCAATGTACTGTTGGCAAGACCATTACATGGGAAAAATTAAACATTTTTTTAAATGGGTCTTATTTATGGTTTGCTTGAACATATATAAATCTAGTGAAATGATAACATGTTCACTTTAGAGATATATATTATATTTGGAATATTTTAATGTTATGAATAAAAACACCAATCTTCAGAATCTTGGACATTACTAGGCATATTTCAATATAGAAAAAACTAACTAATGATTGGGTGGAAGGATAGATGGATAGATTCATATATATTTTGACATGAGCAACTTAGAGTAACAGATATAATTGTTTCACGACAATAGACAGAATTTATTTTGAACATGGAATCTGCACTCTGAAGTAAGAAGCCCCTCACATATGGCCCTTGATCCGCATAACAGTTGCAGACTCCCCAAAATCATCACAGGCTTTAAGTCCTTATCTTCAATCATTTACTTTTTTTCCATAAGTTATGGATGTCACCTGCGCTAGCAGAAACTTGTAAGAACAAGGCACAGAGGTACCATCCCTTACGTCTGTTTAGCTGAAAATGCAACAAAGAGGCACCATTAAAAAATAAAACAGCCAGCCAAGCCAAAAGTGGTTGGGGGTGGGCAATCAGGTCTTCTGCAGAGGAAAAACGTTCCTCTCTTTCGGAGCATCCAAAAGTGGAATGTTTACAAAATGCTCATTAAGAGAAAAGGGGATTGTAAGATAGCAGCAGAAATCTGGTGGACAGCTTACACTAGAGGAGATAAGAGAGTGAAAGCTACCATTGGAGACAGAGCAGGCCATGTCCAATTACTGAGACCTGGATAAAGGGGGTGTGGGGAACAAGAATGGGAGAGAGGCTGATCACAAGGTCCAAACTTGTCAACCGTCGGTGACACAAGCCGTATATAACCCTTGAGGGGGGGGGGAATAGTCACTTAGAGCAAACTTGGTAGATCACTGTGGCCAGTTTGAATGAAGTCATGGAGTCTGTAGCCTTCCAGATTTGGGTCACCGTTTCTCTTCTGGCCCACCTTGCAGATGGTAGCCCCATAATGAGTCTAGATGTCTCTCTTATGGATGAAGAGGTGCCATTCTTCGACGAACAGGACGCACTGCTTCAGAATTTGCAAAACGAGCTCCTGAAGGCACTTAATCTCTCGGGCATCCCCTTGCAAGAGACGGCCAAGGTGGACCCTCCAGAATACATGCTGGAGCTCTATAATAGGTTTGCCAGGGACAAGACCTTGATGCCATCAGCCAATGTTGTTAGAAGCTTCAAAAATGAAGGTAAGTTCTTGAATTTTCTTCACAGGTTTAGGAGGACCAAGTAGGATATGTAGCCAATTGTCTCACTGGGTTTAAAATGATTAGATTACAAATGTAACTAGAGGAAAGGAAGATGGTTGTTTTCGTGGAGAGGAGGGGACGTTTAAAAGAAGATATTAGCAAAGAGATCCAGCTGGCCGAGTGTTGAGTTGTCTTACTTACTGCTTAATGGGCCACGCATCTAATCTCCCAGCTAGTTGACTTCCACACTGCAGACTATTCGTTGGATTCCTCAGATTGGCTGTGTACATTTAACCAGACTTTATCCTTTGTGTAAGTTTTGAACATCTGATGAAATCCTTAAATATATTGTCATTGCACATTCTCAAGTATTATCCTACAGATGTAGAATTCCATGTGCAAGTCGCTTTCAGTGTCACTTGTGATATAAATCTCATTCTTGGTTTTTTTTTAAGGCTGTCACGTTACTTTATAAGCACAGATTTTAAAAATACACATTTCAAGCTCAGTAATTTTTCAGTTTTGTTTTTAACACAGCTGCAGAGGGACTTTGCATGCACCCTACTTAGAAATTAGTCGTTTTAAGGTCTACTTATCTAAAGGGAAGGATTCAGAATGAATAGAAGGTGTAAAACACCAGAATCACAGAAACCAGCCCGGTTTAAAAATCAGCACTCTGCCACATTTGTTCATCTCAAATGTGTTAATTGGCCGAAACTAAAACCTTTCTTTTCTTTGAAACCTTGCAATACAAAACAGTTCTTATAAACACCAGTTTCATAGCACATGGCTGTCCTGTATTAATGAAATACAATACAATTGAATGCCATGGAAGCCAACATGAAGAAAATACTCTTTAAAAAAAAAAGATGCATCCACCTATAGCTATGCATTTTTGTCTTGCAGAAACTGATTTTTGTAAATAATTTTAACACCTCAGTCCAAAACTCACTTAAGTTAAAGCCCTATCCTGCCCTTATCCTATACTGCCCTGGCTGTGATTTCCATACTTTAGGATTTGCTTTCTGCAGGACAAAGGAAGGAGGGATGGCTTTTCAAGTTACAATCCCTGAACATAAGCCAGTTTACCCAAGAGAAAACCAGCTTACTGTGCAAGCTGGCGATCGGCACCCTTTTTAGGCGGCCTCCCCATCTGAGTGTACAGCCTATTTAGTCATCTGTCAGCATTAATATGCCTTACTGCAAAATGCTCCTTCTTAATTATGGATCCTGCTGCTGATACTCATTTCCATTGATCGCAGTATAAGGGTGTATGATTATGCTTTCTGAAAAGCCAAGATCTTGGAACATCCTCTAACTATATTACGGTGTAAACTTTCGTGGACCACAGACCACATTCTCAGCTAGACTTCTGTTGCTTCTTGCAATCAGCCTTCTTTGTGGTCTCTGGTCTACAATAACTTATGAATAAGTGTTAATGGTTTTTATGACAATACACTCAAATACAGCTACCTCAATTCTGCAAAAACTTAGAACTTCCTCTGGTAAAGGCCATTAAATTGTAAATGCATTGTTCTCAAATGAACCACATCAGGGTGCAGTAACCAAAGCTGTATTCTGCTTTGTGAAGTTCACCATGTTAGCTTTTGCAACATCTCAGCCTGCCATTTTGTCACAAAACTTTCACTTGATCAATGGATTTTTCTGCCTCTTTCTTACGGGCCGCTCCATTGTCAACTGTTAGGGCAAGTTTTTGTTTGAAAAGTGATATCTCTTCCCGTTTTTCTCCAACTTAACTTTCTCCTGTGGCCACTTAACAGTTTAGTTGTAGAAAATCAAATTTCTTTCTCTAAGCTGCAACATCAAGGTTCTTCAGTGTCCGTTCAAAACTAGATTTAGTCAGGTTTAAATGCAATGTGCAATAGTGACTGTACCTTACTGGGTGCCCATACATCCTGTATAAATGTAAAATATAGTGTGATTTCTTAAAACATTTTCAGAACAGATTTCACGGCCCGTACGCTTTAATGGAATTCGGAGGTGCCCTCTGCTTTTCAATGTGTCCATTCCTCACCATGAGAAGATAACCATGGCTGAGCTGAGGCTCCACACCCTGGCAGAGGACGGACCACTCTATGAAGGTCTCGACAGGAAGGTCACCATTTTCGAAGTGCTGGAGAATGAACACGGAGGAGGGAAAGAGGGAGAGGAAAGGAAGCTGAAAGTGCTGACATCCAGACATATTTACAGCACCGACAATGAATGGAAAACATTTGAGGTCACAGAGGCCATCAGGAAGTGGCATCACTCTGACTCAACCACTCACTGGCTAGAGGTGCAGGTGGAGTACCGAGGAGGAGAGAATCCCATTCAAGGAAGAGACGTAGACGTAGACATCAATTTGGAGACCAAACACGAGCCTTTATTAATTGTCTTTTCAGATGATCACAGCCATGCCAAGAAAGAGGAGAAGTATGAGCTGAAGGAGATGATGGAGCATGAGCAGATGCAAGACTGGCAGGATTTAGATTTGCAAGACTTCTCCAGTAGCCCCAATGAGGAGAAGCTGCTTCAGATGAGGTCCAACATCATCTATGACTCAACATCCAGGATCAGGAGGAACGCAAAGGGAAGCACCTGCAAAAAGACTTCTCTTTATGTGGATTTCAAGGAGATCGGCTGGGATTCCTGGGTCATTGCACCACATGGGTACGATGCCTACCAGTGCAAGGGAGCCTGCAACTTTCCTCTGGATGGCAGCCAGACGACCACCCACGCCATGGTCCAGACGTCCGTTCATCTGAATGATCCCCAGAGAGCTTCTCCTGCCTGTTGCGTCCCGACCAAGCTGGACCCCATCTCGTTGCTCTTCCTGGATAAAGGGATAGTCACCTTCAAGCAAAACTATGAGGGCATGTCGGTCTCCGAATGTGGCTGCAGATAGTAGCAGGTGCTTTCGGCTTTCACAGGGTTTCGTGGTTCCATCTGAACGTTTGTGCAGGTTCACTCAGCTCATTGAAAAAGGAAGAGGGACGTGGAGACAGGCAGCGGATCAGAGCGGATGGCTTGGAGCAGAGGTGGGGGTGGGGGTGGGAGGAGACGATTGTCCTGTGAGGCAGCAGCAAGCAGAGGAGGCATCTTGCTCGGGTTAGCTAGAGCTGAATGCTGGAACAGATGGGCCACAGCCTCACCCAGCACCATTCTGCTCCTACAACCTCACAGCCCTTCCTCTCCAGTTGCTCATCCCAGACATTTTACAACTTAAGCAATGCATTTCCATTCCCTTCCGATTGCCTGCCGCTACAGCTGAGCCAACATTTGTCAAAAGACTTAACAAACGTCCCAAAGCCGTCTTTTCTTAGCACACCTCTGGGAAAGAATGGCTGCTTTACAGAATTACCTCCAAGAATTCTCCAGCGTTTTTTCATTTCTATCCTTTGCTGCATAGCGCGATAAAGCTGCCAGCCCAGTTTGACTGACCCGTGGAGAGGAACCCAGTCCAGGAAGGAAGCTGTAATCCTGTTGCCACTGTTAGTGGTGATCTCTTGCCCAAAAAACCCATTCAATAGCTTCTCTTTTCCAACAGAGGGGCAATAAAACGCTCCCCTCCGTTTTTTACTAGGCTAAGAAGTTCAAGAAAATTTTTCTAAGGCGTGACACATGGGGTTCATACCTCTCACTAAGCCATGCTTTGATTAACCATGATTTATTGAATAAACCACAATTGGTTGGATTCATACAACACACTAAGGCAAAAGCAAACTGTTATGTGAATCCAAGTCGTAAGATTTTCCTTGTTTCCTTACTATCCTAAGCTCACAAAAAAGACTGGCCCAGTGGTTGTCTGACATTGGCCAGAAAGCTTGTGCCTCCAAAATCTCTTTTTCCGTCCAACTTTTATGGAAAGTCCTTCGCCACTTCCTTACCCTTCTCAGGATTGTCCTGCATGGTCAGTTTAGTGGAGCCCTCCAGATAGCATAACCAAGAGGTTGCATCTAATTGCTTTGGACACGCAGTTCAGACTGGGGTGCACGTAAAACAAGCCTTATTCATCTCTTGCATAGAGGTCCTACTAGAACACCACTGAATTTCACCACTGAAGCAAATGCAACTTAGCAAATGCAGCTGCTTGAGGCTGATCGTTCTTTCGATCGCTGTTAAAGTTTGGGGGGGGGGATTTTCTTGTGCTTAAATTCCAAGACTCTTTGGGCCGAGAGGGGCTTCTCCTTAATGGAGCTGTCAATTCATGAGACGGTTCTCTATCCTATTCTCCAGTGCGTACAATGGAAGTCACATGTCATGTTTCCACCACTCCTCTCCGACAAATCATTGTGATAAGAAGGTGTTGGAGTTGAGAAACAATAGGCCTGGTGGTGCTTTATTTATACTAAGCTGGAAATTGGTCAGATTCTTTGGAAAGTGTAACTGACGCTGTCTCTCCAGCCCTCGGCTGCGGCTTACTGTACTATGCCCCACCGCTGCTTTACACTTTTAAGGAGAAGCTGTCTTCTGACTTGGTCTTTCAGAGCACCGACCTGGGCCGTTCAGGAGAATTCTCATCCAAAGCACTTGCCGAAGGACTTGCTGAAATCCACCTAACCTTCATCCATGCAGCCATTATTTATTGATCTATTTATTGACTGTTGTCCTTGTAATATAATGTAGAATACAAAATGTTTTATTTTTGTGCTCGTATGTCAAACACACTTGGGTAATCCTATATAATGAACCATTTTGATGCTAATATCATCCCCCAATTTCAATGGACTTCCTTCCTCATTGTCTTTGTAAATATATTAATTTGTCCGTGTTTGTTCATCTCTCAGTATAATACAGTGACATCCAGCAAAGAATCGCTTTCAAGCCTCAGGTCCTTGAATACAGAGTGTCCATTTTCTCATATAGCAGAAACTCTGGGAGCTGGTGAATTTACCACCATATTCCAGCTTTGCTGGGAAAATCCCACTACCAAACAGACAGTCAGTTCTGGCAAGACTTCTGACTGGATCGTGAGGCGGATATTAGCCGCCGTTGCTGCACAAGTCCTCAAGGGGCTTTGGAGGGATCCCTCACCAACCCTCGCCATCAAGTCCTCCCTATGGTAGCCTTCGTTCTTCAGAAGAGCTGCTGCTGTGGCCCCCAACCCCTTCCTCTGCTCCAGATGTTTCTGCTCTTGCCACGGATACTATCTTGCTCCACGTTAACATGAACCAAAGCCGCGAGAAATCTACGGGGAAATCTATCCACTTCAAATGGCAGGTTCCTGCCCAGAAGGGCCAGCTTTTGGGGGACAGAGCAGTCAGTCACCTCGGCAGCGTGGGCAGGAGATTCAGAGCTAGAGAGGGCAGCAGAAGCATGATGTGGTGAGCAGGGCATCATGCTGAGTGGCCACCAAGCAGCCGGCCACGAGTGGTGGCTGTGGCACTGGCCTGGTTACAGTCGGGAGGAAACCTGCCATGCATGCACTGACCTCAGGTTGGGCTCCAGTTGGGCAGCTCATCAGGACGTGGCTACCAGGACTAGGACCTCAGCAAAAGCTGCCCAGGGTGACTCAGGGTCTGGTCCAAAGTGGAAGGGCTGCTCTGACTGACCAACAGGAGGAACTCACAAAAGGACGCATGAGGTTTTGGTTTTGCAACAGAATGGGCAAAATTTGCAGACGTTATAGGTACTGCTGAGGGACGAAGACTGCTCAGTTTTAGAGAAATCCAGTAGGAATTGTGAAGGTAGAGTCCTATATATACGTATACAACTCTACCATACGTATATGTACAATATGTGTGTGTGTGTGTGTGTATACACACACACACACACATATTGTACGTACGTACATACATACATACATACATACATACATACAGTATATATTCATTCTCAAAAAAACCTTGCCAAGAAAACTGCAGGGACTTGTCCAGGCAGTCTCCAAGACTCCAAGAATCGGACAGGATTGAACAGATTAAAATACAAACACACACACACACACACACACACACATTGTGTATGTGTATACCTTGGGAATATGCCCAATTTCAGTCAGAAGAACAGAGGATTTTTTTTGTTTTGTTTTGTAGAAAGATTGCTTTATAAATTCAGTAATGTACAAATTCATAATTCCTTCCTACTGTTTGGTGTGCAGTGACAATGAAAACTAAAATGGCAAAGCTATAGGTAGTGGGGTTTCCTGTTTTCTAGACATGATGAAATGACTTGTTTTCTTCTTTTTTTCTTTTTTCAAAAAGAACGTTATTTAACAAGCATTTAGATTAGTGGGATGCAACCTAAAAACTAGTGTTAATTTAATTTTAAGATAGTCATTATAATCTTCCTGTACCTGCCTAATGGATGTCCAATGAACTAAGAAGGCAGCGGTCATTCGTTATTTATTTTTATTTTTATTTTTTATTTATTGTGGTATTTATACCCCGCCTATCCCCTCCCTAATGGAGGACTCTAGGCGGCTTACAAGCATATATATACATTAATTATACAATTTTTACAAATCACCATTTTCACCGCGCGTGAGGGGAGGGGGTAAGGGAACCGACTCTTCCAGGCTCTGGACTACAATTCCCAGGATGCCTTGAGCCGGCTGCTGACGTCCTGTAGCTGTTGCATCCGGGTCCGTCGTCACCGCCGCCATTCGATCTTCCTCCGATCCTTTCCTCCAGTGGTGCCGACTTCCCAACAGGACGTCAGCAAATTAGCCCACTTAAGGTGGTACCCATTTATCTACTTGCAAAGCTTTTGAACTGTTGGGTTGACAGGAGCTGGGACTAACAACAAGAGCTCACCTCATTGCACGGGGTTCGAACTGCAGACCTTCTGATCTGCAGCCTACAGCTCAGCAGTTTAACCTGTTGAGCCACCGTGTCCCACGGTTATCCTTTTTTTAATATCTCCCCATCTGCTGCAAGTAAAGAAACTTCTCAAAACATGCAGATTGGAAAAACCGTGATTCCCATTGATTCTTTGTCCATATCTTGGCTCCATTCTGCTCTTCCTTTCATCTTCCATGCAGACATTTTATGGAGAAATTAAAACAACATGGCAGCATTTGCAAATACACTGCCTATCCTCCATCTATGTATCTGTCTGTCTGTCATGTATGTAGCCTGAGCAATGGGAGATGAGCAAGATTCATAAAGCCATCGGTTTCTGACGTCACGTGCACCATGATCTGTGTAAGGTCACTTGTCCCCCCTGCCCTCCCCAAGACACCCAGACAGCACAATTCATAAAAACTGAGTAAAGCGAGGGAAACCCTCACCCCTATCTCTGTTCAAGGTTCTGGTGTTGGAAGGGCTTGTGAAGAAAAACATACAATGTGTGGAAATGCCTCACTAAGCAAGAGCATGATTTTGCAGCACCCCCAAAAGATTCAGCAGCAAACATTGTGTTGGGTGGTCCTCATCTCAATTAGGGCCTGGTTACTGGAGGGAAGAGGGGCATGGTGGCTCAGCGGGTAAGACGCCAGGCTTGTCGATCGGAAGATCGCAAGTTCGGTGGTTCGAATCCCTTGCCCTGCGTGCGGAGTGAGCTCCCGCACTCGCCCCAGCTCTTGCCAACCTAGCAATTCGAAAGCATGCAAATGCAAGTAGATTAATAGGTACCACTTCCGTGGGATGGTGACAGCGTTCCGTGCGTGTCATGCCGGCCACATGACCGTGGAAGCGTCTTCGGACAACGCTGCCTCTTCAGCTAACAAACGGAGATGAGCACCGACCCCTAGAGTCGGACACGACTGCACAAATGTGCAGGGGGAACCTTGACCTTGACCTTTACTGGAGGGACCGCCTGTCAATTCAATTCAGCAAGGCTGGCGCGTTCCGGATCCCTTTGATTAAACAGCGCCATCTATTGGGACCCTGGAAGCGGACCTTCTCTGCTGTGGTGCCTGCCCTCTAGAATGGGGTTCCCCTTGAGATTCAGATGGCCCCCACCTTGCTGGTATTTTGGAGAGCCTTGAAGACCTGGCTCTTCGCCAGCCTTTCGGAAGGGGGAGTGAAGCCCCCTTCTGCATCATGTGGGTTTGCTTTGGTTGTTTTTCGGTTGGTGCCATCTTTAGTTCTTTGTTTTTATGGTTGCTTTATTTTATTCTTTTGTGTGTTTTTATCTGCAAACTGCTCAGAGTTGCTGGGAGTTGGGCAGTGTACAAAAATCAAATAAATAAATAAATAAATACATACATACATACATACATACATACATACATACAAACAAGTCACTGGATATGCTGCGGTCAAAGTCTACAAGAGGTTGTTCGAGCACCTAAATGCATCTCCAAAGCTGCTGTGAAACCAGAGGCTGATCTGTTGAAGATGGAGGTAAAAACAAGGCTGTTAATCTTTAAATATTGTCTTAATTCCATTATTTCCACCCCAGGGCTGGCCCTCCTAGCCCTGTCTACTTCCAGTCTTCATGGTCTCAAGCATTTTGGAAGAACCTCCATCTTGTGGTCTCTCTGTAGGTTTTCGACATCTATTAGAAGTTACTAAGAAAAACATCAAAGCAGAGGTTTTAGACCTCAAATATTGAAATGAATGAGCAGAACATTGTACGGCTATTTATGTTCCATCACTTACTTCACCATTCTGCCATTCCTCTTTAGAGACAAGCTGAACATCTTCTTCTCAGCCATTTTATATGAGAAATTTAATAAAGTCCTAACCACACCAGTTCTAAATTCATTTTTCCAGTGTTGCTGACGTTGTCCCATTTATGATGACAGCAAATGAAGTCTCATTTCCTTTATTATTACATGTATCAGGTCTGTCAGATGAATTTTATTCTTTTATCAGACAAAAAAATTGTTACCCCTAACTTTGCAAAGTTTTGCATGGCTGCTGTCAATATTCGTAAATAAATGATCTCGGACATCGGGATGTCCATGGAGGACGTGTAAAAAAGAAGACCACAACCATTCAATCAAAGCCCCGCCCCTTTTTAAATGTGCCGTGTGTGACATGTGTTAAAAGGGGTGGGGCTCTGTTGTACGTAGTTGCAGCCACCATCTTGAATTTTTGGACACCCACTATGGACACCCCTGTTGAGTACTATTAACTAATAATATTAATATACTTTTAGGGGTCTCTTTAGGCAATTTTTACATTCCTAGTATTTAAATGCTACTTTATTTTTGCTGGTTCCTTTCCAATAAAAATAAAGTGGATTGATTGATTGATTAAAGGTTTGGGCTGCAGGCAGTGGTGCAGGTATCAAGGTGCCAAGTCACATATGTCTGTGTTGACTCCAGGCGACTGCCTGGACAAGTCCCTGCAGACCTTTATTTATTTATTATTATTATTATTTTAATCCGGTCAATCATGTCCGATTCTTGGCGACTGCCTGGACAAGTCTCTGCAGTTTTCTTGGCGAGGTTTTTCACATTGCAGGATCTCTCCTTGGGCCCAGGTTCACACATTGCATTGTCAAAATATGGCATGCACCTAGTCATTATGACTTGTAAATGATGGGTTGTAAACTTATGTCTATGAAGGTTCTCAGTCATCCAGGTGGAATTGTCTGTAGCTTGAATCATGTCAACTGGATTTCTATTTTCTCAGTGGAAACGTTTCGCTCCTTATCTTATCTTGGATAAGGAGCGAAACGTTTCCACTGAGAAAATAGAAATCCAGTTGACATGATTCAAGCTACAGACGGTTGTAAACTTAGTGTATAATTGTAGCCACCTATGATTTATTTAAAAAAAAACACTAAACAAAAGTGTTCTGATGTGATGTGTGAACCCATTCATTGTTTGCATATTAAGCTGCTGCATGAAGGTAAACATTTCTTGCACCCAACAAACCTACAGACCCTCTTTCCTACATTATTCTATGTTCGGGAAGACAAATTAAAGCATCTAAAGAGAGCAGGACAAAATGTCTTAGCATCTGAACATTTTTGCAAATTGTTGAAGAGCTGCAGTTCCTTGTTTATCTCAGTTCTAAGGGGCTGGAATTGCAACCTGTGAAGCTGTATGTGGCTCAGGACTTTGGAGACCCCCTGCTCTGGGTTGATTCTGTCCTTCCCATAAATCAGGGAGAGAAGTCTTCCTAAGGGTCCCTCCACTAAGGGGAGGTCACCTACAGGAACCCTGTTGCAGGACCTTCTCGGTGATGGCCCCTCTTATTGTTAGCCCTTCAAGGTAGACCAGACTAGGGAACGAAAGTCATGAACGCTAATACTGTACTACCTTTATTATAAGGGTACAGTAACAGAGTCTTGAAAGTCTGAATGCGCTTTCCCCCCCCCTCCCTCCGTCTTTGTGAGAACTGGGGAGGGTCAAGCCTGAGATGCTTTCCCAAATTACCCTTCTACCCCGGACTCAGATTTCTTTTATCTATCTTGGTTGCGGCTCTTCCTCCTGTTCCTCAAGGCCATTCCTTCTTCCCCTTATATCAGGAGCTTCAGGGACCACATGAGAGTTTCCCATCTATTTTTTTGTTTCTGTTCAATCGTGTCCGATTCTCGGAGACTGCCTGGACTTCACCGCTGATTATAGTTCTAACAAATCAACATTTATTTATTAATAATTTAAATAAATAATATACTATCAAATAAAATGATTCATTTAATCCACAAATACTTCAGACAATCTTTGGACATCCTAGGGCAGAACAAGCGAACATTTCTGCTTGGGGACAATGCCCATAAAAAACAAGCCAAGCCACCACCTTGATGTTTTTGACCATACCCTATGGACACCCCTGTCTTGTTACCCCCCACCCAAACATGAAAAGAAAAACCAATCAGTCCTTTTGGATATGGTTCTAGGGGGGCTTTGGGATCGTCTGCCACTTGTGGGGCCTAGGGATCCCAACTCCTGTCCTAGGAGATGGTTTTGCATTATGGCTGTTTATGAATGGAACTTTTCTCAATATGACTTTGTGGAAGGGTGGGGAGAAGAGGCGTCGTGAAGCTGTCCACCCCCCAGGCAGAACGCCGTCTTAGAACACACGGGCTGCTTCAAATCTTCAATATCTTTCCACTCTCGCTTCCAACCCAAGTGTCACTGTGCTGATGAGGTTAAACAGGGTGCGAGCCAAAGATGGTGTTGAAAAGTGCCGTGTTGAGTTAAAGAAGAAGGTTTAAATGCTGGGTCATCTCTGGACGGCCCAGCACGGTCGCAGAGGCTCAACAGCCGTCCAGCATTCCCGGCATCCATCACTTCCAGGTTTATGTTGTCGTTTGCTGTGGCAACTCCTTATCTCGGCAGAGATTAGAGTATTTTCAATCACTACTTGCAGAGATTTATTGTGGGAATCCGTTTCCTGAGCTGTCACCACCCGCTGCAAAGCGAAGTTAGAACCTGCAGCGAGAAATGCAACCCTCGCTCACTTGCATCGAGCAAAGAGTCAGCCACAGTAAATATTGCACCTGGAATTGAGATGACATGCTTGGCCCAGCCTTCATCCTGCCTGCCTATATGTGATAAATCATGGGATTAACTTTCTGGAGAGGGGTGTGTTCACGTGTGGGACGTTCTTTCCGGAATAGCAAATGCCACAGCAAGTAGGGCAAAACATCAGGAGTCTGGAATCACCTTTTGCAACTCCCAAATTTCATTAAAAGGTAGCAGCTTTTCGCTGCAGCCCATGACCATTTCTGCCTTTTTATAAAATCTGTAAGTCGGGCTCCTTTGGCTCCTGGGCTCCTTTGGATTTTGGATGCCATAGACCAGCGGTGCTCAAACATTTTGGTCTCAGGACCCCTTTAAAAAGGTAAAGGTTCCCCCCGCACATTTGTGCAGTCGTGTCCGACTCTAGGGGCCGGTGCTCATCTCCGTTTGTTAGCCGAAGAGCCAGCGTTGTCCGAAGACGCTTCCATGGTCATGTGGCCGCATGACACGCGTGGAACGCTGTTACCTTCCCACCAAAGTGGTACCTATTTATCTACTTGCATTTGCATGCTTTCGAATTGCTAGGTTGGCAAGAGCTGGAGCTAGTGCGGGAGCTCACTCCGCACGCAGGGCTAGGGATTCAAACCTCTGAACTTGCAATCTTCCGATCGACAAGCCTGGCATCTTACCCGCTGAGCCACCACGCCCCTTACATTACAACATTACCCTTACATTACAACAGGACCCCTTTACATTGTTACAAATGATTGAGGACCCCAAAGAGCTTTGGTTTATGTGGGTTATATCTATTGATATTTAGTGAATTAGAAATTAACACCGATAAATTTTAAAACATTGATTTATTTAACTTCATGGACCCCCTGAAAGGGTCTTGGGGACCTCCAGGGTCCCCACGCCACACTTTGAGAACCGCTGCCGAAGACTAACACAGCTGTCCTCCTTCAGCAGGGATGTTAAACATGTAACATTACCCTTGTGGCCAAGATTTATTGATTATTTTTGTTTTACCTGTTCTGGATTTTGGAGAAGGGCTTCCTTTCTAGCTGATGCTGTCTCTGCTGCAGTTTTCATGTGCATTTCCTAGTTTTCATTGGAAGGCAATTATCCTGCAGGTTTTTCAGTCACCTGAGGCTGCAAGAAATAGGCTTGGGGCTGTAAGGAGCCACTCTGATTATAGGCCACTGGTGGCAAACCTATGACACGCATGTCAAAGGTGACACGCCACGACGTTTTGGGTGACACACCAGCGTTCACCAATACCCAACAACTATTCTCCCTGTTTGAGTTACCGAAGAAACTGAACGAGCAAAAGGTCCTGCAACTCACCCCACTCGCCTATCTCCCCCCACATCTCTGTTCTTTTGGCTGCCCAAAATCGGATTGTATTTTTTAAAAAATAAATGAATATGTAAAGAATTGTTTCTCTTTTGTTCGGGGGGGGGTGTTTGTGAGAGAGAGAGACACCAGCAGAGTCAAGTTAGGCATTTTCCGAATTTTTGACATGCCGAGCCCAAAAGGTTTGCCATCACTGTTATAAGCAGTTCAGCTATTGCTACAGTGCATACTGGGCTCAAGAGAACAGAGAAGAAGCCAAAAGAAATGGTGGAGAATGTATAATGCGATTCAATTTTACTCAGCAGCAAGTTTTACTGAACTCAGTGGGATGTTCTTCCTAGGAAATTCAAATAGGATTGGGGGGAGGAGTCAAAAAAGTCAAGATGGCAGCCATGGCCACATGGTTGAAGCCCCACCCCTTGTTGACACTTGTTGTGGTAGCCTTTCTTCATCAGACTTCCTTCCACTTAGAAAAGAACTTTCGTTACAGAAATGAATGTTTGTTTGTTTGTTTGTTTGTTTGTTTATTTATTTATTTGACTTTTATCACCGCGCCATCTCCCCCAAAGGACAAAAGCAGAGAAGGCAGTTTGTAGTGGGTTAGTAAATCCTCCCATACTTTGGGAGGATTTTAAATCCTCATCCATTTTAAATCCTCATTCATTGGTTAGTTGGATTTATTACGGTCTCTTAAGTATTCTTCATCTGGGCACCAGCCTATACCCTGGATATGTTTGCTGGAGAAATTTCACCTATTTCAAAACTCTAACAGTGTCTTGACATGTCTGCTCTACAGATAGATCTAGTTGAGTATCATTGGAAGTCAGTATGTGGTATGTTATATATAACTATCATTCTAGGACTCCAAGCTTAATAAGTGTTTATTTTATTTCTTAATAAGATCTAGCTTCTGAGCTGGTGGCAAACTTCCTGTGGGAGGGGAAGGTTAGGAATCAAGTAAATAGGAAGCCATGACATTGGCAAGGCAGGGGATGAATGCTGGCTCTCCCCATCTTCCTGGCCCAAATTTGAATACTCCACTGCTCACCAGCCATGAAGTCCTTAAAAGAAATAGCCTCTAATTTAGTCCCAGGCAAGCAGTCAAAACAGTGGAATTCATCAAACCCTTGATAGACCCCCATATTTGGCAAGGGAATGAGTTTAGCATGGTGCCTTCAGATTCCATGGGCGTGCTGTGTATATTTCTTTGCATCATTAGCAAATGAGCTCTTCCGTCTAGGAGACTAAATTTAGGGAAACCTAATGTCCATGAGCAAGAAAAACAAATTGAGGAAGCTCTGGAGTGAGGGGAATGGCCTTGCTCCTTCAAGGCACAGAAGTAAGAAATCCATCTGGGAGTATTTCACTTCTGAGAAAAATCAAATCCAAATCCAAAAGACAACCTCACGTGGGAGAGAACAGGATCCCCTGGAATCTATTCTCAAGCTTCGGGGAGTTGTGCTCACATGGGAGAGCATGCCAGATGATGCCTTTTCGTGATGGAAATGATTGCATTCATTTCATTCTTTTCACCATTTTCTGCTGCCTTTTTTCTATTTTGTGTCAAAACTAAGATGTGAGCAACACTCACATCCCTGCCACATAGTGTTTTTCCACAACTTGGTGCAACATTCTTGCCTTCATGCCAAGGTCACAGCCACATGAGTAGGAACAACTCGTTCTGTTCTTCCCAAGTTTCCAAACCTTTGTTTCCCTTTCTATCAAAAGTTGTTGCTTACTTCAGGACAACGACGGCACTTGGTGGACAATGAAGAGTTGGATATAGTCAACCCTATCTTATCTCCATGGGCCTATTCTTCGCCAAGTAGGAAGAAGGTCCTTTTAGAGTTGTTGTTGTTGTTGTTGTTGTTGCTAAAAGACCTTTTAAATGTATTCTGAGCTCTCCTTGGCTACCATAGAAAGAACTTTGTGAATACATGGCTGCTCCATCACAACTTTTAGGAAACTAACACAGCTAACAAAGCAAAATTGAAATATTGTTTTGAAAGAAAACACTTTTCTTGTAAGGAAAGGTCCTATCAATAGTAAGTCGTCCTTATAAAAATGTCTTTCAGGACTATTTTGAAGGGCAGGTGTTCAGGTACAGGTGTGGCCAACAGGTATTTTCTCAATTCTCCCTCGTGTAGTTGCTGAAAATCTACTTTAATGGATGGTGGGTGGTGGGTGGGAATCACACTGGAAAGGGGATTAGGGTCACACATATTAAGACCATCCCTGGCATATTTCCCATCTCCCCGTTTGGGGGAGATGGGCGGTCATATACATTTAAATAATAAATAAATAAAATATTTCATTATAATACTTCAGTAAAGAAGCTGTGGTACGCCTCCTTAAAATGTAATGTTATTCTGGCATTAGCTTCTATGGAACTCAAGAACGAGACATCTGATAAATGC
This sequence comes from Charina bottae, assembly GCA_023362775.1. Lineage (NCBI taxonomy): Eukaryota > Metazoa > Chordata > Lepidosauria > Squamata > Charinaidae > Charina > Charina bottae. The sequence goes on along the minus strand of JALMGJ010000014.1, from coordinate 23,482,556 downwards.
CATTATTCTTGGGGTCTTTCCTCCCTGCTGAATGAAAGTGTTCTGCACCCATCCTTGAGTTGGCAGAAAACTATACAGGCACAGATTTTGCCACCCCCATTGCCTGCCTCTATTTCAGCTATTCTGACTCGACTCTGAATCGTGCTGTCCTGATTTTACAAGTGCAGCGCATGATAAGCAAAACGATTGGTTGATTCTTCGGGCTTTGCTGCCCTCCCTCCTCAACACGCCACCAATCAGCACACTGCAGCAGGAACAGGGTGGGTCTGGCTGGCGACAGGACAATCAAATCTCTGGCCTGCTTTGCAGGCTCCTGCTTCCAAATTCTTGTTTGCCACAGCGTGGAAGTGAAGCAGTGGTTAAAACAACTTTGACCAGTCTTTAAAGCAGCTAATAGCAGGTTGAGATCAGACTAGGCTGACTGGAGAGCAGAGAGGAGGGGGGGGGGTACCTGCACCAGCCTGAGTGTAATGGGATGTGGGAAAGACCTTGAGAAACGGGGCAAAGAGTTGCACCCAGGGAACGGCCAGAAAAGAGGCTCAGAAGGGACCCTCCCTAGTTTCTCAGACTGTAAAAGAGACGACGGGAGATTTGTACTTTCAGACTTGCAAGGTTCTGTTAATGTAGCCTTCCAATAAAGTAGAATTAGCTCATCTGGTCGTGTTTCCTGTCTGGTCTGCCTGGGAAGGAGGCTGACACCAATCTTGCAAGCCTGAAAGTACAAATCTCCCACTCTCCCTTTTACAGAAAACGGGAGCGAAAAGGACGAAAGGAAGAAAAGTTCTGAACATGGGAAACAGCAAAAGGGGGAGATGCTTTTTGAAAAGGGAACTTGAAAGACAGTTGGGAATTTAGTTCATCAGCGCAGTCTCTCCTGGGTGTGTACTAATTTCACTAATAAGCGACCAGTCCAGAGCTTTCCAAACTGTGTGTCGGGACACGTTAGTGTATCGGCTGCAGTGTCTGGGTGTGTCGCGGCTGCTGCTGCCTCCTGGCTTCCGCGCAGGTCCTAGTGCCTGCCTTGTGCCTTGCTGCCTCCAAACCTGCCCTGCCAGGATTCTGTGCAGGTCCTAGTGCCTGCCTTGTGCCCTGCTGTAAGAGTGTGTCGCAAAATGATGCATGTCTAAAAAGTGTGTCACCAACATGAAAAGTTTGGAAAGCTCTGCTCTAGTCCATTGCATCTATCCACACACTCTCTCCTCCACCCCACCCCCAGCGGTTAAGCCTGAGAAAGTCGCAGGGCTGAAAATAGCTCTGGAGATTCAACAACTGCAGGCAGGCAGCGCAGGCGATTAAAACCACATTCCCTTCCTCCTGGCCCTTCTTATCGGTACATTTTGTCAAGAGGGCCTAAATATCACATCATGTTTTTACCCGCGATAAGTCAAATTTTCACAAGCTCAACCAGCTGCTGCAGATGATAGAGTGGTGAGTAAAAGAGTGCATGCATGCGCACCCAGAGAGATCCACACGGCCCAGTCTCTGCAGGCAGGAAAAATCCAGGGACGAGGCAGCAGGTTCCCTGCGGGCTGCAAGGGAGCTGCATAGAGGGAGACGTCTACGGAAACTTTGCTGCCCGACGTGCAGCATCATTTTTGCTGGGCTTATTGTGCAAGGCACAAATGCACACTGAAAGTGCGGCAGGGCAGGCTTTTTAAAGGGGGACAACTCTGTGGGGCCTTTCCCAGAGAAGGAGCGCCATCCAAAGTCTCACTGGGCGTGTAGAATGACTGGATGGATCAAGGTTTCTCCTTCAAATGCATCGGTTAAGTCTTAAGGGATTGGCATGTTCCCTGGAGACTGGGAACTTCATCTGGGCTGACGTTTTCAACCTCTACAGCAGCGTTTCTCAACCGTAGCAACTTTAAGGTGTGTGGACTTCAACTCCCAGAATTCTGGGAATGACAACCCTGGAGAATAGTTTCATCATTTTTCACATACCTCTCTGTGTCCCTTTGGGAGAAAGAGTGGTGGAAGTAAAATGAAGTAACACCAGGCCATTGTCTTCAATGGGCAAAAGCAACAGAGAAAAATTGCATTGACTGCCATGGCAAGAAATTATGTCCGAGGAGGTACAAAGAAACAGTCTTCCTCTAACCCACAGCTTTCCAAACTGTGTGTCGCGACACAAAAGTGTGTCGCCTGCGGGGCCCAGGTGTGTCTCGTCAAAACAGCGCTTCCGGGTTTTCACATGGCACACAAGGACACCACTGCCGCCGCCACTGTGGCATGTGAAAATACGAAAGCGCAACGGTGGTGCGCAAAAACCGAAAGCGGCGGTGGCGCTTCCAGGTTTTCTCGCACGCCGCTGTTGGTGTGTCGCCGCGGGAAAAGTTTGGAAAGCCCTGCTCTAACCATTAAAAAGACCCCGTGTAGCTATCTAACTTATAATGATAGCTACAATTTCTCCTCCCTCCCTCCCTCCTCCACCATGAATAGAAGTTTGGGGCAGAAAGGTGAAGCATCAATCTAATAAATAAATAAGTCTGAAGGTGGCAGAGGGGAGAAAAAGCAGATCAAGAGATAGTTCAGGAAGGATTTGGTCCCCATATCAGCAGCTGTTCCCATTCACTAAGCAAGCATCGGCCATACAAACGCATAAAGTCAGAGGGCATGTTTTCATCTCTCACCAGATGTTTCCAGATGTCATGCTTGAGGAAGGTCAATGCCCTCTCTAAAAATATAACCATTAGTGGTTCAATTTCCCACTGACTTGACCTTCAAGCCTGTGAGCCCTCCCTTCCTTCAGCTTCGGCCAAGCTCCATGGACTTTCCGCGGTGGAGACTCATCCGAAGAGGCTAAGCGCGCTTTCTAGAAAGCAGGGTGGTGCAATGTAGCCCCTGTCTAAGGAAGTGGAGGAATCTTCAGTTTATGCTAAACTGACCCCACTGATTCTGGTTCAGAGTGTCTTTACTGCTCAGCCAAGCTGACCAACGTCATAAAAAATGTGTATGGGCCTATCTGAGGATTCTTTTTTTTTTTTTGAAGTGGCAGCAAAGCAGTGTATGAGATTTTTCTCCTCCCCAGGGATACGGGTGGTTAAATGACAAGGACGTGATGTGCAATTTTATTTGTCATGCCATTTAAGTGCCTTTTAAAGAGGACTGGACACATTGATGGAAGATATCAGGGCTTGCTAAAGAAATATATCCTTCCGTGCACAAATAAAACGAACAAAGTAGTTACACTCCCATGTCCACCTTCAAACCAATACGCAAACTGAAATTTAGCAGTTTGCAAAAGTGAAAAACCTAAACTGGGCAAATTTACTGATCCCTGGTGGATATCTAGAAGTTGGCTTTATCTGGCTTGGTGAAAAGTATGCTGCTGGTAGAGAAATTCTCACTGACTCACTGATCTTTCTTCCTGCATCGGCCACTAGATTCTCTTACTCACCCTCAGCAAGTCAAGCATAAATAGTCTTGTGGATTGAAATTACCCACACAATTCTAAATGCTGTCAGCTAACAGCACCTAGACAACCCTGGCTGATCTAAAAAAAAAACCCTAAGCAGATTAGACCTGGTTAGTACTTTGGTGAGACACCATCAGATCATGGCAGGAGTTTAGATTGAATTAGCAAAAAATCTCAGAAGAAAGAATTGGCCAACCACTTCAGTACTGGTGAAATGACTTTTAGGTAATGCCCCAAATCAATAGATGTATGCTGACAATTTGCTAGACATTCAGAGAACTTCCTTGGAGTAGATCTGAAACCAAACTTGGCAATCCGTTTTGGATTTTGGATTTTGGCAAGCCAGTTTGGTCTAGTGGTTAAGGCAACGGGCTAGAAACCAGGAGACTGAGAGTTCTAGTCACGTGTTACACCTGAAAGCCGGCTGGGTGACCTTGGGCCAGTCCCTGTCTCTCAGCCCTAGGAAGGAGGCAATGGCAAACCAGGAGACTGAGAGTTCTAGTCATGCCTTAGGCATGAAAGCTGGCTGGGTGACCTTGGGCCAGTCCCTGTCTCTCAGCCCTAGGAAGGAGCCAATGGCAAGCCAGGAGACTGAGAGTTCTAGTCATGCCTTAGGCATGAAAGCTGGCTGGGTGACCTTGGGCCGGTCCCTGTCTCTCAGCCCTAGGAAGGAGCCAATGGCAAACCAGGAGACTGAGAGTTCTAGTCATGCCTTAGGCATGAAAGCTGGCTGGGTGACCTTGGGCCGGTCCCTGTCTCTCAGCCCTAGGAAGGAGGCAATGGCAAACCAGGAGACTAAGAGTTCTAGTCATGCCTTAGGCATGAAAGCTGGCTGGGTGACCTTGGGCCGGTCCCTGTCTCTCAGCCCTAGGAAGGAGGCAATGGCAAACCAGGAGACTGAGAGTTCTAGTCCCACCTTAGGCACAAAAGCCGGCTGGGTGACCTTGGGCCAGTCCCTGTCTCTCAGCCCTAGGAAGGAGCCAATGGCAAACTAGGAGGCTGTGAGTTCTAGTCCCGCCTTAGGCACAAAAGCCGGCTGGGTGACCTTGGGCCAATCACTCTCTCTCAGCCCAACTCCCCTCACAGGGTTGTTGTTGTGGGGAAAATAGGAGGAGGAAGGAGCATTAGGTATGTTCGCTGCCTTGAGATATTTATAAAAATAATAAAGGTGGGATAGAAAATAAATAAATAAATAAATAAATAAATAAATAAATAAATAAATAAATAAATAAATAAATAATATGTCAAACCTGCTGTTTCTGCGTTCACTAGAACCAACTGCCCACAAATGCTCACTCAGAGGACCACTGATAATCTACTTGAATTAGTTGGATGCTTATAGATTTCTATTGCTTCTCAAATCATTCTGGGGAAGCATCGGTTACATCATGCCAGGAGGCTGATATTTTCCAGCTCCTTTTTGGGTTTGATCCTTGTGAGGGATGTTCAGCTAATGCTGAACTTCGGTAGTGTTGCCAAGATAAATACACAGACATGTCCATGAAGCAAAGAGGAGCTTGACCCAGTGGAGACTTGAACCATGTTAACACTTCACTGGCCAGCTTTGCTAGAAACCATGGCTGATTTCGGAAAAGCTGAGCAGACCCAGATCGGGGTTTGAATTTTGCATTTCTCACCTCGCACGCAGTAGTCCCCACCTGGACCACACCATACTGTTACAAGTAAATGAGTAAGTTGCAGAAGCAGAGCAGATCAAGCAAGCACAAATTAACGCACCATCTAGTCTAGATTTTACAGAGGAAGTCCCAGATCACATTCCAGAGAGGGCTGTGAGGGGAAATAATTTTAGCACCCCCCATGATACTTTGATCTTTTGATGAAATAATATTTCTCCAAAGAGGAGATAACTTTAATGTCAGTTAAAACTGGCCAAAGAATCGATGCTTTCGAGCTGTGGTGCTGGAGAAGACTCTTAAGAGTCCCTTGGACTGCAAGGAGGTCAGATCAGTCAATCCTAAAGGAAATCAACCCTGACTGCTCATTGGAAGGACAGATACTGAAGCTGAAGCTCAAATACTTTGGCCACCTAATGCGAAGAGAGGACTCACTGGAAAAGACCCTGATGCTGGGAAAGACTGAAGGCAAAAGGAGAAGGGGACGGCAGAGGATGAGACGGTTAGATAGCATCACCGATGCAATGAACATGAACTTGAGCAAACTCTGGGAGGCAGTGGAGGACAGGAAGGCCTGGCGTGCTATGGTCCATGAGGTCACGAAGAGTCGGACACAACTAAACGACTGAACAACAACAACAACAAAACTGGCCATCACTTTGTTTTGTCTCTGGGTTAGGATCCCACCCAAAAAAAACCTTGGTCCATTGTTTTGTGCCAACTAATATCCAAAATATTTGCAGCAGCATTTTATGTTTTCAAACATGCATTTTTAAAAGTGAAAGTCCCAAAGCTACCTTTAAGGTTTGAACTTTTTTCAAGTCTTGTGTATGTGCCTAATTTGAAAACTGGACAATTTTTTCTTTTAATTTCAGCTCTGCATAAAATGGCCAAGTTTGAAACCAGGCAAAACGCTTCTCATGCCATGGACTTGTTATTGGTCAGTATATTTATCCTTTGCAGAAACACTGCTTTTGGACAGAACAGAAAGTCAGCTTCAGTTTAAGATAACTAAGGTGCTTTTATTCTTGATTTTTTTTCCTGCTCCGTTTCACATAAAGATCCACATCATATTGCAAACAATGATCCAAAATTAGGCCAGGATAAGCAGGGGCAGTCCAAGACAGCTTGCTTTCTGAGGTCACAATCTCATTAGGATGTCTAATGGCCAACCAGCAAGGTCATTTTGAAACCTGAGACGGGAAAACCCTGGGATACTCTTCCCAATGTAGACAGAATTGTGGAGGTGGAAGGGACCACCAGGATCATCGTCCAACCCTCCACAGTGAGCAGGAAAACGAATTTAACCATCTCTGAGAGGGGGCCGTTCAGCATGTTCTTCAAAGCCTCCAGAGATAGAAAACCACCATCTCCACAGGTCGACTGTTCCACTATTGGACAGGTTTCACCTTCAGGAATTTATATTTAAATCAAATCTAGGTAACTTCAACTTCCACCTGTTGTTTCTGGTCTTAGTTTGTGAAAAGTAATAACCTGCCACTCTTTCAAAACCTTAGCGAGGTCCAGCTTCAGTTGTAAAAGACCAAAAATGTCAGCTTGACTCACAGCCTCAAGTCCGTTCTTCTTTGGACCTGTTCAAGAGAGACTTCCGTCATAATAAAGGAGAAACTATTAAACCTTGTACTCTGTGCCCAAGCAATATTAGGGAGATATGGGGAGGATGCTAAGTTGAAAATAATTTGGAGTACAAGTTCACAGCCATAAATGATCTCAAATGGGGGAATATCTAAAAACCGAACTGGAGTTTCAGTCCCCTAAACACTGTTTGTCCCTTGCAGATCTCAGGCCACTCAGATGCCAAAATAGCTTCATTATATTTTTTCGTGTGAGCCCACCAGAAGGCTGGTTCCTTCAAGCCAGGTCACAGAGTCAAAAAAGTTTGGTGGTGGGAGTTGGTGGGAGGGCTGAACCTTGCACTGCACTGGCAGAAATAAAAATCATGCGGAATGAAAAGACCAGGAGGGAAAAACATAAAGCTAGATAGCAAGTGGCGTTACTTTAGACACCTTTGTTTTTGTTTTTATCATTCAGAATTGGGAAGAAAAGTTCCTAGATGAAAAAGCATTTAAACATAGTCGATGAAGGTTCTCAGTCATCCAGGTGGAACAGTCTGTAGCTTGAATCATGTCAACTGGATTTCTATTTTCTCAGTGGAAACTGAAGAAGACTGAAGAAGCTCCTTGGATAAGGAGCGAAACGTTTCCACTGAGAAAATAGAAATCCAGTTGACATGATTCAAGCTACAGACATTTAAACAGAGAGCCACCAGAATGAAGCAACTTAAGAGAATGGGTTTCGGTCTTGGTGAACCCACCAGAATCTACTAGCTTACACAAGAGCAAGTGCAACACTCCTTTGACAGAAAGGAGTCACAGCTGGCTTGCACACCCTGTCCTCTGCTCAGTTCTTGTGGGCAACTGGCTTGTGGATTTCAACAAGTCTTCGGGGTGTTGGGTCTCTTCATTGACCTCCCTGGAATGCTTAAGCTTCTGGAGCTCCGATTCCAGCTCTGCAGATTTAGTCTTTTCTTGTTCAACCTCCTTATTAAGCCTCACCACTCTGGTCCAGACATCAAAGTTTTCCTTCTCAAGGCTGCAAAAGGAACAGCAAGTGACATCAAACAGGATTCAAAGGAGCAAGTGTCACCTATTACTGTATGGTGGGGAGGGAGGGAGAAAAGCTGGGGCCACCACCCTTGGCCAGTTCCACCTGAAGTTTGGGGTTCCCGTGGTAGGCAACAGATAGGTTTGACTCACAGAACATCACCCGCTGGGTATTGCTCCTAGAAAGCCAACTGAATCTCAAGTGGAATTGGACAGACTGTGACCCATCCTGACAGCATCCACAAAATGCACGAGTAAAACATGGCATTAAAACCTCTGATGTTCAGTGCATGCATTTTTGCTGCCTCTGCAAAACTTGACGTATTTACCTTGCGCTCCTGTTTTAATATCATGCCTCCTCACAGCCCCCTCCCCCCCGATCATTTCAACTCCCTTTCACATCCCAGTGAAGTGAATGACATCTCTCTCACGTCGCATTAGGTAATGGATGTGACAGGGATTATCTGGTTCACACGTAATGTTAAACTGGAATTTTTGAACCACGGTTTGTTGAACAAGCCCACAGGGGCCTGGTTTACATAAGGTAAGGTAAAGGTTCCCCCCGCACATTTGTGCAGTCGTGTCCGACTCTAGGGGCTGGTGCTCATCTCCATTTGTTAGCCGAAGAGCCAGCGCTGTCCGAAGACGCTTCCACGGTCATGTGGCCGCCATGACGCGCACAGACCGCTGTTACCTTCCCACTGAAGTGGTACCTATTCATCTACTTGCATTTGCATGCTTTCGAATTGCTAGGTTGGCAAGAGCTGGGGCGAGTGCGGGAGCTCACTCCATCACACAGGGCTAGGGATTCGAACCTCTCAACTTGCGATCTTCCGATTGACAAGCCTGGCATCTTACCCACTGAGCCACCACGCCTAGTTTACATATAACCCTAAACTATAATGAATGTGGGCTGCAGGTTCTGCTAAGCCAAAATCAAACCACACTGTGGCTTTGCATTATGCATGAACCAGCTCTGTCTGGATTCTTCATTGGTCCCGTCCCTTTCTTAAGAGAAGAAACAGCATTGGTGATACTGATGAGTCAAGCTTAACTACCCATGTAAATCACTGCTTCCTTCTATGCTGAAACAAGCAGCAATTCACTAAAATCTCTGTCCAAAGCTGTTATTCAGGATCGGTTGAACATAGCCTATCCCAAAACGCAGCACCTTGCAGAGGAGTCGGACTACAGCTCCTATAATTCCCAGCCAGCATGGCCCATGCAATAAGCGACTTTTAGGAATAACTTTCTCCCAGTCTCTAAAATGATGTTTGAACGGCCAGGGTTTAGTCTATTTATTTATGGCTGTATGCCCACTTGGTTCTCAAACTGATAGGAAGGTGAGTTATAGCTCCATAAATTAATAAATCCAACCATTCTTGCCCAACTGATAAATACCAAAGCAAGAAACCAACTTTATGGCAGTAAGCAAATTCTCATTAATACATCATTTTCTAGTAGGATTTAGAGAAAGGGATGGGTGGGGTGGCAGGAAGAATTGGTATGTTTCTGAGGCAGAAAATTATTTACTGATTGTGAACTTACAGTTAGTTGGTTGGGGAGAGGAACTGAATCAGCCAAGGTGTTTACCTTACCTTCTGATTTGCTCCTCATAGCTATTTTTGTGTGTCATCATCTCCTTTTTCAGCTCCACAATCATCTTCCTAAGCAATGCAGGGTCCTCTGGATATAAGCTGTCTTCCTCAGCAGGGGGCTCCAGAATGGTGGTGCCATTTTGCCTAGACCTGGGAGGGTCATTCATTTGTAAACACTTTCCAAAAGCATCTCTACGTTGGCTTGAAGAGCTGTTGTGAGCCTGACTGTTAGTGCCCTGCCCCAAACTGCAGAGATTGCCAGAGTCTGGGGCTTGTGTGAAACTGAACAGTTTAGAAATTCCCTGAGACAATGTTCTTCTGTGCCCTCCTGAGGGAGAACTAGGACTGGGCTGGACCACGGATGATGATGATGATGATGATGATGATGATGATGATGATGATGACGACCAAAAGCTGCTACTGAAAATGTCAGTTCTGTCTGTGTTTTGGTTCCACCTGTTGGAAGAAATGCTCTCAATACATTTCCTGTTTGGAAGTGTCTGAGTCCTCTTTCGTGTTGTCCGTGTCCCCAGACCATCTCCAGGCTGAGGATCTCCTTTATCTTCTGCTGATGGAACCAAGCTGTCACTTATTTTGGAGCTAGAAGCTTCTAGATCATCTTTCTGAAAGTAAAAGCAGGTATATGAGAGAATACAGGGCCATATTAGATACAACGAAGCAGCCCTGCTGATTTTCATGCCCCAATTAATATGTATGGAAGAGGCGGTCTATCCTTAAGAGCACAAGGGGAGCTAGCCACTGCCCCAACTGACCACCTAGGACACGCTGAGCTTTGAAGAGATGCTTCCCTTTGATAAAGCTTCGGTCAAAAAAAACTTCCTTGTAGCAAAGCCACTCTTCTCTGCCTCGACTGACCAAATTGCTTCTGGGCACGTGTGGTGCATTTACAGGAGCCACTGTCTCTGAGGCAAGGCCACTAGTGTAGATCAGCCTCAGCTTGACACCTTGCAAGGTGGAGCACCATGCAAAGTAAAAAACTGAGGCAGGTATCCTTGGTTCGCTCGACTGCATTATCACCCAGTCCTCTGCTATCTCTGATCCTCTCCATTCTGTGCCGTTCCAAGGGTAGAAAGCCACGTGGTGCACAGCAATGCCCCCGCCCACAAGGCGGACTGATGAATAAACATGGCTAGGCCCAAGACCTGGAAGTTCTTGAAGTCCTTACCATTCAGTCATTAACTGTTAATTAATTGTTTTTCCTCCTCAACCAGAGAGCTGGTACCACGGAGATGACCACCATGGCCATCCTCTTAAGTCCATTAATCTTTTTTTCCCCCTTCCTGACCTCTTCTCTCTCTCTTCCCAAGCAACAGACTTCAGGGAATAGATAGATGATCCTTACAGGAGGGCTGGATTGATTTCCTTCTGAATAGTTTTGTAATGAGCTCAAGGGCTGCCTTGGATGCTAAAGCTGCATATCTCCCTTCCCTGCAGCTTCAAACCCATTGCCAACCAAGACACATTGTCAACCAAGTTTCTGTATCAAAACCAGCACACTTGAGGAAATCAAACATTCCCAACCACTTTGCGTGCACGTATCTCCTGTGCTTCTCCTTGTGTAACGGCCTTCCTGGAGCATTTTTGTGCTCAGCAGCTGCTCCTTCCCGCCTTAATCATCTGGGTGATTTCTAGCCAATCAGGGAGCCATGCGCTCAATCAACCTGGGCATGTGCAGCCAATCCATCAGGCTAGGTGATGAGATTGCTAAAAGCAAGTGCAGGTGGGAAAAGCGGATTTAGCAAACCTTTCCTCAAGCTGTGCCAACATTCCATCAAAAGCAGCCAACTGTCTTATTACACAATTGCCAAGATTTGCAAAAAAAAAAAAAAAAAACCATAAAGATGACAATGATAGTAAAAAAAAAAAAAGAGGATTGCTTTCAGGCATCACAGACAGGTGAACTCTAAAGATACTGAAAAACACAGCTTGCAAAAGGTCAACGAACTCTACTCAACCACAGAAATATACAAACAACTCACACAATAGATGTGCTAATCCCACACACGACAGCACCACACCCCCTAATCACCACAAAAAACCCTCTCCCAATCTCTTGCAAATGACCTTCGATTCTCTTCGATTGCAAATGACCTCTCAGCAGCTATAAACACCATCAGGAACACACACCCTCCACTAGGGCACAGAGAGAATCTTCTAGCTGTGCTCCTGTCCTCTGAAGATGCCAGCCACAGCTACTGGCGAAACGTTAGGAAAAAAACTGCCAGAACACAGCCACACAGCCCGGAAAACCCACAACAACCATCTAAAGATACTCTTAATGATGCATGCAATCCTTGCCTTCTCTGAAATAAGGAGACACTATTCCAGTGTTTCTCCAACTTGGCAACTTTCAGATGGGTGGACTTCAACTCCCAGAGTTTCCCAGCCAGCAAGGCTGGCTGGGGAACTCTGGGAGTTGAAGTCCACCCATCTGAAAGTTGCCAAGTTGGAGAAACACTGCTCTATTCCTTCTTTGACATTGCTTCCTTGTATCTTTGGCTTTAGTTTCTTCAACCACCAGATCTGGGTCCTGGTTAATTTTTCTTGTGGCTCAGCTGCCCCTTTTAGAAACTTTAGAACTTCCCCGCCTTCCCTTTGTTTGCACAGAATCAGGGAGCTAATCCTGGGCCAGAAAAATCACTGCTGTTCTGTTTTGTCTGTATTCTCCAAGGAACAGGGTCAGAATCAAACAGGAGCGACGTGTTACAGGTTGAGGCCCAAACTCCAGCTGTGATTTGGACTCTGGGGGAATTCTCGGAGTGGGAAGTATAGCAAGCGTTTTTCGTACAACAAATAAACCCAACAGCGGTCCCCAGTTTGGCCTGGCTTTCATCAGAAGATGAAGCCAAATTTAATTCAAGGACATCGCTGTAAAGAGCTCCCTGTCTTCTGCAACTGGGTCCCTCCTTGCGGGGGAGATGGGCGGGATATAAATATGACAAATAAATAAATAAATAAACAAACAAACAAACAAACAAATAAATAAATTGCAGCTCAATTGAGTTGATTTCAGATGCAATGCATTGGGTGACTATGGGCGTCATGCAACCCTCCACTCTGCAAGCTGGGGGGAAAGTATGCCAAGATCGAATTTGCTGCTTTGGTTATCAAACCCGATTGTGCCACAGTAACAAAGCTGCTGTCTGGTGCTCTCCTTCCTATTCCAAGCTAGCGAAGCAAACGGAAGCAACTGATGGATTTGCCCGGCTTTATTTCCTCTCCCGCCGAGCCTTCTCTGCCAGCAGGAAAAGCTATCAGCAACTGTCCCAATGCAGGGCAGGGTTGGTTGTATACAAGCAGGCGCATGGAATGGTTTAGCCTTCTGTTAAATCGCCTGACTAACAGGACGCAGGCACAGAGGTGCTGAGAGCTGTCAGTCAAGCAATGTTTGGATGTGGATCTAGTGCTGTTCTGAAAGAGAGCTAAAACCACGTCCAAAAACAGGCCCGGCTGAGGTTGCAGGCACAGAGGACGGGCACGGGGTGAAGCTGGAGGGACAAGGGAGTTCTCTCCTGGACAGAGGTCCTGTAAGGGAATGGCAATGGTGGCAGCGCCCCATGCTGACTTTGTGGCTGGCAAACCACACACGTACCCCCTTGCATGTCCATCGTGTCAGAATCGGGAAGGGAAATGGCAGAATGCAAACAGTAAAAAAAATACGTTGCTACCTCCTGTTGGCAGAATCTGAAATGCTCTCCCCAGCAGCTCATGGCTGGTAGTACCCGACTTTCTCTCCTGGTTTAAACTGACCTTCTGTGCAGCACAGGACTAGCACACTCTCAAGACGGGTCTAGCATTTTTCAAGTGCACCAAACCTGTTTTTATAAAGAGCCTGAACAAGATCTGACGGGCACTTCAGAATGGGCCAGTCTGGCATGGGCGAGTGCAGGGTGTGGTCAAAAAAAGTCAAGGTGATGGAAGCTCCACCTGGTTCTTATGTGTGTCGATGCACATGAGTGAGTACAGGCAGGTACATGGAACGATGGGGGCATCAAGGCACATAAAAAGCAGGCAAAGCTTCAAGCACCCCATCGTAGCTGCCATCTTGACTCTCTTGAGCACACCCTGCAGACAGCCCTCCTGTCAGGCATTACGCAGGCAGATGTCTCTGTGGAGGCCAGGCTGGTCTCTCCTGAAGCCAAATTGATCATGGACGGCATGACCCAGCCACCAGAGTAGTCTCAAGTGGCCACTGGGAGCCGGGAAATCCCACTCAAAATCCACTGTTGACCGAGCCTGTTCAACCATCTCTGTGGCCAAAACTGTGTCAGAAGAGAAGCAATCACTGTCTTAAGATGGCAACAGCTGAAGGTGACTTTAAGTTGCCTTGCAATGACCTGAGAGCAGCACCAAGAGAATGTGGCATTAAAAAATCGGTTCCAGACACGTCCGTGGGAACATGAACCCTATACTGGAATGGCTCCCTTTGCTATTTTGCAACAGCAGGTAAAAACGTTTATCTATTTAGGCTCATTTGTAAGCAGGATTTCAGGTGCTGTAGTTTGAATGCTGTCTTATGTTTTCATGCTGTAAGCCAGGGTTTCTCAACCAGGGTTCTGTGGCACCCTCGGGTGCCATGAGAGGTCACTAGGGGTTCCCTGGGAGATCACGATTTATTTAAAAAAATTATTTCAAATTCGGGCAACTTCACATTAAAGAGGTAAGTTTCATTCTTTACTGTCAGTTTAAGAACACTGTTAATGCATCTATACAGGCTAGGCTGACCATATTTCCCTGAGACGGAAACAGGACCCTAACACGTGCACGTGCGGGTGCTGGCACGCCGGCACGCACGCAGGCACGCACGCATGTGCGCAGGCACGCACACTGGCACGCATGCAGGCATGCACGCCGGCACGCACGCATGTGCACAGGCACGCACGCATGTGCACAGGCACGCACACCGGCACACGCGCGCGCACCCATCCCTTCAAAAATGGGACGAAATTGAGTTTTTAAAGAAAAAGACGGTCTGGTCCGGAAAAGGTAAAAAAACGGTACTGTCCTGTTCAAAACGGGACGTATGGTCAGCCTAATACAGGCCTACCCATGAAACAAATAGAATAATTTTGTAACTTCTGGCCTCTATTTCAGCCGGAATGTGCAGGGGTTCCCCAAGGCCTGAAAAATATTTCAAGGGTTCCTCCAGGGTCAAAAGGTTGAGAAAGGCTGATTTAAGCAGTTTTTAAAATACTGTAGTAGCTTAACCTCACTGTTTTTATTTTTGTTAGCCTCCTTGAGCGCCACCTGTTGGCCAAAGCAGGGACAGAAGTCTCAGCAATAAATGACTGGTTTATAACTTGTATGGGATTTCAATGGGTGCACAAAATCATGTTTTTGCTTACGCAGGCAGATGCACGCTCCTGGGTCCCTCCAGGTAAATCACAGGATGAAAAAGTCAAGGAGACACTCACAATTTGGAACAGGCTGCTGTTCTCCCTCCAGGACGTTTGGGGCCTTTGTTCAGCATCCCACCCAACGGAGCTACGTAGCACTGGAGCTTTCTTGGAATTGCTTTCTGGGGGAGGTGGAGAAGGCGTTGCATCTTTGGATGCCGGAAAGAGCTTCTCGTGGTCACTGATCATTGCCGTCATCACTTTCTGGATCTGGGGAGTTCCTGCAGGAGAAACAAGGACTAACAGGCTATGCTTTGAACAATCAGATCTGGAGTGTGAATGGAAGAGGTTTATTTATTATTATTTATTAATTAAAGTTCTATAGGTTCACGGTTTCAGTTCCCATAACCAGACTGCTGATAGCTAGGAGCAACTCCTGTGGCCCGTTAGGAGAAACAGAAGGCTTGTTATGGAAGGGGGTCTCCCAGATGTGGATTGTGTAACCAAAAAATCCAGGTTATGGCAACATGTAGGCGCAACGTTCACTTCTTCTGGGGGAATCATGGAATGTATGGTTTGGAAGGGATGTTACAGGTCATCTAATCTAAACCTTGCTCAGGGCAGGAAATTGCAACTGTTCTGCATAGCTACCAAGGGTTGCCCAACATTTATGCCCGTGCCACTTGTAGACGCAGCATGTGGGACAACCTAGATTGGTGCTGTGGCCCAGTCTTCTCTGGAGCTCTTCAGCAGCTCTTCTGCAGCTAAGCCGATTAACTTGCAAAGATGAAGGAAGATTGGAGAGGTGGTTCTGCCATGTTAACACAACCACCAGGGGTGGTGCGGCAGGCGGCTACTTTCCCTTTCTACCTTCTCCTTGGCTGTTCCCCCTCCCTGCTGAGGTCAAGATGCCTCAGTGTCTCTCCATCAATTTATTCTGTGCTTTTATTGTTATTATTATTGGGGGACTGGGAGATTTTCCTTCTTCTTGCTGCAAAAGCGTACACAGTGGGGGACAGGACCCTCTCCAGATCCTGATCTCGCCTCTTCTGTCGGTCTGTTGGAGGGAGCTGTGGTCAGAAACTAATAATGAGAGTGGGGTTGGGGCGTGACTCAGTGCTGATTTAATTCTCTGTATTGAATTAGTTAGTTGACTTATCTGGAATTTTCAGGGGCCACAATGAAGACCGGTGCAAGGCAGCGTAAATATGGCTCTGAATCCTGCGCAGTCGCAGCGTCCCACGGTCCCGTGATCACCATCTGCGACCTCCTGCCGGCTTCCCCATTGACTTTGCTTGTCGGAAGCCAGCAGTGAAGGTCACAAATGGCAATCATGTGACCGCAGGACGCTTCCACGGCCACAACTATGAGGACCCATCATAAGTCCCCCTCGTTCAGTGCCATCATAACTTTGAATGGTCGCTGAATGAGTGGTCTTTCAACAAGGACTACCTGTACCCCAATCAATTTTTTTTCTTTAAATGTTAGGGTAGATTATATTAGGTTAAGGTAAATTATATAATGTTATATTAAGCTATGCCATGCCATGCCATGCCATGCCATGCCATGCCATGCCATGCCATGCCATGCCATGCCATGTTATGTTATGTTATGTTATGTTTGATATTGTCCCTTTTTCTTTTTACAATAAATAAAATATATATTAAAAAAAAGGCTAGGAGGACAAGCCACCAGCAAGCTTCACTCCCCCCTGCACTGATGATGGTACCTAGCCTGGTAATGAAACATCTCCAAGAAGAAAGCAAGCTCAGAGAACCTTCAAGGAAGGACCCAACAAGTCAACCTTGAGCTACATATATTTGTTATTGCAAGATTGGTATGACTCCGATAATTCACAGCCGATGGCCACAGTGTAATAGGCTGTAGGAATAACCTTGAGCAGCAGGAGGAAGAGCCTCAACAAAGACCATGGTCAGATAAAAGAAATTTGAGTCTGGGGTAGAATTGTAATTTGAGAAAGTGTCTCAGACATGACCTTCCCTAGTTCTCTTGTAGATAAAGGGAGGGAGCGGGAGGTGCATTCAGACTTGCAAGATGCTATTACTATAACCTTATAATAAAAGTAGGATTAGCATCCATCATTTTGGTTTCCTAGTCTGGTCTACCTCAAAGTGTTGACACATAGTGGTGGAAATTAATTATAGTCAGACGTATCTGGAGGTCCCTAGCCACGTCAGTGGCTCTAGTTGATTGATGGCAGTCTTACAGACATCTGCCCCCTTTGAGACCCATAATAGAGACAAAAATCTTTGTTCGAGGAGCAGGTTCCAGTTTCACCTCTCATAATAGTCACTGGATCTTCCATCTTGGGTCTGATGAGGTTCACACCAAACACTGTTGCCAGATTCTCCACATTCATCTTGTTGGCGACAGAATTCTTCTGAACTTCATGCAGGAACCTGTTGGAATTGAAGTCAAGAGTCCAAGTCATCACCTGTGGCTCATAAATTGCAAGAGGGGAACAAATAAGATAGGGATAGGAACTGGGGCATCCAGCACAAACGTAACATAAACCAACATCCCATTATGAACGATCCAATAGGGCGTTTCTCAACAGCAAAATTTCAGACAAAAATGACATGTCTGAAGACTGCATTATTAGGGGTGTCCACAGGATAAGATGGAAAAAGTCAAGAAGGCGGCCATGATGGCACGATCAAAGCTCTGCCTGTTTTTGTTGCACATCAAAAAGAGGTGGAGCTTTGATTTCACCACCATGGCCGCCATCTTGACTTTTTTCACCATATCCTGCAGACGCCCCTGTGCATTATTGTTTAGCAATGAAGATGATAAAGAAAAACAGTTCTTCTTTATGAAAAGCAGTGTCTGGACACTGCCTAAGGCCTAAAATGTAACTGCTGTTCCAAAATTATTTTAATGTATGTAAAAAGACAGAAAAAAAGTGGAAATTGCCATTAAAAGTAGATTAAAAGCAGGGTCAGGCCTGATTAGTCCTTGGACAGGTGACAAAATACCTTACATAGACCATGAATATAGATGGAAGTTAAAAAAATCCCAGGAGAAGACAGCGGCCAATCACTTACAAACTATTGCCAAGACAGAGATGCCTATGGAGTCACCAGAAATCCAACTTGATATGAAGAAGACTTTAACACTGGTTTAAGAGAATGAGTGGAATATAGTGGAATATAAGGTAAAGGTTCCCCCCGCACATTTTGTGCAGTCGTGTCCGACTCTAGGGGCCGGTGCTCATCTCCGTTTGTTAGCCGAAGTGCCAGCGTTGTCCGAAGACGCTTCCACGGTCATGTGGCCAGCATGACGCGCACAGAACACTGTTACCATCCCACCGAAGTGGTACCTATTCATCTACTTGCATTTGCATGCTTTCGAATTGCTAGGTTGGCAAGAGCTGGGGCGAGTGCGGGAGCTCACTCCGTCACGCGGGGCTAGGGATTCGAACCTCCGAACTTGCGATCTTCCGATCGACAAGCCTGGCGTCTTACCCGCTGAGCCACCACGCCCCACTATAGTGGAATATACACATGGAAAAAGGACTATTTTCCAATAGTGTAGAAGGTCAGTTGTAATCTCCTTGTACCTTACAAGGCAAGAAAATGACTTCTTAGCAGTAGGGACCATCCCTCTGGAAACACAGCTGCCCTATGAATTCAGAAAAATTCAGGTGCTACCAGTTAGAGTCACATTTCTCAAGATCAGCCATCTAGGACCAATTCCCAGGAGAAGATCAGAGCAGCAACATGAGTGAAATGGGCGGTGACTAAATCTGATATATAAATAAATAAACAAACATGTTTTGCTCTTCAGTTGAAAATGGCAAAGACTTGAAAGAAGAACCTACCGGCAGATGTAACTGAGAAGATTATAGTTGTCCTGGGGTAAATGTGCCAGCTGCTTCACTAGCTGTGGGTGACCCTAGAAGAATATAAGCATGGCTTTTAATTGTAACAGGCACCGATTGCTGCCATGAAATTCCACCAAATATTTGTAATTTGCCGGCTTCTCTTGAAGGAATACACATTGGCTTAGACCAGAAGATACAAGAAATATTGCACTGAGTGCTGTATGGGTTTAAAAAGAGAGCCGGTTTGGCGTAGTGGTGAAGGGAGAAACCGGGAGACCGTGAGTTCTAGTCCTGCCTTGGGCAAGAAGCCAGCTGGGTGACCCTGGGCCAGTCAATCTCTCTCAGCCCTAGGAAGGAGGCAATGGCACACCACTTCCGAGAAATCTTACCAAGAAAACTGCAGGGACTGGTCCAGGGAGTCGCCAGGAGTCAAAAACTGACTCAAAGACCAAAAAAAGAAAGAAAAGAAAACTCAACAAACAAGAACCCTGTATGCCGGGGAGGGGAGGAGGAAGGCAGAAGAATTTGGTACCCCTGCCTTGAATTTCCATGGTTCTTGATCCCTTTGCCAGATCTAACCTTCCACCTTGAAATATCTTCAAGTTCTCCAAAACATCTTGCAAATCAAGGATGGAAGGAGAGAAAGAGGCAAACAATCAGGGAAAGTAGACATGGATAAAATAGCAAAATGCCAAACTGTCTTATTTAAGTTGGAGTTCAACTTGTGGCCAAGGGGGGGCAAGGGGGGAGATGCACTTTTGGCCTCCCACTTAGACCCCATGGTGGATGATCTCATGATGTTAACAGAGTGGGAGGAACCCTTTCAGTAGGACTTTCAGTAGGATTTTGAGAGGTACGTTTGGTTTAATACCTTGTCTTCATCAGATGTCAGAAGTTGGCCACACAAGAGGAAATCCTCATATTGGGGCCAAGGAATGACTGGTTCGGGAAGTTCCCGTAGGTAAAGTTTAAACAAAGAAGCCACAGTATGTACATCTGTATCTCTGTAAAAAACAACAGGATGGGTTAGACATCACAGGAAGTAATCCTTCCACTTTAATCTACTTTGGACGGACCTCACTTCCCGTATGTAGAACAGCGGCATGGTCTACCTACAGCAGTGCTTTCCAAAGTCCCGCCGTTGGCGACACACCAACAGCGGCGGCGGCACAGCGGCGGCAGTGTGCATGGCGGTGGCGGCGGTGGCCTCGTGTGTCGCGCTAAAACCCAGAAGCGCTGATGGCGTGCTGCCGACACACCATCAGCAGTTCCGGGTTTTGTCGCGACACACTAATGTGTCGCGACACACAGTTTGGAAAGCTATGATCTACAGAGCTGGTGGGTTCTCCCATAGTCAAAGTAGAACAAATCCTATAAAATGCAAGGAAGGATCTTTTACTAATAAGTAAGCAATACCCATGTTCCGCAAGACTCCCTCAAACCCTGCTTCCAAACAATGTGAGATTTTCCATTTAAACAAACACAAAAACCAGTGAGCATAGAACAATAAAATATTTACTTGATTCTTTTAATGTCAATGTTGGTTAGAGCCTCTGCGATAGCGCCCGCCTTATGGAATATCTTGCCCCCGGAGGTGAGACTGGCCCCCTCCCTCCTGGCCTTTCGGAAGGCCCTTAAGACCTGGCTCTGCCGCCTGGCCTGGGACGACGGAGGTGGTAGTGCCTCCTGGGGTTGGCTGGCCCCGTAGCTCCATGATCTATTCTGCGGGTCCGAATCCATCTTGGATTTTATTTTATTATGTTATGTTTGTGTTTTTAGATATTTTGTATAGTTTTTAAATTTTTTATTTATTGTAACCCGCCCAGAGTCCCTTGTATGGGAGATGGGCAGGGAATAAATTGGAATGAATGAATGAATGAATAAAAATTCTTTTAAAAAAAAACCTACCTAAAATTTAAAGATCAACTCCATGCATATGATTCTACGCCTCTTATAGTACATTCCTCGCTGACCAAAATATGGAGTTTTTTTTTTTAAAGAAAGGGCAGCTTCTAATCACAGAAAGATTCTTTGCAGAAACTTTATGGACTGCAACTGCCATAACTCTCTACCCCAGTGTTTCTCAACCTTGGCGACTTTAAAATGGGTGGACTTCAACTCCCAGAATTCCCCAGCCAGCAGAGCTGGCTGGGGAATTCTGGGAGTTGAAGTCCACCCATCTTAAAGTCGCCAAGGTTGAGAAACCCTGTTCTACCCCCGTACTAGTTGGGGATTGTAGGATTTTAAAACCCACCTCAGTCTGATTGGCTCAAGAGGACTTCCAGCCCAGCCTTTCCCACCATGGCTCCCTCCAAAAGCATGGATTTCAACTCCCAGTAGTCTCAGCAATGCTGACTGGGGAATTCTGGAAATTGAAGTCCACACCTCTGGGGGCTCCCTAGTTGTGGAAGGCTGCCCCAGTCTCATTACTGCCAACTTGAGAAATGGGCCACCTACTGGTCAAAGGAGGGCCTCTCGCCAGCATCAAACGCATCCCGCAGTTTCTTCACCAGATTGTCTTGGCCAGGAAGTCGGAAGATGCCCTCTTCATTCAGGCCATTCTTCCTGATGAATTCTGCACACTCCTCCACCAATATAGGAACCTGATGCTGTCCAAATCTCTGTTCATACACCATGGTGTCCCCCAGCTGTTGTCCAAAGACCACTGGAAGGAAGGAAGGAAGGAAGGAAGGAAGGAAGGAAGGAAGGAAGGGAGGGAGGGAGGGAGGGAGGGAGGGAGGAAAAGATAGAGAAGGAAGGAAGGAAGGAAGGAAGGAAGGAAGGAAGGAAGGAAGGAAGGAAGGGAGGGAGGGAGGGAGGGAGGGAGGGAGGGAGGGAGGAAAAGATAGAGAAGGAAGGAAGGAAGGAAGGAAGGAAGGAAGGAAGGAAGGAAGGAAGGAAAAGATAGAGAAGGAAGGAAGGAAGGAAGGAAGGAAGGAAGGAAGGAAGGAAGGAAGGAAGGAAGGAAGGAAGGAAGGAAGGAGAAACCCAAGAGTTTTCAAATGCTTCTTCAATGCTGCAGAGGAAATTCTTATATGAAGTCTTGTTTGCTAAAAATTACAAGTATACTAACAGTGAGATAATAAAAGTAGTTAAAATCATCAACTTTTGGAATCCTCTAGTCCAACCCTCTGCAGGAACACCAATTGAACTGTGCTTGAGAGGTGGCTGTGCAGTCTCTTCGTAAAAGCCTCCAGAGATGGAGAACCCACCACCTCCTCAAGTAGACTGTTCCACAGTTGAACATAGTTAAATAACTCTTATCTTTAAAGTGTGCAAGGAGGTCAACAGAGAGTCTTAAAATCCTCACAACAGCCCTCTAATGTCGATTACAGACCAGCACCATTGACTGCAGTGTGTCCCAACCTCAGCCACTGTAAGATGTGTGGACTTCAATTCCCAGAATTCCCCAGGTGGAGCGTGTTGTGCTACCGGGCACTTGTTCATGAAAGACCAGCTGATAGAGTATTTGACCATTCCAGAAACAGAGGACAAATGGAGACAGGTGAGCCCCCTAACTGAGGAGCCCACATAGTCTGTTAGGGCAGGAAGGAAAACTAAGCACAAGAGGGTTTGAACTTTGTCTCTCTCTTGGATGTATCATTGTCATCCACCAAACGGTTTCTCGCAAATTAGAGGAGGGATCACCTGGTGTCCTCCTTTCCATCTCTATTTTGCTGCCATTGTCTAGATAAAAGGGTTAAAGCCAGAATAGCCAAAGGTCACTCCTTTGGGGACTGCTAGTTATACACAGTCTTATTTCCAGTGGCTCCAGAACGTTCTGGGTCTTTTTGATAGTTAGAGAATGTAGATGGTTGATATTCAGTCCTCTGTCCTTTAATCACTTGCCCCTTGTTGTCTCCATAATGGTATGTGGGAAAGGCCTTGGGAGACGGGGCAAATAGATGCTGCCTAGGGAATGGTCAGATGAGACATAGCATAGCCTGCAGCTGGATAGTGGGTGGGGCAAGAGGCTCAGAAGGGACCCTCCCTAAGTTCTCGGGCTGTAAAGGAGACGGTGGGAGAATTGTACTTTCAGACTTGCAAGGTTCTGTTAATGTAGCCTTACAATAAAGTAGAATTAGCTCATCTGGTCGTGTTTCCGGTCTGGTCTGCCTGGGAAGGCTGACAGTCTCTCCCTGTCCCTGCTCTCATCCCATTTTACCTGTTTTGATGATTGCTGATATCCCCAAAATAAACATCCGGCTGTATTTATTGCTAGACAAAGCGAGTTGCTCTGATCTGGATATAGAGATTGACCAGGACTGTGCTGGGTACAAACTAAAGATTGTAATTTTCCAATCCTCTCATTGTATCAGGCTTGTTTGTGAATCAGAGCAGTTGCAGAAATTAATTGTCAGGCTTTTCCCCCAAAGCAGGAATGAACCACATAGGAAGCTCATAAGAAATCTAAGAAATAAGCGAAGTCACATTTCCTGAAAAAAGTTAAAAGTCATACCAAGCCTTCTTCCACGTAGGTGCTTTTTGATGGAGTTTTGAAGGTTAATAAAAGAACTCCAAGCAGCTAACAACAATTTTGCAAAGTAGAAGCGTGAACCAGAAGGGACTTGCACATTACGCTTAATTACGTTCAGAAATAAATTCAGTCTTCACATAGTAGTTAGATGAAGAAAAAAATAGCTTACATTTATTCAGTAGAACTGGATACAAGTAGATTCATAGTAGATCTGCATGCAAGCGAGATGAAAAGGACGAGAGCTGCATTCCGCAGCACCTCCTGCTTGCAGGTGTGCCCAAAGAGTCATGGAGATTGTTAATCCCCCAAACTCAAGAAGAAGAAGGAAGTGGAAATCAGGTGACCCATGTGACATCCCACAAGCACAATAGAGATGTGTTTACTAGAAAGACCCCCCTTATGCTTATGAGACAATGCTGAGTTGACCCCTGATAATTCCAACACTTTTAACCTTGTCCTGCTATTTTATAGAAGACACATTTCCAGTTCCAAAAGCAGCACGTTTGGCTCTTAGTTGCACTGCAAAGATGCCCTCACACCCTAAACATCCGCACCAGAGCCTAACTTTCAACATTGCCCTTGACTTGACTTAATCCCTGGAAATTTTTGCTCTAAATTCTTGCCCTGCCAATCCAAAGAGGACCATTCTCTGACCTGTGGATGGTGTGAACACAGACCCGAAGATCCTGGGTCCACCCTAGATAACCATGGCTGTAATTACCTCCTAGGGGGGAGCCCACCACCCTCCGCAGCAGCTTGACCCACTCCTGCATGTCAGCCTGGGAATTCGCCATCAGCACAAAAGAGTCCGCTCCGGTTCGAGTTTGGTCTCCTGAGAACCCTGTAAGGGCGGAAAAGCAAATTATTTTTAAGGTATATTATGCAGCAAGGCAACATAAACACAGTACGGTTTCTAAGGGGCCTAAATGTTTATAAATACAGCAGATTGGCTGAGGCATAAAGAAGGGGGAAGTTAGAATCCAAACACCTCTCTATTTTTTTGAGCAGCTTTTTTCCCCCTTTTTTCTTTTTTCGGTTTTCTTTTTTTCTTTTCTAATATGTATAAACAACAAGTAACCGTACACCGGAGACCTCGGTATTAAGCATAATCTTAAGATAGAAATCTTTATTATATAACATAATAATTTAATGCACTTTGCAACTGCTTGTCAATGTTACACTCAGCTCTATACATACAATTTACGCATCATCATCATCATCATCATCATCATCATTATTATTATTATTATTATTATTATATTTTTATCCCACCTTTTTTATATATAACTCAAGGTGGCAAACATATCTAATATTGTATTGTCGAAGGCTTTCACGGCCGGAGTTCAATGGCTGTTGTGGGTCTTCCGGGCTGTGTGGCCGTGTTCTGGAAGTTGTGGTTCCTAACGTTTCACAGAGATTTCGCTTCTATCTGTGCTCCTGCCCTCTGAAGATGCTGGCCACAGATGCTGGCGAAACGTTAGGAACCACAACTTCCAGAACACGGCCACACAGCCCGGAAGACCCACAACAGCCATATCTAATATTCCTGCCTCTTATTTTCCCCACAACAACAACCCTGTGAGGTAGGTTGGGCTAAACCTTATGTCTATTAACATTAACATTTTAGAAAACACAGTTAATATTGATATAAACTTTTTCTTCCTTATCTTTAAAGCTTTAAATTATCTAAATCCTCATAGAGTTAATAATCTCTAGTTAATACTGAATAAATACCACTGTACCCAAATAATACAATGTACAGTATTACTTGCATTTTATAATACAATAAAACAATTTTAAAAAGAAAGAAAATGCTGTCTATTGATTGCGTTCTCAGCTAAGTGCTGTGTTTCCTCCAACAGGGTTTTATTGGTGGGTAAATAAGACAGTAATTTGCTGGGAAGCACAACACTGTTTGTCCCCAGAGACAAATTCCATTCAACATTTATAGAGAGCCAACTTTTTATTTTAAAACATGGGTATGATCGTCTATTTAATGCTACCTAAACATATTTTTCAAGAACGTATCATTTCTAATGGTCTTTGCTTTTGCTTTTTATTTATTATTTAAATTTATATCATTTGCCATCCACATTCTCAATGTCACTGAGATGAACTTGAAGTCGCCTTTAAAAAGCAACACAATTGTTCTTTCTGCAGGGAATATACTGGTTTCTTCTTCAAATTTTACCCTTGTAGCAAATTTGCATCCTGACGACCCCGGACTGTTTGCAAAGATGAGCTTTGGGTCTCCTCCAAATCCAGGACTAGTTATAGCTACAGGTAGTCCTCGCTCAACAACCATTCATTTAGCAACTGTTCGGACTTATGAAAGTGCTGAAAAAACCCACTTATGAGCGGTCCTCACACTTACAACCATCACAGTGTCACATGATCTTGATTCAGACACTTGGCAACCAGTTCGCATTTACCACCATCGCAGAGTCCCATGGTCACATGATCGCCATTTTTTACCTTCCCAGCTAGCTTCCGGCAAGCAAAATCAGTGGGGAACCATGTGATTCGCTTAACGACCACATGGTTTGCTTAATGACTGCAGCGATTTGCTTAATCCTTGCCGCTGACAAAAAGGTTGTAAAATTGGGTCGGAGTTTTTGTGGTCATTAAGCGAGGACTACCTGTCCCTCCACCAAGGATATCCTCGGGGTGCGGTCAAAAAAGTCAAGATGGCAGCCACAACGGTGTGATCAAAGTTCCACCTGTTTAATGCGCATTGCAACACACTTAACAAGCAGAGCTTTGATTGTTCCATCACGGCCACCATCTTGACTTTTTTTACCATTTCCTGAGGACAGCCCTGACAGTTCTGGAATGAGAAAACACGGGTTTCCACAGGCTGCAAGAATGTAACAGCCGTGCTTGATCAGGTCAAACTCCAGTCTGGATTAAGTCCAATCATTTTTCCCGCAGTAGCTGCAGGGGAAGGCTGAACAGGCACAGAAAGACACCTCTCCATTCGTGCACTCCAACAACTGCAAATAAATTACCAAAAGGAAGCGTGTACATGCTTAACAGACAAATGTTTGCTACGGTTTTGTGGTTTTACTGTTGTGGTGGGCTTTAAAATGGGCAGCCATACCAATCTTTTAAATAAATAAATAAATTTTAAATAAATAAATAAATGTTGTGGTGAGTAACTCCTCCAAGTGACCTGGAAGACTCGCCATTTTTCCCTACAGCCATGGCCCACTGTATTTTTATTTTACATTTTTGCTTCCGGTCTGACAATTTAACATGCAACTCATTAATGCTCTTTTAAGGAGCATGCAGATGATAAACCGCCTTTGGGGGGGGGGACTCTCCTCCACTGGAGGGGTTTAACTGGAGGCTGGACAAGGACGCCTGCATCGGATGTGGGGCTGCACTAGATGATCTCCAAGGTCCCTTCCAAATTTACATTCTGGATTTGATGAGTCTATGCTACGGTCCTCCTTGAGCCATCAGACTGTGCCTTTTCAGGCTCTCGTCTATTTTCCCCTTCTTCAGAGCGAGGGATAACAGATGTGGAGGGAAAGAGGCGCCTTTGCATAAGCGGTTCGGCAGGAATGAGCATCCGCAGCATCGTTCCTGGCTCCTCTAAGCTCCCTCCCCAAAGCATCTGAGTTATTTTGAGCAGAGTTTGATGAACGTTTACCTTCCCTTCTGCAGAAATGGGTGGTTTAGGTACAGGCATGTTACGGCATGTTTCCATACTATGTATAATTAGGCTGACCATACGTCCCGTTTTGAACGGGACAGTCCCGTTTTTTAAACAATTCCCGACCGTCCCGTCGTTTTAATAAAAATGTCCATTTTGTCCCGTTCTCAATGAGAGAGCGCCCACCCGCCCCGTTTGCCGGGGCGCCGCAGGGAAAGCGCTGCCGGCGAGGCTGTTAGACTGAGTGTGTGCATGCGCAAGCGTGCACGTGCGCAAGCGTGCGCACACACACACGCACGCCCACTTTGTCCGGCGAGCCGTGGGTAGGTTAGGGTCCCGTTTTTGTCTCAAGGAAATATGGTCAGCCTATGTTTAATTAGATTAATGCTTCTAGTTTGAGGATCAGCCTTAAGATGGCATGTTATGCTTCCAGAACTTTACAGGAATTTTTTAAAAAAGAATTCCTTCCTTCCTTCCTTCCTTCCTTCCTTCCTTCCTTCCTTCCTTCCTTTTGTATAGATGCCCATCTCCCATTTGTGACTCGGCGGCTCACATAATTAAAAACAACCAAACAACACAACCAATAAACAAAATACAAAAGTCAATAAAAAGACAATAAAACCACATTAAAACCCAATTAAAACAAAAGTTAAGACCAGAAAACTTAAGAAGCAGGCAAATGCAAGTCATGCATCAGCCGATACAGCCATCTAGAAGAAAGACATGAGCACTTCTGACTTTATGATCAGCAACAGACTAGTAATTTCTACTTATAGAAATTCCACAGTTTCTCTCTTTCTGCTAGCAAGACAAATAATCAAACCACGATGTGCATGGCCTTTCACGGTCCTCCAGAATTCTTAGTTAGGGCTCAGTAGTTTGTAAGCCATGATTTACGGCTAAGTGTGTCGTGTGCAGTCAGTCAGCTATGGCTGGCGCATTAAATTATAGTTACACAAAGCATGACAAACTGCATTATGCAAATGCACACAATTGTAATTCGCTGAATTATACACTAAGGACAAGAGTCATTTTTCATCTTTTTGTCATCAAAACAAGGAGAAAAGGTATGTCAGCTCTCCCAGCCAGCAAAGTTTCCATATCCATTCAATTAACCATGGTTTATCAAAGCGTGGTGGCTCAGCGGGTAAGACGCCAGGCTTGTCGATCGGAAGATCGCAAGTTCAGAGGTTCGAATCCCTAGCCCTGCATGCGGAGTGAGCTCCCGCACTCGCCCCAGCTCTTGCCAACCTAGCAATTCGAAAGCATGCAAATGCAAGTAGATGAATAGGTACCACTTCGGTGGGAAGGCAACAGCGTTCCGTGTGCGTCATGCTGGCTACATGACCGCGGAAGCGTCTTCGGACAACGCTGGCTCTTCGGCTAACAAACGGAGATGAGCACCGGCCCCTAGAGTCGGACACGACTGCACAAATGTGCGGGGGGAACCTTTACCTTTATCAAAGCATGTGTTTGCTAGCCCATTCAGACCAGGTCAAATTGTAGTTCAGTTCCCTGTTACTGACCTGGGATGATTTCAAAGATAAACCTTCCAGCTTCATCACAACCAGAAGCCACTTCTTTGATCGCGCAGCCCTGGAGTCTCAACGAACCCTAAAGCCAAACAGAAATTGGGGCAGTTGCAAAACATCAGAAAAACACAAGCCCCACTATTACAGAAAAACCAGATGTTCTCTGTTGTTTCATGATCTTTGCTTCATATTTTTATGCTTCATATTTTCATTATATTACACACACAATGCAACTTTAAGAGTTTCGCAATGCATATTCATCTAAGAGCAGCACAAGAGTGTCACATATAAAAGCGATCTTTAAAATGGTCAAATGTTAATACAGTACGAAGAGTTGCTTAACGTTCCACATTTAAATCTAGCAACAAATGTACAGATCAGATTTGTGGAACTGGAAGGTACCACGGGGATCATAGCCCAACCTTCTGGAATGTACAAGAAACCATTTACACCTGTGTTTTCCAAACTTGGCAACTTTAAGATGGGTGGACTTTAACTCCCAGCATGCTGGCTAGGGAATTCTGGGAGTTGAAGTCCACCCATCTTAAAGTTGCCAAGTTTGAAAAACACTGATTTACACCATCCAGGAAACGTGGTTGCCCATCTTCTCAGAAGCATCCAGAGATGGAGAACCCACAGCCTCTGTAGGTCAACTGTTTACTGTTGGGCAGATCTTACTGTCAGGAAGTCTTTCCTTATATTCAAATGAAATCTAGATAGCTGCAATCCATGCCCGTTATTTCTGACCCTAGACTCTGTGGCCATGGAAAACAGTTCAAATCAAATGATGGTTCCAAATTAAATTCTCACACCTTCAAAACCTCAGTGGCTTCCACTGACTCATGCCATGTCAGACCAAACTGATCTGAACGTTTACTCCAGTTCTTGATAACCTTTTTCTCAACTTGCACAAAACCAAAAATAGACATTTGCAGGACTGGAGCAGGCTAGTTAAAAGCAGCAAAGATAATTCGGGACTGCATACGAAGGAGAAAATGAAGGGCTGTGGCTGTTTAGTTTTGAGGAAAGATGAGTGAGTGGATTTGTGATGTCATTTTTCCTCCGCGTAAAAGGACATCTCATGGAAGAAAGTTAAGAGATGTCCTGCATCATCACAGAGGGGACAAGAGGGGACTTTAAGGGTTCAAGAAGACACTAGGCAGGCATGGGGAAAGGACTGGATTTGAGGGCCTCCAGGATTCTATGAATAACATAAGAGCAAACATGGAAGAAACCTATGGAACTCTCGTGACCAATGTCTGAAGGTAAACTTACTCATCTAAAGGGGGAAAAAAGGACACTCATTTGAGGACATGAATGTTGACATCTTGGACAGGGAAGATAGGTGGCTTGAGAGAGGGGTTAAGGAATCCATTCATGCCAGAGTGGAAAATCCTTCCCTCAACAGAGGCGGAGGCCTCGGGCACAACTTGTCCCCCATTTATCCTGCTGCTCTTTCATTAGACCCCAGGAAGATTAAGACCACTTCACAAGTGCACCGGCAAGGCCACATTTAACATCCACTTGGGGATGAGTAAGGGATTTAGGACATCCCAAAGACAATCTACACCTCAAATTGCCCAATTAACGAGCCAATCAGGTGTAAGGTCAATACAGCCACCCTGGAAGACATATATGGGGTCCCCTCACCAACTTTTGCCCAGACTGAAGAAGCTACTTGGACAAGCAGCAAAGTGTTTCAACCAAAAGAAAGAAATCCACTTGCCATGACTCAACCTACGGACAATTCCACCTGGATGACTGAGAATCTTCATCGACTCATGACCAAAGCTTGATTAGACTAGACTAGACTAGACTAGACTCACTTGAACAGAGGCAGAGGCAAGATGGTACCCAGAAAAATTCTCTTTTGGGACACCCAGGCGTTCTGGCTGTTGTTTTAGACAAAACTGCATATCCATGTGAACATGCAAACATCAGGACTTTCCAAGCATGGGGTGCAGGCAAGATGCTTCATGCCCTAGAAACAGGGCACGTACAAAACAGGGAGAGCTTTGATTGCACCATCATGGCCACCCTCTTGACTTTTTTGACCATACATACCTTGCAGATTTCCTTTTATACCTTTTTGGGGTGTTAATAAACTGCACTGCAAAATTCCGAACCACGTGAATTTCAAGCAGTAACCGGAGTTCAGTTTGGTTCAAAACGGCAAAATTAGAGCAGGTGCATTCGGAGGCAGGCCAACTGAACAAAAACCTGCCTCAGCATAGTACAAGCCCCGGCTAAAAATGGTGGCTTACTGCATCGCTAGTGAAATCCCAAGAGGCTTCTGAAAACAGAAACAGCCCTTTCCATTGAGCCACAAAGGAGCTTGCCCACCCCAAACACGATGAGTCAGGCCAGTCATGGGGCGAAGGCAGAGAGGGGCCTCGTGACTTGAGCTCGCAAGTTCTTGTGCTTTTGACCCTGGAGTAGAGGGGAAGTAGGAGTAGGGGGGAAAGCAACATGGGCTGAGCTCCTGCCGCCATAGGAAACCAGAAACGGGCAGGGGTGGGTGGCGCAGCCGATGGGAAGGGCTGCGGTGGCAAGGCAAGCACGCGGGTGAACTTCTGAGAAGGGAAAGTTGCAGACAGGAAGCAAATTGAGGGGGAGGGAGGGGGAGAACAGGATGCCTCAAGCAGAGCAGAGAAGCAGACCACCACCACCACGGGGCGGGGGGGTTAGAAGTAGACAGGAGGTGACCACGTGTGGGCCAGGGGCACAGGGGAGTAAGGATGCCATCAAGGAAGAGCAGCTTTGGGTAAAGATTCTGGAATTGGGATCCTGTCCTCCACCCAGAAAGGTTGTAGGTCATTAGATAAGAAGAAGATAAGGATCAGATTAGAGTAGTCCTGCTGGATTCCAAATGAGTTCACCTAATTATGCAAAAGATTATTAGGCAAAGATCCAAGCAACCCTGCAGGCATCCAAGAGTTAGAGGTTTCTGTATCTCTTTGCTACTCTCTAGTACAGAACTTTCCAAACTTTTCATGTTCGTGACACACTTTTTAGACATGCATCATTTCGCGACACACTCTTACAGCAGGGCACAAGGCAGGCACTAGGACCTGCATGGAATCATAGCAGGTTTGGAGGCAGCCAGGCACAAGGCAGGCACTAAGACCTGCGTGGAATCACAGCAGGTTTGGAGGCAGCAAGGCACAAGGCAGGCACTAAGACCTGCGTGGAATCACAGCAGGTTTGGAGGCAGCAAGGCACAAGGCAGGCACTAAGACCTGCGTGGAATCACAGCAGGTTTGGAGGCAGCAGGGCACAAGGCAGGCACTAAGACCTGCGCGGAATCACAGCAAGTTTGGAGGCAGCAAGGCACAAGGCAGGCACTAGGACCTGCGCGGAATCACAGCAAGTTTGGAGGCAGCCAGGCACAAGGCAGGCACTAGGACCTGCGCGGAATCACAGCAAGTTTGGAGGCAGCAAGGCACAAGGCAGGCACTAGGACCTGCGCGGAATCACAGCAAGTTTGGAGGCAGCAAGGCACAAGGCAGGCACTAGGACCTGCGTGGAATCCTGGCAGGGAAGGTTTGGAGGCAGCAGGGCACAAGGCAGGCACTAGGACCTGTGGGGAATCACAGCAGGTTTGGAGGCACCAAGGCACAAGGCAGGCACTAGGACCTGCGCGGAATCACAGCAAGTTTGGAGGCAGCAAGGCACAAGGCAGGCACTAGGACCTGCGTGGAATCCTAGCAGGGCAGGTTTGGAGGCAGCAGGGCACAAGGCAGGCACTAGGACCTGCGCGGAATCACAGCAAGTTTGGAGGCAGCAAGGCACAAGGCAGGCACTAGGACCTGCGTGGAATCCTAGCAGGGCAGGTTTGGAGGCAGCAGGGCACAAGGCAGGCACTAGGACCTGCGCGGAATCACAGCAAGTTTGGAGGCAGCAAGGCACAAGGCAGGCACTAGGACCTGCGTGGAATCCTAGCAGGGCAGGTTTGGAGGCAGCAGGGCACAAGGCAGGCACTAGGACCTGCGGGGAATCACAGCAGGTTTGGAGGCAGCAAGGCACAAGGCAGGCACTAGGACCTGCGCGGAATCACAGCAAGTTTGGAGGCAGCAAGGCACAAGGCAGGCACTAGGACCTGCGTGGAATCCTGGCAGGGAAGGTTTGGAGGCAGCCAGGCACAAGGCAGGCACTGGGACCTGCGCGGAATCACAGCAGATTTGGAGGCAGCAGGGCACAAGGCAGGCACTAGGACCTGCGCGGAATTACAGCAAGTTTGGAGGCAGCAAGGCACAAGGCAGGCACTAGGACCTGCGGGGAATCACAGCAGGTTTGGAGGCAGCAAGGCACAAGGCAGGCACTAAGACCTGCGTGGAATCACAGCAGGTTTGGAGGCAGCAGGGCACAAGGCAGGCACTGGGACCTGCGCGGAATCACAGCAGGTTTGGAGGCAGCAGGGCACAAGGCAGGAACTAGGACCTGCGCGGAATCACAGCAGGTTTGGAGGCAGCAGGGCACAAGGCAGGAACTAGGACCTGCGCGGAATCACAGCAGGTTTGAAGGCAGCAAGGCACAAGGCAGGCACTAAGACCTGCGTGGAATCACAGCAGATTTGGAGGCAGCAGGGCACAAGGCAGGCACTAGGACCTGCGGGGAATCAAAGCAGGTTTGGAGGCAGCAAGGCACAAGGCAGGCACTAGGACCTGCGCGGAATCACAGCAAGTTTGGAGGCAGCAAGGCACAAGGCAGGCACTAGGACCTGCGTGGAATCCTAGCAGGGCAGGTTTGGAGGCAGCAGGGCACAAGGCAGGCACTAGGACCTGCGGGGAATCACAGCAGGTTTGGAGGCAGCAAGGCACAAGGCAGGCACTAGGACCTGCGCGGAATCACAGCAAGTTTGGAGGCAGCAAGGCACAAGGCAGGCACTAGGACCTGCGTGGAATCCTGGCAGGTAAGGTTTGGAGGCAGCCAGGCACAAGGCAGGCACTGGGACCTGCGCGGAATCACAGCAGATTTGGAGGCAGCAAGGCACAAGGCAGGCACTAGGACCTGCGGGGAATCCTGGCAGGGAAGGTTTGGAGGCAGCCAGGCACAAGGCAGGCACTAGGACCTGCGCGGAATTACAGCAAGTTTGGAGGCAGCAAGGCACAAGGCAGGCACTAGGACCTGCGGGGAATCACAGCAGGTTTGGAGGCAGCAAGGCACAAGGCAGGCACTAAGACCTGCGTGGAATCACAGCAAGTTTGGAGGCAGCAGGGCACAAGGCAGGCACTGGGACCTGCGCGGAATCACAGCAGGTTTGGAGGCAGCAGGGCACAAGGCAGGAACTAGGACCTGCGCGGAATCACAGCAGGTTTGGAGGCAGCAGGGCACAAGGCAGGAACTAGGACCTGCGCGGAATCACAGCAGATTTGGAGGCAGCAGGGCACAAGGCAGGCACTAGGACCTGCGCGGAATTACAGCAAGTTTGGAGGCAGCAAGGCACAAGGCAGGCACTAGGACCTGCGGGGAATCACAGCAGGTTTGGAGGCAGCAAGGCACAAGGCAGGCACTAAGACCTGCGTGGAATCACAGCAGGTTTGGAGGCAGCAGGGCACAAGGCAGGCACTGGGACCTGCGCGGAATCACAGCAGGTTTGGAGGCAGCAGGGCACAAGGCAGGAACTAGGACCTGCGCGGAATCACAGCAGGTTTGGAGGCAGCAGGGCACAAGGCAGGAACTAGGACCTGCGCGGAATCACAGCAGGTTTGGAGGCAGCAAGGCACAAGGCAGGCACTAAGACCTGCGTGGAATCACAGCAGATTTGGAGGCAGCAGGGCACAAGGCAGGCACTAGGACCTGCGGGGAATCAAAGCAGGTTTGGAGGCAGCAGGGCACAAGGCAGGAACTAGGACCTGCGCGGAATCACAGCAGGTTTGGAGGCAGCAAGGCACAAGGCAGGCACTAAGACCTGCGTGGAATCACAGCAGATTTGGAGGCAGCAGGGCACAAGGCAGGCACTAGGACCTGCGGGGAATCAAAGCAGGTTTGGAGGCAGCAAGGCACAAGGCAGGCACTAGGACCTGCGCGGAATCACAGCAAGTTTGGAGGCAGCAAGGCACAAGGCAGGCACTAGGACCTGCGTGGAATCCTAGCAGGGCAGGTTTGGAGGCAGCAGGGCACAAGGCAGGCACTAGGACCTGCGGGGAATCACAGCAGGTTTGGAGGCAGCAAGGCACAAGGCAGGCACTAGGACCTGCGCGGAATCACAGCAAGTTTGGAGGCAGCAAGGCACAAGGCAGGCACTAGGACCTGCGTGGAATCCTGGCAGGTAAGGTTTGGAGGCAGCCAGGCACAAGGCAGGCACTGGGACCTGCGCGGAATCACAGCAGATTTGGAGGCAGCAAGGCACAAGGCAGGCACTAGGACCTGCGGGGAATCCTGGCAGGGAAGGTTTGGAGGCAGCCAGGCACAAGGCAGGCACTAGGACCTGCGCGGAATTACAGCAAGTTTGGAGGCAGCAAGGCACAAGGCAGGCACTAGGACCTGCGGGGAATCACAGCAGGTTTGGAGGCAGCAAGGCACAAGGCAGGCACTAAGACCTGCGTGGAATCACAGCAAGTTTGGAGGCAGCAGGGCACAAGGCAGGCACTGGGACCTGCGCGGAATCACAGCAGGTTTGGAGGCAGCAGGGCACAAGGCAGGAACTAGGACCTGCGCGGAACCACAGCAGGTTTGGAGGCAGCAGGGCACAAGGCAGGAACTAGGACCTGCGCGGAATCACAGCAGGTTTGGAGGCAGCAAGGCACAAGGCAGGCACTAAGACCTGCGTGGAATCACAGCAGATTTGGAGGCAGCAGGGCACAAGGCAGGCACTAGGACCTGCGGGGAATCAAAGCAGGTTTGGAGGCAGCAAGGCACAAGGCAGGCACTAGGACCTGCGCGGAATCACAGCAAGTTTGGAGGCAGCAAGGCACAAGGCAGGCACTAGGACCTGCGTGGAATCCTGGCAGGGAAGGTTTGGAGGCAGCCAGGCACAAGGCAGGCACTGGGACCTGCGCGGAATCACAGCAGATTTGGAGGCAGCAAGGCACAAGGCAGGCACTAAGACCTGCGTGGAATCACAGCAGGTTTGGAGGCAGCAGGGCACAAGGCAGGCACTAGGACCTGCGCGGAATCACAGCAGGTTTGGAGGCAGCAGGGCACAAGGCAGGCACTGGGACCTGCGCAGAATCACAGCAGGTTTGGAGGCAGCAGGGCACAAGGCAGGCACTAGGACCTGCGCGGAATCACAGCAGGTTTGGAGGCAGCCAGGCACAAGGCAGGCACTAGGACCTGCGCGGAATCACAGCAGGTTTGGAGGCAGCCAGGCACAAGGCAGGCACTAGGACCTGTGCGGAATCACAGCAGGTTTGGAGGCAGCAGGGCACAAGGCAGGCACTAGGACCTGCGCGGAATCACAGCAGGTTTGGAGGCAGCCAGGCACAACGCAAGCACTAGGACCTGCGCGGAATCACAGCAGGTTTGGAGGCAGCCAGGCACAAGGCAGGCACTGGGACCTGCGCGGAATCACAGCAGGTTTGGAGGCAGCAGGGCACAAGGCAGGCACTGGGACCTGCGGGGAATCACAGCAGGTTTGGAGGCAGCATGGCACAAGGCAGGCACTAGGACCTGCGCGGAATCACAGCAGGTTTGGAGGCAGCCGGGCACAAGGCAGGCACTAGGACCTGCGCGGAATCACAGCAGGTTTGGAGGCAGCCAGGCACAAGGCAGGCACTAGGACCTGCGCGGAATCACAGCAGGTTTGGAGGCAGCAGGGCACAAGGCAGGCACTAGGACCTGCGCGGAATCACAGCAGGTTTGGAGGCAGCAGGGCACAAGGCAGGCACTAGGACCTGCGCGGAATCACAGCAGGTTTGGAGGCAGCCAGGCACAAGGCAGGCACTGGGACCTGCACGGAATCACAGCAGGTTTGGAGGCAGCAGGGCACAAGGCAGGCACTAGGACCTGCGGGGAATCACAGCAGGTTTGGAGGCAGCAGGGCACAAGGCAGGCACTAGGACCTGCGCGGAATCACAGCAGGTTTGGAGGCAGCAGGGCACAAGGCAGGCACTAGGACCTGCGCGGAATCACAGCAGGTTTGGAGGCAGCCAAGCACAAGGCAGGCACTAGGACCTGCGCGGAATCACAGCAGGTTTGGAGGCAGCAGGGCACAAGGCAGGCACTAGGACCTGCGCGGAATCACAGCAGGTTTGGAGGCAGCAGGGCACAAGGCAGGCACTAGGACCTGCGCGGAATCACAGCAGGTTTGGAGGCAGCAGGGCACAAGGCAGGCACTAGGACCTGCGGGGAATCACAGCAGGTTTGGAGGCAGCAGGGCACAAGGCAGGCACTAGGACCTGCGCGGAATCACAGCAGGTTTGGAGGCAGCAGGGCACAAGGCAGGCACTAGGACCTGCGCGGAATCACAGCAGGTTTGGAGGCAGCCAGGCACAAGGCAGGCACTAGGACCTGCGCGGAATCACAGCAGGTTTGGAGGCAGCAGGGCACAAGGCAGGCACTAGGACCTGCGCGGAATCACAGCAGGTTTGGAGGCAGCAGGGCACAAGGCAGGCACTAGGACCTGCGCGGAATCACAGCAGGTTTGGAGGCAGCCAGGCACAAGGCAGGCACTGGGACCTGCACGGAATCACAGCAGGTTTGGAGGCAGCAGGGCACAAGGCAGGCACTAGGACCTGCGGGGAATCACAGCAGGTTTGGAGGCAGCAGGGCACAAGGCAGGCACTAGGACCTGCGCGGAATCACAGCAGGTTTGGAGGCAGCAGGGCACAAGGCAGGCACTAGGACCTGCGCGGAATCACAGCAGGTTTGGAGGCAGCCAAGCACAAGGCAGGCACTAGGACCTGCGCGGAATCACAGCAGGTTTGGAGGCAGCAGGGCACAAGGCAGGCATTAGGACCTGCGCGGAATCACAGCAGGTTTGGAGGCAGCAGGGCACAAGGCAGGCACTAGGACCTGCGCGGAATCACAGCAGGTTTGGAGGCAGCAGGGCACAAGGCAGGCACTAGGACCTGCGCGGAATCCTGGCAGGGCTCGGAGGCGGCAGCAGC
Source organism: Charina bottae (assembly GCA_023362775.1). Classification (NCBI taxonomy): domain Eukaryota; kingdom Metazoa; phylum Chordata; class Lepidosauria; order Squamata; family Charinaidae; genus Charina; species Charina bottae. The sequence continues at coordinate 23,445,367 of JALMGJ010000014.1, read as the reverse complement.
CGCGACACACCCAGACACTGCAGCCGACACACTAACGTGACCCGACACACAGTTTGGAAAGCTCTGCTCTAGTAGGTGCAGGAGATTTGCAGCCCAGAGATGCCCACAAGGGGCTTCTCTCAGAAAGGAAGTTTTGCCAAGATTTCAGGAAAGGTGCCATTTGAAGGACTTGTTCATGGAACGAAATAAAGTTATGGATGCCCTTTTTCAACCGATCCGTTATATAGCACTACTTAGGATGCTCTGGGATTTAAGGCCAAATTTCAGCTATTTTGTCAACTGAAATTTGGCATTTTATTTGCAAAGAGCGTAGGAGCTGCAGAAAAATGGTTGAGGAGCTGCATGCAATGCAGGCTGTCTACCCCTTTTATTTATCTAGGGTTTGAATTATTATTATTATTATTAGTAGTAGTAGTAGTTGTAGTAGTAGTAGTAATCTACAATTAGATTCACAGTCTAAGACTGGTGGAACCCTAATAATTCAAGTCCTAATGAAGGACCTAAGAATTATTAAAGCAGCATCTGAGAATAAAAGCAGTTCCAAGTAGGGTGTTTTTTTTTGTGTGTAAAATTAGGGTGTTCAGGTCCGATAAACTCAAAATTTCCAAATATCGAGGGAGTGCTTTAGGTATTTCTCCAAGGACTCCAATCATGATTGGTATAACAGCGGATTTCTTTTTCCATAAGCGTTCAACTTCGAATAATAATAATAATAATAATAATAATAATAATAATAATCCCACCTTTTTATATATATAAATTATAGCCGATTGATTGATTGATTGATTGAGTTCATATATAAGATATAGCCCGTTTCTTCTCCAGGACCTCAAAGCAGCTTGCACTGGTTTTTCCCTTCGTTTTAGCCCCCCAATAAAAGCCCCCTGAGGCAGACACGGCTGAGAGAGGCTGATTGACCCATAGCCACCCAGGGAATCTGCACGGCTGAATGGGGATATAAAACCAGGGTCTCCCACTCTTAGCCTATGCCAGGGTTTCTCACCCTTGGCAACTTGAAGATGTGTGGACTTCAATTCCCAGATTTCCCCAGCCATGCTGAATCTTCAAGTTGCCAAGGTTGAGAAACCTCGCTGGTTCATTCTGCAGTCCTCCTGGAATTTCTGCTGCTTCTCAAATGATTCCTTTTTTCCAAGAAAGAAAGAAAAAACCATTTAGAAGGAAAGACAATCCAAGTTCTTTCAGCTGGAAATGTTCCACCTGGAGGAAGCCTTGAAATTCAGGAAATAACTTGAAAATATTGTCTGTAGCTTGAATCATGTCAACTGGATTTCTATTTTCTTAGTGGAAACGTTTCGCTCCTTATCCAAGGAGCTTCTTCAGTCTGAGCAAAGTTGGTAAGGGAATCCTAAATATGTTCCTAGGTAGCTGTGTGACCTTACACCTGGGGCTAGGTCATGGTTATATTGAGATGTAATTTTTAAGTCCTTTTATCATCTAATGGAGGGTCGTTAAAAACACCATGCTGCTGTTGAGCTTCTGAAATTGTCTTAATCTTCCTAGGCACAGAAGACAACACGGGGAGGAAGATGGGGGAGAGTTTGTGCCTGAGGCCCCCACCTCTATTTTCTACTTGAAAATATTATGGTTTTTATTTTCACTGGGTTCGTATTACAATTACTCATAAATACTAATCTTCGTATAAATTCTATCACAATCCTAAAGCAGGGGCATTTCCACTCAAATGCATTTTCATGTAATTCTGTGAAGCATAAAAGATGGAAAGGGAGCCAGCATTTAAAACCCATATATAATTTATACAGGTTTTCAAATGGTGCCCAAACTACCACATTCATTTTCAGTTTCATTGTTACCATCTGAAATTGAGGAAAAACACACCAAATCTCTAATGTGGTGAACATATACATGGGGGAAGGCTGACTCTCAGTTAAAACTATTGATACTTTACTGACTCAATGATACTTTTATTTGTAAATGAAAATAAATATTAAATTTGCCTATTATTAAAAATAATGGGCATGCTGCATTGACAGAATCCATAGCCCCATGCATAATAAACTTATTTTATTTTATTTATTTATTTTATTTTATTAAATTTATATTACCGCCCATCTCCCCTATCGGGGACCCTGGGCGGTTCACAATAAACATAGTTAAAAACATAAATATAAAATTACAATATAATAAATAATATAAAATCCAAGTATAAAAGATGTTAAAAGTGGTAATACTGGGAGGCTTCATGGGACCAGCCATCCCCAAGAGGAACTGTTGGCATTTCCCTCCCAGGCAAGATGGCAGAACCAGGTCTTTAAGCCTTTCCGGAAGGTCGGGAGCGAGGAAACCAGCCTCAGCTCTGGGGGTAAGGTATTCCAAAGGGCGGGCGCCACTGCAGAGAAGGGTTCCTGTTCTTTTCTAGGCAGCCCTATGAAAGTGGTTTCCCACGACCTTCCTCCAGGATGTTTCTCCTTCCCACTCCAGCCTCCCTCCAGCCCTGGGTGCTCCTGATGTCTCCCATCCAAGTCCTGCCAGCTCCAGCACTGCTTAGCTTTAAAAACTTATTTTAAACTATCAAATGGTACTTAAGTGTCTCGGTGCAGCTTCATCGCATCTTTAACTATGCAGATAATTGATTTCCATAGCTTTGGGGGGGGAGGGTCCCCCTTAACCTGACATCTATCGAACCTGCCGTAGCAATATTCTATTGCTGTATTGCTAAGAATATTCAGGGTCACTAAAACTTTTTATGAATGGCTGGGTGAACTAGGTAGGATCTTCGCAAAGCAAATATTGGAAAGGGGTACAGATCTTGTCTTGCAACGGTGGGAATGCAAAAAGGTCTTCTAAATGTCAAAAGAGATGGCACGATGCAGACAGAAAAAGCATAAGCCCTTTTTATGACAAATCACATGTATTTGTGCCTGTTTCCATGGTTATTTAAAGGTGTATTTCCTTATAAGAGGGTAGAGACTCCACTTCCCACCCCGTCTCAAGCTTTTGCTGATCACCGTGAAAGAAATAGATCTTCGAACATTGAAACTTTATTCATTAAATTTGCTGATCAGAACTCCGTCTCAGGAGCCCAAATGCCCGGCATGGCCTGCAAGAAGAAACCCTGGAAACAGAGCTTGCTTAGTTGGTTGTCAGAGTTGGGCCAAACCTAGAATCAACCACCAGCATGGAGGACATCAACTGAGAATTGATGGCACAATCATGAATCTCAGTTCCAAAAGTCTGACTAAATACTGCACCCTGGATGTACCCCGGAGGGACCGCGGTGGCTCAAGTGGTTAAGACGCTGAGTCAGAGGCCATTAAGGCTGACAGCTCGGCAGTTCAAATCCCAAGGGCGCGAGCCGCGTGCGGAGTGAGCTCCCGGCAATTTGTCCCAGCTCCTGCCAACCTAGCAGTTCAAAAGCATGCAAATGCGAGTAGATAAATAGGTACCACATTCTTCGGTGGGAAAATAAAAGGGACATGAAAGGAGCCTCCTCGGGCATCCCCCGGGCAACGGTGATGTCACCAGCAAATCCTTTCACTACAAAAGCGCCTTGGTGCTTCTGACACGGAAAAAAAAAAGAGCCCTCTTAAGCAGAAGGAGAAAACTTTATTTTAGACAAATCATCCTCTACAAACACCATCCATGGTTCATAACATTTAAGGAGCTCTTTTGTAAAGAGATGGTCCCGCTCTCTGGAGCTCGCCTTTGACCAGACGTTGCCTCCAGAAAATAGAAAACTTAGATAACTTTTTCCAGACTGACCCAAGGCCTCGGAGATATTACTCCTTCAGCTCTCATTCATTTAGCATTGAAGTCATTTGGCGTTGCGCAATGCTAAAAACCAGCAACTCTTCTCTAGCTCGGATTTCAGGCTGAACTGAAGAGAACTAGAACTGAAGTTGGGGGTTGCAGTTCAAAGTCCCTCCCTATATTCCTTTCCTGGCTCAGGAGAACTTTGTTGGCCTTTCTTTTGCAGGGCTACGGAAGGCAGAAGCTGCATTTATACGCACTTGGCTTGTTCCAAATCCCTTCCCACCCCTGCCCCATCAGCCTTTCCATCTCCCCCATCGCCCCAACAGCATAAATATGCATCTGACCCCAAGAATCCTCCTCTTCCTCCTCGGCCCTGACATTACCTGGGGCTTCAGATCCTCCTCTTCCTTGTAATAATACAGGTGTTGCCCCTTCAGCACGAAGAACCTCTGCTGCCAGTTCTTGACGATGGATCGCTGCTTCTTCAGCCAGCCGGTCTTCAAGGGGCGCTCCAGGGGGTTGGGGGGCTGCAGCCACGGGCCAGAGCCTTTCGCATCGACTGCCATCATGCTCTGCGAGCGGACTAGAGAGAAGCAAACGTGAGCCCGGGGACAAGAGTCTCACGCAAGGAACAAGCAGAGGACAATCGAGGGGGGACTTCGGGCCCAGAAGCACATGGGGCTTCCTCAGGAGGAGAGCCCCCCATTGGGTCTCCAGACCCAGACCCAGAGAGAAAAGCCGATCTTTTCTTTGCTAAGCCCACGGCCTCTGGCAAGGAGCTTGCTCGAGAGGAAGCTATTTCTCTGAGTGGATTTCCTTTTTCCTGCGTAGGCGGCATGCTTTACAAATAAGAACATTTTTTTAAAAGCTTCCAAGGCATCATCTTTTGGTTATTAAATGTGCAGAGGAACCCAGAGGACCTACGTTGGAGCAGACGCAGAGGAAAAAGCACATTATTGTGTGGGTGGAGTCCACCAAAAATGCCTGGACCGTTCATGCTGCATTTGTCAGCTGTGCTCAAGGAACAGATAGAATTCTTCACCTATTTTAGGGGTTAGTTTTCATAGAGCAATAGACTGTCTTGGTGAAAATACACATCAAATAGCAGGAAAAGAAACAGAAATCCAACAAGAGGCAAAAATCTGAACTGCAAAGAAACGGAGGGGGGAGGATGGAGAGGTGGCCGGGTGACCTAAAGCCGCGTTTCTCAACCTTGACAGGTTTAAGCTGTGTGGACTTCAGCTCCCAGAATTCCCCAGCCAGCAATGTTGAGAAACATTGACCTAAAGGCTATGGGTGGGGACTTTATCAGTCCAAGTCTGAAGGCTATTTTAGTTCACCAAGTTAAGAGAGGAAGAAAGGGCAGCGTTTCGGGGCCCTCCAACTGTGTAAAACCTCAATTGCAAGAGGAGACCGCACGTAGCTCCGGGTTGAACTGTTGGGGTCCTGGATCCTCTGAGCTTGGTTTTCATCTGGCAGACATTTCATTGCCATTCTCAGAGTGCCAAGAACCCAAGGAAGTCTCAGTGCTAGAATCAAAGTTGATCGTTGCCTGGAACAGAGGCCTCCTGTCAGCCCCATCTCTTTCCTAAGTTCTTTGCAAATTATTATGGCCTTCCTAGAACCTGGGAATCACCGTTTGCAGAATATGATTAGCTTGGCCGATCAGCACCTTAGCTGCCTCCGAAGTCCACGAAACGGTTAGCAAGAGAATTCAGAAGTCCCCACCCTAGCCAATTTAGAGATGAATTAAAGGCTAAAATGAAAGTATCTACTTGTTGCAATTTCTTCAACTTAACCCCTTTCCCTTGCACGAAATCTGATTAAAGAAGGCTTTGTGAGAACCTTGGTTTGGTTGCCAAGAGATGGACACGAACAATTGCAGCTTTTCTCTTGTGCCATTGTATGTATTGTATTGTATTCTTTTTATTATTATTTGTTTTGTGGTGCCCATTTATGAGAGGGGTGCTTATGCTCCCACAGAAGCCTTTCATGTAGCTAGGGGTGTCTGCAGCCTCTTGCTTTCATCACAGTGACAAAAGCAGCATTGTGCCCTAAGCTCCACCCCCTCTGAACTTGTGTGCAATGCCTTGACACACGTAAAAAGAAGCAGAGCTTGTGTGGTGATGTCATCAGTCAGACACACACACCCTCTGACACACACACACACCCCCGGCAGAGATCATGGTGCCCTTTATCTGGCCAAAAGCTTTTGCCCATCTGCAGATGTCCAGTTCTACGACATCTTTGCTCACAGACTGGGATAGCCACCAGGACATCCATGGAGGATTTGTGGGTGGGGGGGGGGGGTCAAAACATTCAAGAAGTCAGCCATGACTCCACGATCAAAGCCCCACCTCGGTTTATATGCATTAAGTTCAAAAGAGGAAAGGCTTTAATTTTGCCATTGTGACCATCATCTGGCTGCTGCTGGGGATTATCAGTCAGTAACATCTGGAAAGCTGTTTCCCCACTTTTGATGCAAGGGAAGCCTCCACATTAGACACAGCCACACAATCAGTTTTTATCCCACTTGCAGATTTCTCAGCCAGCATCCCCTTTTTTAGCCCTTCCAGCAAAAGGAAGAGAAGTCTTCCACACTCAGTACTCTGGGCTCACTCAGAGTTGGGCTAAAGCCACATTGCCCACCCCCCCACCCCAACAAACCTAAAGTTCCCATTGCTAATTTAAACTCATTGACTTTTGCTCTACTTATAGATTGGCAAACAAACTGTTGTCACAAGGGGAGGTTAAATGGAAATGAAACTTCTGGGGAACTTGTAAGGTAGCAGCTCAGAACTTCAGCTGTCTACAGGGAGGAGTTCAACTTTGCCCCAATAGCGTCATTTTGCTCCAGTGTAGTTCAGTCCCGTTCCAGCCACCAAGTCCTCCTCTGAACCTCTGCAGCTCTTCTCAACCACAGAAATTCAGATGGTCTCTAAATCAACAAATTAGAATTTGCTCCTGAGCGCTCTCTGCTGGCTGCTCGTGAGTGAGGCAGGAGGAAGTTGAAGGTGTGAATTTAACATCAGATTTCGCCTCTTCCCATTTCATTTCATCTCATTTTTTTAGGAGTTAGTGCAAGCAGCACACGCATGGAAAATGGGGATCACCAGACTCGGAGGTCAAAAAATATTCTGAAAGAAGGCAAAGTCGCATCCCGCTTCTGTATTGCTGGCAAGTTCTACATGGGAATCTCCACAAAGTCAACAGGAGTTGAAGAATTTACTTTAGCTCGCCCAGTTTTCTTGTGACAAAGGTTGGCCACCTTTCCTGATTCTGGGGGTCTCACCCTTGCAAACTATGGCCCCAAATCATGCGATACTGCCAAAACAGAGTCAGGGGGAAAACTATACAGACTCTTTTCAAAGACTGGAAACCTTACATGGACTTTTTGTTGAAAGAAGAAAAGACGGAATTGATGATTTCTGGATTTGGGGACTAGAAAGGGTCAAAGAGGGAGGGGAAAGAGTTAAGACGGAAACTACTTGATAGAAAGAAGGGCAGAAGTCATAATCCTATTTTTTCTTTCTTTCTTTCTTTCACGTTTCTTTCTTTTTCTTCTTTTCTCTTTTTCTTATCTTTCCTTTAATTTTTTTTATAAACTTTCATTGTATTCAAAAACTCAAATAAATAAATAAATAAATGAGATTGCCAAAACAGAGGTGAACAATTTCTTTTTGGACTGAGGTTGCCACATTTAATTTACATTTGCCTAGGATTGACCTGCCGGTCTTTTGAGGACTGGAGGCCACAGCGCATGTTTTCTGGATTGAGGCTGCAGTCAACAGGGGGACAATGCAGAACAGGTGGAGCTGCATTGCGCATATCAGCAGAGTTAGAGACTTCCGGCTGTTGTCTTATGTTTCGGGATAGGGTTGGTTTGCTTTCACTTTCACTTCATCATTAAGCATGTTTTCAAGGTCATGTCATTCAACATGCCAAAATCTGCACTGTTGATTCCACGTTTTATGGTTGGAAGAGGGTCTGCAGACCCCGAAATAGACCACCCATGCTGAGAGGGCTTAAAATTGTGCGGCTACGTTGCACGTCGATTTCCCTGTCCTGCTCTAGAAAGATGAAGGAAACCGAATGCTTGCAAAGAACAAAGAAGGCTCAGGTACATGCCTTCTGTGTTTGAAACCTGGAGCTTTTACAAGCGTTTTGCAATGCATGTTACCTCAGAGAGGTCTATGGGTTGCATGCAAAAGTATATTAACTGGGCATTTTTGAAATCAAAAAGGGCTCTCCCACGATGAAGAATACCTTCTGCTAGCTGCTTACTTATCGCTTCCTGTGGCACATTTGCAAACACAAGACAGAGCAAACCATGCCCAAGGAAGCCCTCGGTTTCTCAAGACACTCCCACAAAGAGTTCCTAGTCATGTCCAGCAACGCGGATCTTGTGAAAATTTTGTTCATGTAATTCTTCTGCCGATGTTCACCCATCAGGGAAAGGAAAAATGCCTTGCTTTTTAATCCTTTATATTTTTACTTAAATTAAGTCCTCCCCCTATATCAAACCTATAATTATGACATCCTAGTACATTATATGTTGTGTTCTTATGAATGAAAATGTGATTAGTTTAAATTAATCCTGTGCACCTGTGATGGCCTGTGGGAATGACCTTGGGAGGCAGGAGGAAGAGCTGCAGACCAGGCAACGGTCAGATAAGAGGCAGCTGAGCCCGCAGAAGCTATGGGGACGTGGAAAGCGTCTCAGAAGGGACCCTCCCTAGTTTCTTGGGCTCTAAAGGCGAGGGGAGGGGAGAGATGTGCTTTCAGACTTGCAAGGTTCTGTTACTGTAACCTTACAATAAAGTTAGAGCTAGTATTTCTGGGTGTGCTTCTTGTCTGGACTACCTCGCAAGGCTGACAGCACCACACATAGCTTTTAAAATCTTTGCTCTATTTTACCCTGATGCAATAGCCAAGCTAGCTCATATGTTTCATTAGGACTGGTATCCACTCATTTGCAAGCAAGGGACGATCAGACCTTCCTTTCAACAAAAGCGCAAGAGATCTTTCCTGAGACCAACATCCAAATATCCATTTGAAATAACGCATCAGTCTTAAAGTTCTGTTTAACCCACTTTTCTGTAAAATAATCCCGAATGGTTGCCTTGCCTCTAAAAACTCCCCGAGGAATTTAAAAAATAACAACAACATAGCCATTCTAGTACTTATAATACAGTAATGTTATCATCTTCTAAATATGGGTCACTGAATAATTTTTAAAAATACCAACATCCTGGGAACAAAAGCAATCTCGCGATTTTGACTTTAGAATGACTTAAATTAAAAAATGTCCAGAGAAAGAAAATTGAGCCTGGTCTTTAATGGCATGACTGAGCCTCTGAAATGGTTGAATTCTCTGTTCCAGATCTCTGAAGGATTTGTGCTGAAATAGTCCCTTTACAGATTTTTAATTGCCTCCTATAGTCTCAAAAAAGTCTTACAGACAGTGAATTTTACTGTCTGATTTTGAGTCTTAATTGGTCTTAAAAGAATGTATATCCAAAAATTCATATCTAAAAAATATATATCCAAATAAAGTAGAACCTAGCATCCAAAACAAACAGACTAAAATAAAATAGAAACTAGCGGGTTATCCAAGGTACATCTGTGACTTTTGAGATGCTGAATAAATATTTTTTTATTTTATTTTTTTATTTATTTTATTTTTCTATCCCACCTTTATTATTTTTATAAATAACTAAAGGCGGCGAACATACCAAATACTCCTTCCTCCTCCTATTTTCCCCACAACAACAACCCTGTGAGGTGGGTTGGGCTGAGAGAGAGTGACTGGCCCAAGGTCACCCAGCCAGCTTTCGTGCCTCAGGTGGGACTAGAACTCTCAGTCTCCTGGTTTGCCATTGGCTCCTTCCTAGGGCTGAGAGAGAAGGACTGGCCCAGGGTCACCCAGCCGGCTTTCATGCCTAAGGCGGGACTAGAACTCTCAGTCTCCTGGTTTGCCATTAGCTCCTTCCTAGGGCTAAGAGAGTGACTGGCCCAAGGTCACCCAGACGGCTTTCGTGCCTAAGGCGGGACTAGAACTCTCAGTCTCCTGGTTTGCCATTGGCTCCTTCCTAGGGCTGAGAGAGAAGGACTGGCCCAGGGTCACCCAGCCGGCTTTCATGCCTAAGGCGGGACTAGAACTCTCAGTCTCCTGGTTTGCCATTGGCTCCTTTCTAAGGCTGAGAGTGAGTGACTGGCCCAGGGTCACCCAGCCGGCTTTCATACCTAAGGCGGGACTAGAACTCACAGCCTCCTGGTTTCTAGCCCATTGCCTTAACCACTAGACCAAACTGGCTCTCTTATTATAATATAATATAAATTATAATATAATATAAATACTATAATTTTACTTCCACTTTTATTTAAATTAATTCAGCTCCGCAAGACTCTTCCAGTTTTTTCAATAATCCACAGGCCCCGTTTTGAGTAAGGAAGTGGTAGGCACTCTTTCTCTCCTGCTCAGAGCTACCTTCCACCTGTTGGGGCCACCTGGTGGGGTGGGGGGACTGAAGGAAATAACACTGGACCTGGAGCCCCAACTGGTCAAGGAGACAGATCCCTCTCTGAAAAGGCTTTCCCCATTTTGGCCCAAGCACCAGGCAACTGAGAACTGAGAGGGGGTCAAGCATTTCATCATAGATCTGAAATGGACTCTTGTAGAAGACTTTTGAAATTAGTCCAAAGGTCACAGGTGACTTAACGCCTGAAAACTACCCATTTTCAGGGCAAGCGATGCCCTCGGTTCCGGCAGGGAGGCAAAGCCTCGCCACGCACAGGCTACCGGCCGCTTCTCCACTGCACAGCTGACCGGTGTGGGGGGAACGGGATGGAAAATCTCCGCGCTGCAGGGAAGTGGCCCGGCAGTGTGCGCGCGCACGGCGAGGCTTTTGCCTCCCTGCCAGAACCAAGGGCATTTTCGGGGCAAGCGATGCCCTCGGTTCCGGCAGGGAGGCAAAGCCTCGCCACGCACAGGCTACCGGCCGCTTCTCCACTGCACAGCTGACCGGTGTGGGGGGGACGGGGTGGAAAATCTCCACGCCGCAGGGAAGTGGCCCGGCAGTGTGCACGTGCACGGCGACGCTTTTGCCTCCCTGCCAGAACCAAGGGCATTTTCGGGGTCCCCAGAGCTTGCCCCTTCGAAGGGGCAGGCTCCGGTGACCCCAAAAATACCCTCGGTTCCCAGAGCAGCAGGCCTGCAAACCCCGCCCCGTCCGTCCAATTGGCTGCCGCCCGCAAACCCCACCTCCTATCTGGCTGATTGGCTGCCACCCACAAACCCCCCCCATCCGTCCAATTGGCTGCCGCCTGCAAAGCCCACCCCCCGGTCCTTGGAAAAAAATTTCCGACGGGGGTGGTCCCTGATGGAAAAAAGGTTGCTGACCCCTGCCCTACTTCATTGCCTTTCAAAACCAGTCTAAAACTTCACTAAAGTACTACTTACAGCTTAGTATTCTATGTAGGACAGACCAGCAGAAGACTAGCAGAACGCATCCACGAACACCAACTAGCAGTCAGATGACACAATGAAAACTCCCTAATCTCACAACACATGGACAGACTCAACCATACTTTCAACTGGGAAACTCTGAGCATCTTAAACCAAGCCAAGTCCAAAAACGCTAGAGAATTCCTGGAAGCTTGGCACTCAGACAAAGCAGCCATCAATAGACACATAGAGGTAAACAACATTTACATACCATTCATAAGAGACTATAGAAAAGCCAGAAGACCAGAACACCTCCTTGTCAGCAATCAACACCCAGATATGCAAAGATTAACACCAAGATTAGCACCAGAGGAACAATCAAACAGCACAATAGACCCTAATCAAGGAACTATTAACTCAGTCAATCAACCAAGCAGCAAACCACACCCCAATCAAGGAACTAGTAAGGAGAGAACAACACCCCCACCAACACAAGTAGGACAAGCCATGGTATATAAACAGAGAGCAAGTCCCACTCCCTTTTCGCACTGAAGATGTTGCCTAGTTTGGCAATGAAACGTCTGCAAGAAGACAACAAGGCTCAGAGAGCACCAAGGACTCCACAGCTTAGTATTCTCCTAGGCAGAAGGAAAGCTACTAGAAATACGTAAATAGTACCATCCACATTGAAGTGGGAGGAATTTGCAGGTGTGGAGAATTCTGACTTTTGCGACAGTAGAAAGATCTTTATTTAAAAAAAAGGACAAGGAGAGAAAAAGACCTAAACTAGTAAAATGAAGATCAAATACATTCCTTTGCTAAATGATGGGGAGAAATGCTGCATTTGAGGTGGTGGGAGTGGAAATGAAAATGGTAGAGGAAGTTGAAGGGAAAATGGAAGGTGTTGAAGAACCGTAAGTCAACAATGGTTGGCCGTGGAAATTTCTAACTTCTCCAGAATGTTCTTGGAAGCAGAGCAGAGCCCTCCCTGCCAGGCTCGTGAGCAGTGAGCTAAGATGCCTCTTGAATGACAAAGCAGCCATGAAATTTAGGATAAGGTACTTGGTCCACAAAGCATGCAAATGCAAGTAGATGAATAGGTACCACTTCGGTGGGAAGGTAACAGCGTTCCGTGTGCATCATGCCGGCCACATGACCGCGGAAGCGTCTTCGGACAACGCTGGCTCTTCGGTTAAAAAACGGAGATGAGCACCGGCCCCAAGAGTTGGATACGACTGCACAAATGTGCAGGGGGAACCTTTACCTTTACCTTGACTCTTTTTTACCATACCCTCCAGGAATCTGTCTAATTGAATGTTGTGCTGAAATCGTCTTACCGTTTCTCAACATGGAAATGCAGGCTTCTGTTTTTCTGCTGGGTTCTCAGGGCAACTGAGAATTTCTGTCAACATTTTGTCCCTGCTTAGCTTTTTCAGATCAGGTAAGGGGCGTGGTGGCTCAGCGGTTAAGACGCCAGGCTTGTCGATCAGAAGATCGCAAGTTCAGAGGTTCGAATCCCGAGCGCCGCGTGATGGAGTGAGCTCCCGCACTCGCCCCAGCTCTTGCCAACCTAGCAATTCGAAAGCATGCAAATGCAAGTAGATTAATAGGTACCACTTCGGTGGGTAGGTAACAGCATTTCGCGTGCATGCCGGCCACATGACTGCGGAAGCGTCTTCAGACAACGCTGGCTCTTCGGCTAACAAACGGAGATGAGCACCGGCCCCTAGAGTCGGACACGACTGCACAACTGTGCGGGGGGAACCTTTACCTTTTTTTACTTGGTCCACTGGCAGATGCTAAGCTCCAGAACAGCAGAGATCCTTGGGGAAAGCAACAGATAAGACCAGCGCTCTCAGAACATGTTTCCTGCAAGAGAATGTACCCTGTCCCTTTTCTTGAAGACTCACTGAAATAACATCGTCTGACACCAGAAGATACTGAGGGCCAGAGACTTTGGCTTAATTGGCTCAAAGGAAAGTGTCTCCCTGAAAATGGAGATTTGCATGCCCAACTGAAACACTAATTAAATGGAGATGTTTGGCAGAATGATCAATCCACCGGCATGCTTCAGTCTCCAATCCATATCAGCCTAATGGCAGATTCCCCCTCCTGTTTCCATACACCTCCCCCTATTCGACAGAATCTGCAAAGTGACTGGGGAAAAAAAAGAAATGAATGCAGTCAGCCTTGGGGGGAAACAGGGCTCTTTCTTGGCAAAAAGAAGAAAAGATTGACTCTGTGGGCTTGGATGGCACCACGGGGGGGGGGGGGGGGGGTCAAAGCAGCCGTTCAGCGCCCTCTGGCTGTTTTTCTGCCAAGCGGGCATCGCAGAAGAGAGTGAAATGGCTTCTTCCGGCTTGTGAGAATGAAACGCTGAAATCTCACCCATTCCAAATCTGCATCAAGTCAAAAGCCAGAGCAAGATCTTGAGAAAAACAACCTGCCTGCAATACGGAACCGCAGGGAAACTGTGCAGCGATGCTGCCTTTAAATCAGTGCCTAAAATGGCCTACGGCTAAATATAGCTCTTTCTCGGGGGGGGGGGCACATTTGCCTATTGCTAGGAGGAGGGTTGGACGTCAGATGGATTCTTTCAAAACCCAAACCAGACTTGATACCTGCAGGAGATGGATTGAGGCAGGAAGAGAGGAGATCTCGGGTGGCCATCTAGGTTTGAATCTCCACAGAGCCAGGAAAGGGCACACCCTTTCACGGCCTTTACACAGTCACCCAGAGAACAACACCCAGGGTCACCACAGACTCCTCCTCGACTCAATTTTAAAAAAGAGAATACCTATTTTGGACATGTCCACTTTCAGATGGAAATCCCACTGCCGAGGAAATTTGAGAGACATTCCAGCTCCAGTGGTGAGGTTTGCGTCCACACAGGGTGTCTGTAGCGGAGGTCCGTTTTCCAGCTCGATTGTGAGCTACAGATAGATATTTTTTAATCGCCGTCTGGGCTTCCTTGAGAAAAGTGAAGTCTCGTTGGTTTGCCAACAACTTCCGCCTGCCCAGCGTGTGATCCTCTGTGAGACAACCATACGAATGCTTCTCTCTTGGTTTTTCGTGGTGCAAAGTTAGCTCGCTCACTTTCCAGGTGTCAGTCTGGCCTCAGTTCATCTCCACAGCCCAGACCTTGGTGGGGAGGCCTTCACGCTTGGTAGGTCCTTGGTTGCATTTAGCTCCATGCTTTCTAGAGCGTTCCTCTGTAGAACCACAGATGGGCCCTGAAAAGCACCCTGGCTGGGTGGCTGAACTGGATGGGTGCTGCTGTCTCACCAGCTTTGAGGAAGTGAGCCTTCTGCGTCTGAAGCTGGTGAACTAAAGTGGGCGGGGGGGGGGAGAACAGTCTTTGGAGTGTTTTGTGTGCTCATCTCAGCCCGCAATCTTGGGAAATGACTAAAAGGCGGTGAAGCGCTGGGCCAAGTTACCACCACCTCCATCTTTCCCTGATCTCACTTGGTCTTTGGGTGGAAAAACTGACGGTGTAGGCTGTAGAGCTTTCAGCCTCACTGCAAGGCACTGTAAGAACTTAGCATGATCCATCCGTTCAAGAGTAGGGCAAACCTTGATGGGCTGGTGGGCCCCTTAGAAATTCAAGAGTAGGTAAGCATTCACCAATGCTCACCACAGGGAAGCTTCCCTAACTAGTCCCAAAACACCCATTCTCCAGAGCATGGTTTCCCAATTCTGCCAACTTTAAGAGGTATGGACATCAACTCCCAGAATTCCCCAGCCAGCATGCTCCAAGACAGAGCTTTCCAAACTCTTCATATTGGTGACACACTCTTACAGAAGGGCATCATTTCGTGACACACTCTTACAGCAGGGCACAAGGCAGGCACTAGGACCTGTGCGGAATCCTGGCAGGGCAGGTTTGGAGGCAGCCACGCACAAGGCAGGCACTAGGACCTGTGCGGAATCACAGCAGGTTTGGGGACAGCCAGTCACAAGGCAGGCACTAGGACCTGCGTGGAATCCTGGCAGGGCAGGTTTGGAGGCAGCAAGGCACAAGGCAGGCACTAGGACCTGCGCGGAATCCTGGCAGGGCAGGTTTGGAGGCAGCAAGGCACAAGGCAGGCACTAGGACCTGCGCGGAATCCTGGCAGGGCAGGTTTGGAGGCAGCAAGGCACAAGGCAGGCACTAGGACCTGTGCGGAATCACAGCAGGTTTGGGGGCAGCCAGTCACAAGGCAGGCACTAGGACCTGCGCGGAATCACAGCAGGTTTGGAGGCAGCCAGGCACAAGGCAGGCACTAGGACCTGCACAGAACCCTGGCAGGGCTCGGAGGCGGCAGCAGCCGCAACACACCCAGACACTGCAGCCGACACACTAACGTGTCCCGACAGAGAGTTTGGAAAGCTCTGGGTTAAAGGTAGATAGAGGTTGCAAGCCTATATCAATCCAATGGAATTTTACATTTCTGTGGGGACAGTATAAAAACATCTCTTTTCAACAGTACTTATATCCATGTGGAGATGGCTCTGTGGAATCCCTAAGCTATCTGCTCCTTTGTTGCTCAAGATAGATAGATAGATAGATAGATAGATAGATAGATAGATAGATAGATAGATAGATAGATAGATAGATAGATGATAGATAGATGATAGATAGATAGATGATAGATAGATAGATAGATAGATAGATAGATAGATAGATAGATAGATAGATAGATGATAGATAGATGATAGATAGATAGATAGATGATAGATAGATAGATAGATAGATAGATAGATAGATAGATAGATAGATAGATAGATAGATAGATAGATAGATGATAGATAGATCCCATTTAAAAGAACTACCCTGGTGGAGAACACAATGTGTATCTGTCACTGCTTCTATCTGACCAGGACCCTGACATTTCTTTGCAGGTTGCCTGATTTTGTGCTATCATTGGTCGTATCCATCCTACCTACGGTTGAAGTTTAGCACAAATTTTGGTGATTGCCACTGCTATTTGTACTACAGTTACTATAGTAATGTATTTTACCTAAGTTTATTGCAATGTTTAAAAAGTTTTATGAATAATTACAGGTCTGTGTATTTTATTGTTGTGCTTTCTGGCCCACAGGCCGTAATAAAGGCTTGATTTGATTTGCAGCAGTGTTGCGTTCAGAAATCCCACCTCTTTGTACCAATGTTTTATGAACCCCGGGAATGTGTCATGCATATATACTGAGAGAAATGTGGTTCGCCCAGCTCTGCATGCAAATCAAGGATGGTGCAGATGGTGCGGTTTGTAAAGGTGATCACATGAAATGCTCTTCTGGGAGATTCTCTTCCAGCTGTCAGCCAGCTGTTTCAACTGGCCAAGAAAATCCGCCATTCTTCCAATGCTTGAGGACTGCATATACAAACAATTACTTTAGATACATTTTATTTAATAACATTACAGTATATAAATAGGGTAAAATGCCTTTGTACAATATTTCACATTCTGACAGTCAGAACAAAACAAAAATAAAAATAAAACCCATATAACCCAAAGATTAGCCTATGGGCAAGACTGTCTGCCGAGTATGGTCAAAAAAATCAAGATGGTGGCCACAATGGACGCTCCGCCTGTTTTGCAATGCACATAAAAAACATGGAGGGTTTGATTGCACAGGTGTGGCCGCCACCTTGGCCTTTCTGACCCTGCCCTGCGGACCCTCCTGCCTTATATGCGTTTGCAAAGAAACAACACAGCCATCAACACCCCTTCCTCAAAAGGACACTGCACAGAGAAATAAGCACATGGCAGAGTACAGACCAAAAATGGGAACAGAGAATGGGAGGGGGGAAAAGAGAAAAAGAATCTGCTGCGATAGGAAACGTAACTTCTGAATGGAGCTAGAGGCAAGGAGGATTCACAGGTGCTCACGTAGATGCGCTGGCGGAACTAGTATTGCCAGCTTTAGATACCGCCTACAGGGCTGGCGGTGCACTAGAAGAACTCTGCCAGCATTGGGGCTTGTTTAGCAGAAGGAAATATGGGGAGGGGGGAGGAAGAGAGGTTGGAAAAGGGGAACATGTCTAGGACACTCTCTGGCTTTTTCAGCTATCAATCAAAGAGAATATTTGTAGCTCAGGGTTGAACTGTGGAGTCCTTGGTGCTCTCTGAGCCTTGTTGTTTTCTTGCAGACGTTTCGCACTGAAGAGGTTGCCTAGCCCGGCAATGAAACGTCTGCAAGAAAACAACAAGGCTCAGAGAGCACCAAGGACTCCACATTTTTCAGCTATGGGATGGGGATGTTTCTCCAGTGCTCCACAGAATCTTGCTTCTTCTCAAAAGAGGCACCCCGAGGTCTGGACGTCTTCTAGCAAGCATCACATGTAAGCTCATGAGGACGTTATCCAATCCTTTAAAACAGTGTTTTTCAAACTCAGCTGTTTTAAGATGTGTGGACTTCAACATACTGAGGTTGAGGAACTGTTTTAAAACGCCCCCCCTTTCCCTCCCCAAGCTTCGGTTGTTTGATAGGGTGGAATGAAGGAGCTTCACAAACGCCGCTCCCACACCACCCAGTCCGCTTTCCAACACTATCTGCAGTATCCTCACCCACCCTTGTGTCTGGCTCCAGAGAGACTTCTCAAACACCTTCACACGGTGGTTGCTCAAGAAATGGGGAACAGGGTCTGGGGTCCAGCTCCTACAAGGCCTTCCAAAGAGATACCATACACAATCTTTGGACTTCCTGCACTAAGTGGCCCCGGCGTTCTGATGCTCCCTTGATGTTGTCCTAATTCATTGGCAGCACCCTTGCCAAACAACTGTTCCAGCCCCAGAGCAAAACTAGGAGGATGTTGATTATTAAGACTGCATGCAAAACAGCCCCTGCAGAACAGGTAATCCAATCTCCCCTCCTTATCAAGGACAGCATTCAGTTCAAGGCCCAAAGGATTCACCAACATGTATGGATTTAGATCTCTTTGGTCTAAGCCGCACTCCTTTTCAGAAGACGTTTGTCAGAGCCTTTTTTAAAAAGGGTAAAATGATATACACACCCTTTATTTCCTGTCCCTATTTTCCTGTTGCATTTTAGGTATCAGGCCATGAGGTGGGGTGCAGGCGGGGAAAGCACCTCGCTGCGCAATGGCGGAAGCCCCCAAATTAAACAACGGTTTTTCTGGAGCTTAGTAGAGTGACGCCAACAGGCCCCTTTTCTGCTCACTGGGGATTCCCACTGTAGCCTGTCTTCTAGCTAGCCGAGTTCTTTTCACCTTGATCAACATACACCCGACTCAGTACATACGCATGCCGGCTCACTTCCTTCCTTCCTGCCATCGCTTTCCCTACACAGAGAACGTAACAAGCCTCCGTCTAGATTAGAGTGTCTACAGAGCAACAGGATGGAGGACCAAGCTACCTTCCTGCTCCTGCAGACGCCAGTTGGCTTCCTTTGAGCATAAACTAATTTGGGTGCTGATTTTCTGGACAGCAAGTGGTCTGGCGTCCCCAAGAGCGATTCTGCCTCCCTTCCCTGCAAGCAGCGATGTATGCAGCCCTTCACACACCCTAAAGCACGTGGGGCTTTCGTCTTCCTTTGCAGAGTTTGTGCTGGGAAGGAAACCCACAACGGATGGGGTAGTCCTCTCCTCCACCACACGTATGGGGAGCAACGCGAGATTCCAGCCGATCCTCTTCCCAGCCACACGCCCTCTCTCTTCTGCCTCTTTCCGGGAGAGCTGTCCCAGCCCAGAACACGCTCAGTGCCTCTGCAATCTCCAGCGAGACAGCTCAGAAAGTGTGTTTCTTGATTCTGCCCCATCTTAAAAGCTCTAGATGACGGAGAGCGAACAGGACAGGGGAATGACCTTAGCCGTGTCACTGTTCCAGTTCTGTTTCGAGTCGTGAGCATAATGCAATTTCCCCCAGATTGTATCCTCCACATAGACTAGGGCTACAGTTCCCAGAATTCTCCACCAATCTCTGGCCATACTGGCTGAGGGATTCTGGGAGATGAAATTACCATACATCTAGAGCAGTGTTTCTCAACCTTGGCAACATTCAGATGTGTGGACTTCAACTCCCAGAATTCCTCAACCAGCAAGGAGTTGAAGTCTACACATCTGAAAGTTGCCAAGGTTGAGAAACACTGACCTAGAGGGAAACAGAATCGGTAAGGCTGCTGGGACACTCACAACTTTCAACCTTAGACATTTCTATGCTGTTAGGAGAAGAGGCTTCGCTTCGCTTCCTCTTAAAAAGCATGTTCAGAAGGGACTGCCTTTTACAAAGTTATTTCCAGATAGGATTAGTTGCACTGGTGGCCAAGACAGGCTATCTCCAACCTCCAAGGGTTCCTTCACCAGCCAGCCAGCTATTGCTAAGAATTCTGGGAGCTGAAGTCCACACATCTGTAGGGCGCCAAGTTTGGAGAAGACTAGACCAGTGGAAAGCTACGGTGCTGTTCCAGAAGCACAACTTCAAATCCAGTGAGCTTCTTCTAACATACATCTGAGCCAAAAAAAAAAAAATAGGCCAATTTAGGCCAGAGAGGACGCTAACCTGACTGAAAGCTCCCTGTTAGCAGATATTCACATATCTTCCAACGCTTGAAAAAACAAGCATGTTACAGTCAGAATGTTCAACTGTGCACAGATTTTTCTGTAGAATAGCAGTCAGTCACGTGAACACTCCTCTCTGCAGTCTGAAATGGCACCCTCCAAATGCAGGTTCTAGTACTAGAAACTAGCAACTATCGGCAGGCGACGAAGGGTCTCCTATCAGACAAAAAAGCAGATAAAGAACTTCCTTAACTGTGCATGAAAACAAAGACTGGAGCCAACTCTACGCATGACCGCCGTGGTTGGGTCTGTCTCTGCTCTTAAAAACAGCCTCACCCAACCTGGACCCTTTTAAGATGGGCTGAATTACTGTTTCTGTTATCCCTAACCACCATGATCAGTAGTCAGTCATCATCATCACCACTCTGGGGATTATGGAAGTTGCAGTCCAACTTTTCTAGAAGCATCAAGTTGGGCAAGCTTGCTTTTAAATTTTCAGGAGGCTGAGGCTTCTGTTTCAGTAGTCACTTATTTCTGTACTTCGTACCTTCTTTCTTGCCAAAATGGAATTCTTTTTAAAATTTTATTTTTAAATTGAGTAAGATTTATGCAATTATTTTTTTAAAAAAAAATCTATTTCAACAGCCTGCTTGGGGTTTTTTTCTGGCTGCAATCCGTTTCCTCTGTTTCAGTAAGGTAAAGATCCAATAAATCCCCCTTCAATTTGGAAGAAAAGTTCTGTCAACTTTTCTGATTTTTAGGAGGAATCCCGTAACAATTTGAATCTGCCCCTCTTTGCTAGCTGCATTTCTGTGACACAAGGAAGAATTGGCAATATCACAAAACCCACAAATGATATGCAATATGCTTGCATGAGTGGGTTGGAGTAGGGAGCAAGCCCACCCGTGACACAAAACAGTGTTAAGACTGTTTAAAGGGAAAAGAAGTTTCTTTTGCACCAAAAAAAAATGTTTCTTTTGTTTGGGAGGTTCTGCGATCTTGCAGCTTTTCAGTATTCCCACTTTCCAAGCTGGCCCGTGCAGAACGAACCCCACCCAACCATTTTCTTGGGGGGGAATGGCCAAGGTGGGCACACACACAGGCGTCCCACCCATCAAGATGGCAAATTGCCGCCTGGCAAAAGGAATTGCAGGGCAGCTCATGGGGAGGCGAACGAGGGAGGCATCCTGCTTATGCCACCTACAAGCTGGACCGCCGTCTAGGCTCCGCACAGTTTGGTCAAATGCCACAACCGCATTTGCTACACGGTGAAATTCAGGAAGGAACTTCTAGGCACCACCAGACCCCTTTCACGTTCTGTGCTACAGAGAATATCCCCCCCCCCGGTGCCTGCTTCCTTTTTCCCATCTCTCTGCCCACCTCACCCAAGAAAAAAATAAACGAGCCCCCCACGGCACCCCCAGGAGGAGAAAAACTGAAACACAGCTCTGAAGGGGAAGGTTGCTTTTAGGCTGGTCCCTCTGGGCCCTAATTTCCTCCAAGCTAAGCCCTCTATCCTGTTTGCTTGGAAGCAGACAGAAATTGTCCTCCGAAAAGCCACCACCATGACCCTTTTTATATGGAAAAAAGGAGAAAGCGAGAGAGGCGAGGCTTGGTTATTGTGCTAGGCCAGGCAAGGTGGGGGGGCAGGGGTCCTATGGCGGGTGAGGGGCTCGCCCTTATTCAGTCCCAGCCAAGCTGCCTACGCCTCCTCGGATCCGGGAAGCATCCCCTTATCGGCGAGGTGAGCCTTCAGCGTGTTGAAGATGTTCAGCTGTTGATCGGGCCGCAGCGTTAAGAGCTGCTGGATCAGCTTGCTCGGATTGGGGCCCCTGGAAAGAGGAAAACGACAATGGTCAGGGATGGTCAGATACAGGTAGTCCTCGACTTACGACCGTTTGTTTAACGACAGTTCAAAGTGAGGACAGCCTCAGAAAAAATGCTTTACGACCTGTACTCGCACTTATGACCGTCGCACCACTCCCACGGTCACCTGATTGCAATTCGGGCACTTGGCAACCGGCTCGCATTTATGACCAGTTGGAGCATCCTGCGGTCACGCGATTGCAATTTGCGAGCTTTTTTGCCGGTTTCCAGCAAAAAATGTCCATTGGGGAAGCTGGATTTGCTCAACAACCATGTGATTCACTTAATGACGTGATTCGCTTAACAACCATCGTAAAAATGGCCGTGAAATTGGGTCTGGTCATGTGGTGGCTCGACTTACGACAGAAATTCCAGTCCCACTGTGTCGTAAGTCAAGGACTACCTGTAGACTGTTACTACAAGAACAATGGGAGGCTCACTCCCCTTGCTTCCCTTTCAAAGAAACCCTGGTGCAGCTAACGGGGGGTTCCAGTTCCTCTTCCCCACTTTCAGGACCCAGGGTTCGACGGCACAAAGCTGCAACCAACTCTGATACAATGGTAGTTCTGCACTGCGTTTTGCGTTACATTTCCGCTTGCTGGCGCGCACCCTGAGCGGCGTTTTCTTCAACGGAAAAGCCGGGTAGAAGTAGGAAAAAAAATACAGCGTTCACAACCCTTACCTGATAAAGCTGGCGATATATACATTTACAAAGGTGGCCATCAGGTATTGACAGTCAAATCGGTCCATGATGCCGCCGTGCCCTGGAATGGTGTTTGCAAAGTCCTGCCAGTTAAAAGAAAATGTCATTTTACTGAGCCTCCCTGAATTTCAATGTCTGATCCATGAGAAAACTAGAAAAAGCTGAGTAAGGACAGCTTTGGAAATCGTACCACCGAAACCTCGAGTTGGGGCGGGGTCCTTGAGGACCTCCAGCCAAGCCCCCTGCTCAGTGCAAGAGTGCAAAGTGGAGCACCCCTTTCCCATGACTGCCTAGGTACATTCCTGACTCGGCTTCTGTTGCCATCACCAGATTCGAGCCGGGCTGCGTTAGATTAGGTCGGCTAAGATTCTGGGCAAAACAGAGCATTTGGGGAACGTCATGGGTACATCTCACTCCAACGGATATACACCAGTCTACTCTGAAAAAGCCACTAGAACAAGACCGGAGACCGGGTGGACTATCGATAGCAGCCCTACTTGCTGGCCCAGAAAAACCCTGGTAGAACTTCAGCAGAGGGTCTGGGACTCAGACAGTCAGGTGGACAGAACCAAACGTTCCCATCTCTCATACAGACAAATGGTTCTTTCTCCCTGGACATTCCCCAATCGCTTCTATAAGATTCTATACGCCACACATACAGGTAGTCCTCGACTTACGGCCATTCGTTTAGTGACCGTTCGAAGTTACAACGGTGCTGGGAAAAGTGACTTGCGACCGGTTCCTCGCACTTATGACCTGCAGTCACGTGATCAGAATTCAGGTGCTTGACAACCGGCTCGCACTTATAACAGTTGCAGCATTCGTGGGTCATGTGATTGCCATTTGCAACTTTTCCAGCCGGTTCCGACAAGCAAAGTCAATGGGGGAAGCCAGATTTGCTTAATGACCGCGGTGATTCACTTATCGACCACAGTGATGCACTTAACGACCATGGAAAGAAAGGTCGTAAAATCGGGCATGATTCACTTAACAACCTCCTCGCTTAGCAATGGAAGTTCCAGTCCCAATTGCAATTGTAAGTTGAAGACTACCTGTAGAAGGATCTTCTCCCTTGCCTGTATAGATGCTCTCCGTACTAGGGTGACAGCTGGTTGATATGCCAACCTTCCACATGAAGATCAAGTACGTATTTGCTCCAACACAGATTGAGTCTGATTCACACATCCTTTTAAAGTGCCCACCGTACTCTCATTGGTGATCAGAGCTAATGCACCCACTCTTGAGTCTGATCAACTCCACTCATGATGAGGAGATTGAGGTATTCTTACTAAACGATCAATACCCGGGTGTTTCGAAGGCAGTAGCAAATTTTTTATTGATCGCCTTAGCTTATAGAAACCGTTTGGTGCCTTCAATGAATTGTTAACTCTATAGGGTTTCTTCCTTTTGTATGTATGGATTGTTACATATGTATGTATTAATGGTGTGCTGTATTTTTAAATTGTGACTTGGTCTTGGACCACAAATAAACAAATAAAGACTATCTAGCCCAAGGTTTCTCAACCTTGGCAACTGGACTTCAACTCCCAGAATTCCCCAACCAGAAGTCCACCCATCTTAAAGTTGCCACTGCTTGAAGATATCCACTGTGGGGGAGCCCCCATCTCTTGGGGCCGTGGGCTCCAGTGTCTAACTGCTTTTAGTCTTCAGATGTTTTTCCTAACCTTCAACCAGAATCTGCCTCCCTGTAACTTGTACAGGTAGTCCTCGTTTAGTGACCACAATTGGGCCCGGCAACTCCTTTGTGTGAGATTGTAACGGCTGCCCCATTCCTCCAGGCTCAAATAAGCATCCTATTTGTTCACACCCTAGCACAGTGTTTCTCAACCTCGGCAACTTTAAGATGGGTGGACTTCAACTCCCAGAATCCCCCAACTTGGCTGGGGAATTCTGGGAGTTGAAGTCCACCCATCTTAAAGTTGCCGAGGTTGAGAAACACTGTGCTAGAAGAAGTTATTTTATTTATTTACTGGTTAAGTTCACAGGTTGCACTTGCCTTCAGTAAATATTTCTATCAAATTGAGTTGTTTTTCACCAGTGGCTTGTCAATCCCTGGCTAGAGAAACAGATGGCCCGGTAAAGTTAAAAATCACGCTTTCCTGGCCCTTGGAACATTTCAAATTCGGCATAATTTCACAAAGCCAGTCTGGTGTTGGCATTAAGGTACAGGTAGTCCTTGTTTAGCGACTGCCTCAGACAGCGACCGTTTGCAGGTACGACGGTGATGAAAAAGTAACTTTACCACCGATCCTCGCATTTATGACCTTTGCAGGTGTGTAAAGCAAAGCAAAGCAGAAGGAAGAATGTAAGCAGTCACAGCTTCACTTAGCGACCGCTTTGCTGAACGACCAAGTTGCCGGTCCCAATTTTGGTCGCTAAACGAGGACAGCCTGTACCAGATTAGAAACGGGAAGACTGAGTTCTACTCCTTCTTTAGGCAGAAGCAGCTGGCTGGGTGGCTTGGGGCCAGTCCCCCTCTCTCTGCCCAACCCACCTCAACGGGCTGTTCTTGAGAAGGGAGCACGATGTCCACCACAATGACTGCGCACAATAAAGGCAGGATATCAATCTAATAAATAATACAACATCATCTCTTCCAAGAAATGCAGCAGGGGAACGCGACTAGACCTTTTCCTAAGAACAGTTCGAGATCTCCGCTGCTGTCCAGCTGTGGCATACCTTGATTTTGAAAGCTCTTTTGAAACCGCTGGCAAAGAAGCCCCCGAAAGGTCCGATCAGGGATGCAAAAGTGGACAGGGCAATGCTGTGGATCTGGAAGGGATACATCCGGACGGTCTTCTGCAGGGGGAAGAGGGAAATAAGGGGGAACGGCCGGGTTAGTGGCATGCCTCCCACCTACAGGAAAGGGAGAACAGGGGTGCCAGTCTTCCTGCCCGACGGGACTCAGTTTCCGGGCCAGTTCATTAGTTCACCAATGATCAGCAACTTCCTTTCCCAAGTGGGGCTCCTGAACTGCCAACAGGAGTTGTGCTTTTATTATCGCACACGCGGTTTTTGACCACCTTTATCTGAAGTCAAATTAAAGGCCAAAGGCTCATTTTTAAGAGAAATTAAAACAAGGACCTGATGTGGTCTGGGAACTCACCCCTAGGTTCTTCTGGATGCCTAGGACCTTCTGTTTGCATTTCCCCCTTAGGTGAGTTTAGTTTTGGCTGATTCTCCGGACTTGGATTCCAACCATAATGAGATTTGGTGCCCGGCACCATCCTGACCCAGCCTCGGATGTCAACCGTAAGGCACTGATCAACTGAGTATTATTTTTGACACCACCACAAGCAAACTTCACTTTTTGCAAGACAACAATGGTGGGGGACCTTTGGACAAGAGCCACATTTCCTTTTTCCGCCTGCTTAGGGGCCATGGGGGTGAGGCCAGGGTTAAAGGGGGGGGGGGGAAGCAAAATTTTCATCCAGATGTTGGGGATTTGAAGAGTTAAATGGCTGTTGTAAGCCTTGCAAAGGCTTAAGATCTCATTTGGCCACTTAGTTCCCTCCCAAAAAGAAAAATTGTCCCAAAGGGGCTTTTTTGGGGGTTGGGGAGTTTTAGGGAGAAAAATGGAGATGATACCCATTTCACCCCTTACCTCACCCCCGAAATACAAAATGATGGCCAGAATTTTGCCCCCCCCCCCCCCCCCCATTCAGCGGGTGCAAAGAACCACACATTTAAACATTTTTTGGGACATTGTCAGGGCAAACTCAATTCCTGAATCCAGAGGCCTACCCAGGCAATAACAGACCGAAGCACCAGGGGGATGTTATATTCTTGCAGCTGGAAAAGCTCCGAAGGCTCGCAGTCCACAGTGAAGCTGTTGGTGTCGTTGTTAAACTCAACTGGACACGTGAAACATCTGTATCCGGACATCAAATATGACAGCTTGTTGGAGGAACAGAAGAATCAAATAGTTAATTTCTGCCATGGTACATAGAAATAGACAGATCAAACAACTAGGACACTCGAAAACCAGAAGGGATAAACCTAACATTTATTCTCAAGCTTAACTATAAGCAGTCCTCAGTTAACGATGGTAATTGGGACTGGGATTTCCGTCGCTAAGAGATGCAGTCGTAAAGCACAACGTCGTGTGACCGCATTGCTTAGCGACAGCAATCCCGGCAGTTGCCGTTGTTAAGCGAGGATCGCGGGTCGTTAAGCGAGGACCTCCTGTTGATTGCCTGCCGGCTTCCAACAGCCAAAGGCAGTGGGGAAGCCAGCAGGAAGTTGCAAGTCCCAGGTGGCTCACGAGCAGGCTGGTGGGCAGGTAAGTCGCTGCCGGGGGCGGGGGCAGGCACGCAAGGGTCCGGCACAGTGGAGCGACTTGAGACCTTCCCTGCCAGTTTCCCCATTGACTTTACTTGTGTGAAGGTGGCAGGGAAGGTTGCAAGTGGCAATCGCACGACCGCAGGGATGCTGGAACTTCGTGGGCCGGTTGTAAGTCCCTCTCCTTCAGCACCATCATAACTTTGGACAGTCGCTGAACAAGTGGTCATTAACCGAGGACCACCTGTATAGCATTCTCAGGTTGGAAGAGGCCATTAAATCCAACCTTTTGCTCAATAAAGGTAGAATCTCCTTCAAGTCAACCTCAACTGGACACGTCCATGGAATTTCCTTGGCAGCAACGTGGAAGAGTTCTGCCGCTGCTTTCGTTCAGGACGTTGCGTTGACCTTCCAATCTAGCGAACTGCCCTGGAACTCTGGGCAGGAATCCAAATTCAAGCATCCCAGACAGGTGGTCTTCTAGTGTCTCACCGTCCAGTGAATGGAAGCCCACCAACCGTCTGGGTCATCCAGTCCATTGCCAAACTCTTAATGTTGGGAAGGTTTTCCTAACGTTTAACTGGAATCTGCCTTCCTGAGACTTAAATCTATTATTCTGTGTTCTCCACCCTGGAACAATGGAGAACAAGAAATCTATTTTATCCCTCCTCTTTCTTCTCTTGTCAAAGAACATACCCAGTCCCTGCAATCTCTCTTAGTGTTCAAACTATCCTAATTCAAAAAGTGTGTGGTTTGCTCATAACTTTCCCAGTCTTTCCTTGTGAATTTCCTGGCGGATTCTGTACCCTATGGATCAGACCTGTCTATTCATTACCAACAGAAGTGTCCAAACTCTTCCTGTTTTCCCTTCTCAACTGTGTTATTCTTATTAAAACAAAACAAACACTTACTAAAAGGCCAAATACGACAGTGGCGAAGAATCCTCCAATGAACCCTTCCCAGGTTTTCTTTGGGGACAACTGCAGGTTCAAAAGAAAGAATGAATGAATCAATGAGCAGAAACAGAGAGAGAGGGAGAAAGCAAGAAGCTGTAAGACCAAAACAGGCAGGATTTCCAAAACTAAAATAGAAAACCAACACAATCTCTAACCCAGAGCTTGCCAAACTTTTCATGTTGGTGACACACTTTTTAGACATGCATCATTTCACAACACACTCTTACAGCAGGGCACAAGGCAGGCACTAGGACCAGCATGGAATCACAGCAGGTTTGGAGGCAGCAAGGCACAAGGCAGGCACTAGGACCTGCGCGGAATCCTGGCAGGGCTCGGGCCACGACACACCCAGACACTGCAGCCAACACACTAACGTGTCCCGACACACAGTTTGGAAAGCTCTGCCCTAACCTATCCCCACCGTCAGCCAGAACGGATCATGGATGACTTTGGCCTTAACCAAAGTCATCCATGGCCAACGGGTCTTCTGCAGATGTCCGAAGCATCCCAAGATACGAACAGACCTTAATCAGCGGGGTGCGTCCAAAGAAGAATCCGAACATGTACGCCATGATGTCATTGCAGATGACACAGGAAATCGGGACAATAAACCTAAACAGCAACCGGGGTGGGTAAAAGAGAATGGAGAATTCGCTTCAATACTAGTCAGGCTACAATAAACACACACCAGGCCAGCATTCCCCAAGTAGCATCTCCCAGACCTGCCGGGTGGCTGCAGAACTGCCACCAAGGGGGCTGTTAGCTTTAACAATGCTAATTGGGAAACTGAGGAACCGAACCTATCATCTCCCAAGCCCTATTTTTATTTTATAAAAATATGTTAACATTTTACTCTATATAAACCAATATTTTTATAACCTTGAAGAGAGCAGATCTGAAATTCGGCAGCTCTCACCTGGGACACGCTTCCCCTTTTTCATAAGAATAAGGCTGAATATCAGTGTGTTACTGGTGCCTATTTCCATTAACATCCCCCACCACCAACCCAAAAAAACAGGCAGAAATATCCAGCCCCCTCTCTCTCACCACCACACACCCCCAGGGGCCAAAACACGGACAAAATAAAAGTTTCCCACCCTGTCCTACTTTATGCATGCATTTCTTCGTATCTTAAATAGCTATGGAGGAGCCCATGCGTTTAACTTGTAAAAGTCCCCCTTTTAATATTGTTTTCATGGTTCCAGTTTGAAATGATTCTGCTGCTGCTGCAAATCAAAGGCTGAAGCTTAGCTTAAACTTGGAAACTACATCATCATCATCATTATGCTTTTCCTCTTAAAAAAGGCCAAGGTCTATTTTGATAAATGGATCTCTTGTCTTTTATTTTTTAAAACAGAGGTAGGAATCAACTGTAAAAACCATTTATCCTATTAACTGTTTTCAGGGTACCAAAAAATGAACTCAGAATGAAGGAGGCATATTTATTTACTGGGAAAATGAACTCAGAATGAAGGAGGCATATTTATTTACTGGGAAAAACTGCAAGGTGCTTTTGAAAAATATCTGGACAACCTGAAGAAACTCCTTCTATTAAAAAAAAAAAATCTTAAAAACGCCTTCAGCAATCGTGGATGTGAATTCTTGGTGAAATCTACACAATTCACTCCACTGTATCAGGTAGATATTATTTTAGGTACTACATGCTGATGTCCAGATGAAAATCCAAAACTGTTCTTTGCAGTTGGAGGAAATTAGCACAAAAAGAACTTCAGAAGAGAGATTTTCCCCCAAACACAGGGGAGAATGAAAGAGTTAAACCAATCCTTGTCGGAAACCAGCTAATTATCAGTTTCCCCCAGTGATGGTAGCTTTATTCTTAAAACCACGCCTGCTAAGAGCAAAAGTGCCATAATGTTGGATCTAGATCATCAGCTTTCAGTGGTTGTTTCTACAGTTAGAGGTGGAAAATTCCTTCTTTCTCTGCTTAAGGGGTGTGATTATTTGTTCAATTTGCAAGAAATAATAATAAAAAAAAGAAAACAGAATACTTATTTGCCAGTGAGAAGAGGGAGGCAACATAATCAGCAGCTGTTGATACGTACAGGCAGTTTTCCCATCGTACAACTAGCCGGTCCTATTCCAGCATTGGGTATACAGCCCATGCAGCCAATTGACATAATTTGATTCCCTATTTTTTTAAAAAAAAAAAACCAAGCAGAGGGCAGCAAAAAATTAAAAATTGTGTTTAATTATTCCTTGCTGGCAGCCGGTCTGCTCTTGGCTGACTACTGCAAATGCCAGCAGAAAACGAGCCGGCTGAACCGGCTGGCCTGTTTTTTGCCAGTAAGCAAGGAACAAGTTGCACTTCTGTGGCACTGAGCAGATGCAACAGTAACAGTGCAAGCCCGGCCCCACAGCATCCCGCCAATGCAAGGACAGAGAGGAGGGGCTTGTACAGTGATGTCACTGCTGGGCAGGGCCTATTACACCTAATCCTGCTTTGCTGTGGATACTGTGCACTGTGCAAACCCAGCCTTCCTGTTAGTGTAGACACAGTGTTTC
The DNA here is from genome assembly GCA_023362775.1 of Charina bottae. Classification (NCBI taxonomy): domain Eukaryota; kingdom Metazoa; phylum Chordata; class Lepidosauria; order Squamata; family Charinaidae; genus Charina; species Charina bottae. The sequence goes on along the minus strand of JALMGJ010000014.1, from coordinate 23,415,338 downwards.
TCAAACTTGGCCATTTTAAGACATGTAGACTACAACTCCCAGAATTCCCTAGCCAATATGCTTGCTGATGAATTCTGGGAGTTGAAGTCGACATGTCTTAAAGTTGCCAAGTTTGAGAAACACTGATTTAGAATGCACCTGTCATGGAAACCTAGCAAACCAGATTCACTGAATAAAGTGCATTTATGCAGTAAATGCATCTTTATTAGGATAAATATACAAGGCAGTTTAGAAATTTATTTTGATTAGTACTAAATTAAATACATTTAATAAGGTGACTCCCCGTTTTAAATAAAGATCCTTTTCTGCCTCCTTGATAATTATCGTTCGGAAGATAATTTGGGTCTGCCCCAAAGATGTTCAGGTGCCATATGCAACCCTGGGACTCTGGCTGGCCATCCCAGTTCTAAAGCCACAAAAAAGCCTCATTTTATAGCAGGCATTGCTTTCGCTGGTCATTAATTACCCCATTTGGCCAAATAAAAACAGACCGGTCAGTCTATGGGGGACAGAGGTCAGGTCAGTCAATGGATGGATGGATCAAGAGCGTCCTTGCACACCAATGGTGGAGAATGGTGGGGGGGTTTTTTGTGGGGAGGGGAGTTCTGCCAAGCTAAACTATCCCTGAATGAGAACTGGCAAAGCATAGTGGATGTTTGCCCAGACCTGGCCGAACATTAGCCTGAAGTACAGTATCTGTCGTGTTGGGCCTCTTCCAGCTGGACGGAGCCGGAGTCAGCCCATGGGCTGCAAAAGAGCCTTGTAGGTTCCTAAGCCACGGGCGGTTTGATAAAGGACCACCCGCTTGTAATTTCAGAACAGTTAGAAAAACTGCCCAAACCGGCTATTCCTTTAACCCAGAGTTCTTGCAACCTCGGTTCAGAACTGAAACAAGAAATGTCAGTCAGCTTTGAGCCCCTAACGACCAGAGCTCGACTGCTGAACAGGCCGGAGCAATGCTCGAAAGCATTTTGCCAAGCCAAGATTTGATACGGGCATTTCACACCGTGCTCAAGCCAGATAAAAGCTTTAAAAATTCCTGCCGGAAAACGCTCGAGGCAAACGTGCTCCTTGCTTAATGGGCACCTGCTACGGCTCAGGACCCCCAAAGGGGCGATTCCCCCACCCTTAGTAAGAAAGAGCGCACGCATCCAGGCAGAGCAGCCTAGAGAAGCTTCGGGAGTTAGCGAGGCCTTTTGCTTTGCGGAGAAAGGAAGTGCAACAGAGACTCCGTCACACTGACGCCCCCCAGGCCCCACCTTCCATCACCCGGCGACCCGCAAAGTCTTACTCCCCGTAAAACCCATCACGCGGCAGCTACATGCAAAAGGTCCTTCCTGCGGGGTGCTGCCAAGCCCATTCTCCCCAGCAGGGGGGCACCGTACCCTGCCCGCTGTGCCGACTCACCAGATCATTCCTTCAAACAGGTTGTGAATGATGAGGTGCGACTGGGTAACAATTATTAGCAAAGTCACATGGGTCCAGCCAAACTAGAAAGAGAGAACATGCAGCCCAGTTTGGAGAGGAAAACATTTCTCAGAGACAAGCCAAAATGCCGAGTAAGAATACATATATATATATGCACATACTGTATATATGAAAGAAAGGGGGGTGGAGAGAGAGAGAGAGAGATCGTGGGTACAGCCAAACCCCCTCTGGATGATTTGGCTTTTCTTATTCTATAGACAAAAACCCGTAACGTTTGTGAGCAAAACCAGAAAGTTATGCCCTTAGTTTGAAAGGGAGTCAATGACCAAGAAAATTTAGTCTCCAAGGAGATTTAAAGGGGATCCATGACTTTTCCTGCCTTGTTGTGTCGGGTCATTCAAGACCACGTGAGATACTCCCTAATCCAGGGTTTCTCAACCAGGGTTCCGTGGCACCCTCGGGTTCCGCGAGAGGTCACTAAGGGTTCCCTGGGAGATCACAATTTATTTAAAAAATCATTTCAAATTCGGGCAACTTCACATTAAAGAGGTAAGTTTCATTCTTTATTTTGAGTTTAGGAACACTGTTAATGCATATAGACAGGCCTACCCATGGAACGAATGTAATAATTTTGTAACTTCTGGCCTATATTGGAGCCTGAATGCGCAGGGGTTCCCCGAGGCCTAAAAAGTATTTCAAGGGTTCCTCCAGGGTCAAAAGGTTGAGAAAGGCTTCCCTAATCCATCCCCTGGATGCCAATCCTCCCGCACCGAGCATCTTTTAAAACTTCCCGACTAATGATGCAATACGTCTTTTGAGCAACTGGAGTTTTACACACACCCCCGACAGATGATGAGGTTTCATTTTTGCACAAATGTAAAAGCTGTAAACGGGGGTGTGGTGGCTCAGCGGGTAAGACGGCAGGCTTGTCGATCGGAAGATCGCAAGTTCGGAGGTTCGAATCCCTAGCCCCGCGTGACGGAGTGAGCTCTCGCACTAGCTCCAGCTCTTGCCAACCTAGCAATTTGAAAGCATGAAAATGCAAGTAGATGAATAGGTACCACTTCGGTGGGAAGGTAACAGCGTTCCACACGCGTCATGCCAGCCACATGACCATGGAAGCGTCTTCGGACAACGCTGGCTCTTCGGCTAACAAACGGAGATGAGCACCGGCCCCTAGAGTCGGACACGACTGCACAAATGTGCGGGGGGAACCTTTACCTTTACTTAAAAGCTGTAAGGGCAGCTTTTAGTAGGGGAGGTGAGGAAAAGACAGGGAGATGATGCTTCTCAACTTTGAATCCGGAGGAAAGTGCACCAGCTACGCTGTTGATTTCAAAATAGTCTTCCCTTAATTTTCCTATCTTGCGAACTGCAGGCTCCATTTCTGGATGTTTCTCCATCCTTTCTTAAATGAAACGTACCAGAAAGAGGCCGGGAACAAGGCGTCCCAATCTTCAAAGCCAACTAACACAATGAAAAGCGGGTGTGTGTGTGTGTCTCCATTCTGGCTCTCCATCCTGATTGTAACTAATGCATTAGTGGGTGGTTGGCTCATGCAGCTCATGTGGGGGGGGTGCCTTTAACGAGCGAGGATAATGCATATGACCTTTGGTTCCTGCATGGGCGTGGATTTGATGAAATGACTTGGAAGAGAAAATCGGAGGGAAACAGCAGAACAGGGAGCTGGCAATTAAAGACACGTGACCTTAAAACCACCTACTCCTATAGCAACAGTGCTATCGACAGGGGTATCCACAGAGCAGGGTCAAGAAGTGAAGATGGCATCCTTGCAGCCGCCATCTTGACTTCTTACCGCACCCTGTGGATACCCCTGGCTGTTGAAGTCACTTGGTGTCAGGGAGATAACAGGCAGCGATGGGGGGGGGGCTCCCTCCAGGAAGGGAAGCGCGTGTGCAGTACTGAAACTTTAGCCTTACCTCCCAAACGTTTCAGGAAAGCCCCGCCTTAGATTCTGGACTTTATCTTTGGGCTTCCTCAAGCCATTTCAGTTTAGCTGGATTTCTGTTAGTAAGAGCTTAATAAACACCAGAGATTGGATTCCAAGCCTCAGCGTGTCATTTCTATATCCAAATCGGGACACTTGGGGGCGTGTTGTGGTTCCGTTTGTAAACATACCACGACCGTTGGCTTCAAGGCCTCAGGGGGGTCTGCAAAGGGGGGGTCAAAACAGTGAAGATGGCAGCCGTGCCTGTGTGATCAAAGCCTCACCCTTTTTAACATGTGTTGTGCATGTGATCCATGTTAAAAAGAGGCCTTACATTCAACTGCACAGGCACCACCACAACCTTCTTTGACACCCCCCCCCCCCCCCCGACGACTCTGGCACTGCACCAAGTATCTGTTAATTTGGATAGGAGGGAGAAGAAACACTGAGTGCAAATCCGTGTGTGTGTGTGTGTGTGTGTGTGTGTGTGTGTTTACAATTTTGCATTTCCATGCTCCTTTAGTTATGTGCAGGAGTGAGCATGTAAGGAAGGGGTCTGTCCAAGCTGCAGGAGAAAGTGACCGACTGGCTGCTTGTGGAAGAGGCGTGACCTCACGGTGCGCACAAATCCACCGAAGGTGCTGCAGTGAACAAGGGCCTTCCACACCCTTAAGGCAGGAGACCAGATAGTCTGAAGGGTGATCTTCATCCAGGTCACTTTCCCAGACATTAAAGACTCACAGCCTTCTCGGTGGTAGCCCCGTAGTAACTATGCACATCCCTTTCTCAAGGATGTCTTGAGCTCTCTTGTTGACTGGTTCTCATTATGGAGTAAAGCAGGGGTGGGGAGACGCTGGAACAGTGTTTCTCAGCCTTGGCAACTTCAGGATGTGCAGACTTCAACTCCCAGAATTCCCCAGCCAGAAGTCCACACGCCTTAAAGTTGCCAAGGTTGAGAAACACTGCTCTAGGAGAGCAGAAGAATTTGGTTCTCAAACCCTCCATTCAAGTAACCCATCAGTTATCTATTTACTGGATATCCATGTTTAACGGACTGAAGTACTATAAAGTAGACTGCCCAGAAATGCAGTGCAAATAAAGGGGAAAAAAAGTGTATACATGAGGGATGATTGTTCAGATGCCTTAGAATCGGGAAATGGCAAGGAAGCTTTCAGAATATTTAGAAACCAGGAGCAGCGCGTTTCTCCACTCAGGCAGAACCTCCAAGCTTGGGGTTTGTTGTTCTGCCCCGGCGCCAATTTTGTGTTCATTCCCTCTCTCTCTCCCTCTCAGCCCCCCTTCCCCGGCTATTAAGTCTGAAAGCACGGAATCCATTTACTCAATCTTACCATGTAGAACTGAAGGCGATAATGCTTTTTGACCAGGCTCAACACAAACATGCAAAAACCTGCAGCGGAAGAAGGAAAAAATAAATTGATGGGGCGCTGGCTCTCCCCACGCTCTCCGCTCACCCACACGGGAGTTGTCAGAGTCCAGTTAGCACTTCTAATCCCAATGAGGTTGGAGAGAAGACACAGAGACCCCCTCCTTTCCCCTTACATAGGGGGCAACGCCATCATGCTGAGTGTGCCACAGCTTGCACCACCACACAACCAAAATCTTTGCCTCTGAGCCACAGTTCTACCTCATAAGGCACAGCCTCCCTGTGGGCTCATAACCCGAAATCACACTGTCCAAACTGGGGACCGTTGAAATTTAGAAGCAAAATGGTGATTTTCAGATGCACAGCATTTCTCTCTCTCTTTTGGTGTGTGTGTGTGGGGGGGGGGGATAAAGTTGCAGACTAGGTATGTTCAACATTCAGAAGACTTGGATCAGCCCTGTAAGGAAGATCAGACTAAAGAAACCTTTGCCATATGGGTCTAGAACTACTTTTATTGGAACAGCTATAGTAACAGAGTCTGCAGGTTTGAATGTGCGTCACCCCCCCTCCCTCCATCTTCGGGAGGGACCGGTCTGAGTTGTGTTACTTTCTTAGAACGGACTCAAGCCCCCCTTATCTGACTGTTGCTTTGGTAGCAGCTCTTCTTCCTGTCCTTCGAGGCCATTCCTTATTCCCTCTACAACTTATTGCATCTATTTTTTGACATCCCCTAAACCAGGAATGAGAGCCAGTTTGGTTAAGGCATCAGGCTAGAAACTGGGAGGCCATGAGTTCTAGTCCCGCCTTGGACATGAAGACAGCTTGGTGACCTTGGGCCAGTCCCTCCCTCTCAGCCCTGAGAAGGAGGCAATGGCAAACCACTTCTGAAAAACCTTGCCAAGAAAACTGCAGGGACTTGTCCAGGTAGTCTCCGAGAGCCGGACGTGATTGAACGGATAAAAAAAAAATCCAGGAAACTCCTAAAAATAAATAAGCTACTCGGATGAAACCACCATCATGCATGTACGCCCTGGGGCTGAAAATAATGAAAAACACACAGCCCTCCATTGGAAAGGGCCCCCTGCCCTATCACATGGAAACTAGGAAGGTATCAGAATGATGGATATTGCTGCTCCAGATATAAGACGGGACGGAGGGCAGTGTATAGGGAGGCAGGGAAATTTGAGGCCGGATAGCTTTGAGGAGGGAGAAGAACTACCCTGCAGTCTTTTCTTTTTGTTCTGTTTTACATTTTCCTGGATTAAGGTCACTAGGTACTGATGTTACATCCCACATTCTCCTGAGCAGAATCAGCCACGAGTTCTGCTACGAGCTCTATCTGGGCTCAGCCACTTTTCACGCTGCTCGTGAAGGATCAGAATCACAGGGGCAGGAGGCACAAGCATTGGATTCTGCTCCACCAGGATTTCAGACTACAGAGCTTTGCACGGGAAGCTTGCAATCAGCCAGAGGAAGGAACTCTCCTTCCTGTTCCACAACAGGAAGGATCAACGCTCCTGGAGGACACAAGGTCTGGAGGGTTCACACACCACCAAGCCGATGAGACAGGGTGACATTCCTTTGCTCTCCCTGCCAGAACAGAATGGGCTGAGGTCCCCTTCAGAAATGCTTGCAACCGGTTCCTAAACAGATGTTGATACAGCCTGAGTTTTGCAGACATCTCCACTCCTCTTTAGCCCATCCATCGAAAGGTCCTTCACCAACTATCTCAAACCCCCTTCTGAAGACCCTTTCAGTCAGGGGCACCACTAAAATCCAGCAGGGGTGGAACTGGATGGCTCCCGAGACCCCCTCCCCATTCTGTGGTCCATGAATCCCCACCCCATCCTGTCTGAGAGAAAAGAACTCTTCTTGCAATCCTCTCCATTTTGACTCCTCTCAGCAAGTTATGATGTGCTAAAGCAGAGCTTCTCAACCTCAGCAACTTTAAGAGGTGTGGACTCCAACTCCCAGAATTCCCCAGCCAGCCATGGAATTCTGGGAGTTGAAGTCCACACCTCTTAAAGTTGCTGAGGTTGAGAATCACTATGCTAGAGGACCCAGGCAAGAAACCCCAGCGTGGCTCTGCTTACCTGTTAAGTAGAGGGCAAAGGAAATGAAGCGGTGATATTTGCTAAGAATCCGTAAGGGTTCCTCCCTCTGGACCAGAGTGAAAAAATAATCTGTTACTGTCTCACCGTAGAAGAAATAGTTCACACAGAGCAGAAAGTACCTGCAAAAGACATGTCCAGAGTTTTATTGAGCCTTACAAGCGTCTTTTCCCAAGGGATAATTGGAATTCCTCCATGGCAGGGCTGAGCAAAAACCTGTCATAGATTTGGAAGTGGGAACCGATTAGCAGGCCGTCCCACGTAGCTTTCTTTTAGAGGCTCCTTCCAAATATGTGGTCACACAAAAAGAACTCCGAGAGCGTCTCACCAAGGTTAACAACCTTCTTGGGTCCACAGAAGGTAAACTGCAAAGTTCGCAGTTGTTCCTTATATTATATTTTTAAAGCGACAGTGAACAGGTTGATGCTGGAGATTCATTGATCATTGGCGAGATTAAACTAACATTAATACTTGTATAAAAACAGTAAAATCTAAAAGGGGGCTATGAAGGATACATCGATCAGCAAATAGTTTCTAACAACAGTAATTAATGGATGGTGGTGCAGGAAGGTAAAAAGGGTCATGTAGAAAACTGGACAGTCCAACAACTGATGTCTCCTGCACAATAAAATATGACTAATATTAACTTGTTCTGACTGCTTATTTCTAATCGAGTAAAATGCAGGTGCATTCTCCAAACTGAAGGTTTAGAAATGTGTCTTTTGCAAACTCTTCTGTGGCTGCTCCAACCCAATTCAAGCTTGATCCTTGCACTGGCTGAGGACCACCTGCATTCAGAACTGCAAGTGAACAGAATTCAATAAAGGCAGGTGGGGCATTCTCACTAGAGGTGTGTCCACAGAACATCCTCCTTCAATGATTATTCCTATCAGGATAGCTCAAGGAGATCGAAGTTGTAGCCCAAGATATCTGGAAGGCAACAGTTCAAGGAAGCCTCAAGCTGAGGACAGTTGGAAGGGGAACTAGGGGATGAGAGCCAGTTTGGTCCAGTGGTTAAGGCAACGGGCTAGAAACCAGGAGACTGAGAGTTCTAGTCCCGCCTCAGGCATGAAAGCCGGCTGGGTAACCTTGGGCCAGTCCCTGTCTCTCAGCCCTAGGAAGGAGTCAATGGCAAAGCAGGAGACTGAGAGTTCTGGTCCCGCCTCAGGCACGAAAGCCGGCTGGGTGACCTTGGGCCAGTCCCTGTCTCTCAGCCCTAGGAAGGAGCCAATGGCAAACCAGGAGACTGAGAGTTCTGGTCCCGCCTCAGGCACGAAAGCCGGCTGGGTGACCTTGGGCCAGTCCCTGTCTCTCAGCCCTAGGAAGGAGCCAATGGCAAACCAGGAGACTGAGAGTTCTAGTCCCGCCTGAGGCATGAAAGCCGGCTGGGTGACCTTGGGCCAGTCCCTGTCTCTCAGCCCTAGGAAGGAGCCAATGGCAAACCAGGAGACTGAGAGTTCTAGTCCCGCCTTAGGCAGGAAAGCCGGCTGGGTGACCTTGGGCCAGTCCCTGTCTCTCAGCCCTAGGAAGGAGCCAATGGCCAACCAGGAGACTGAGAGTTCTAGTCCCGCCTGAGGCACGAAAGCCGGCTGGGTGACCTTGGGCCAGTCCCTGTCTCTCAGCCCTAGGAAGGAGCCAATGGCAAACCAGGAGACTGAGAGTTCTAGTCCCGCCTTAGGCAGGAAAGCCGGCTGGGTGACCTTGGGCCAGTCCCTGTCTCTCAGCCCTAGGAAGGAGCCAATGGCCAACCAGGAGCCTGAGAGTTCTAGTCCCGCCTGAGGCATGAAAGCCGGCTGGGTGACTTTGGGCCAGTCCCTGTCTCTCAGCCCTAGGAAGGAGCCAATGGCCAACCAGGAGCCTGAGAGTTCTAGTCCCGCCTCAGGCATGAAAGCTGGCTGGGTGACCTTGGGCCAGTCCCTCTCTCTCAGCCCAACTCACCTCACAGGGTTGTTGTTGTGGGGAAAATAGGAGGAGGAAGATTTGGTATGTTCGCCGCCTTCAGATGATAATAATAATAATAACAACAACAACAACAACAATGGTGGGATAGAAAATAAATAAAATAAATAAATAAAATGAAGTGTCCCCATAGTTGGCAATGGCAGATGCTATTCAGAATGGCCCAGAAGATCTTGCAACCTGCAACCCCATCCTGCTCTAGTTCAAGGAAGGAAGAGGATGATATCCAAGTGTGGAAAGGCTCTCCACGGAGATCTCCTCAAGGAAAATGGAAACGAAACTCCCCTTGAACTTCTCCAGACCATACAGACAAACCAATAAATAACTCTGCCCGCACTTACCAACTAAGCGTCCTGAACCAGGGCAGCTCATAGGAATGGTACACGCTGTAGCCAATGGTGATGATCTCCTGGAAGCATTTGATCTGGACACACATCACCTGCAAGACACGGCCTTCCATTTTACACTGTCTCAGGCCAAGCACTGGAAAGCCTTTTCATGGCAATAATAATTTCTGCAGCCAGGTGGGTGGGGACCTTTTAGCCAGAGGGAGCAGCCAGGTGATAGCACATTCATAACAGAGATGTGGCTGAGGGACCAGCTTCTCTTCACTGGGGAAGATGGGAGTTGAAACCCCAACAGCTCTGGACTTCTGGGGAAGAAATGGCAAACTGAAGACGGCTCTGCTAAAAGTGGAGAAGAGAGGACTTGGGATCGCCCACAAGGGCTCCAGACAGCTGCTCCTCGTGAGGAGACCACAAGACAGCAGTCTCCGGCGGGTTTAAAGCTCCGGGAGATGAGGGAATATCCATCTTGCTCAAACCGCAGCCAGCGCCTTCAAAAGGACATTCGGTTGCATACTTCCTTTTCCAATCACTTTTGGAAATTGCTTGTTAAATGCTTTTCAGTTATTAGGAACCTTTGGATTGACAAGTCTGAAAACTCCAGGTGAGTTTCCTTCAATCCTTAGCAAAAGAATTTTTTTTTTAATAAAACAGCAAAAGGGTGATTAGAAGTTTGATTTTGGAAAGTCACAAACAGACCAAGGGTCCAGATGGATTTGAAATAAGATTTTGGAATTAATTATAGGAATCCTTCCCGTGGGAAAATGCTTTTGTTTGAATTCTTTTTTAAAAAAAAACATGATAGGATGGGACTTTGAAGGTTGTACATTAGAGGGAACTAGAAGGAACTAAAGATTACAATTAAAGGAGAACACTACTTAAATTTGACTTACAAATACATAATTAGCAAAATATTTTAACATTGGACATACTGAAGGATATTTTTGAACAATGGACCCAGAAGTTAATTTTAAGAGTGTCTGCCTCTATAGATAGACTGTGTTTAAAAGATACTATGGAAGAAGTTTTACCTGACAAGATTGAGAGTGATCTGAAAGTGGATTTTAAAATGACAAGCTACAAGAATGATATGGAAAAAGATGCTACATTGGACATACAAAAGAAACTGGCTGATGTCTTAATATTAAAAGGGATATACAAATAACAAACCAAGAGAGTGACCTGGATAATTTTCCTATATTGGATTTACAAAGGAGGCTTGTTAAAGCTTTGAAGAATTGTGTAAGAAAGGACAAACTAAAAATGAAAAGAAATCAAGTTCTAGGATTATTTGAAGGGACTAAAGATCAAGATTGTTAAAAGTAAAAAGAAGGAATATAAAGTTGGTTTATTTGATCAAGGTTAACATAGATACGTTGTTATCTCTGGTAACCCTTAATGGACTTTTGCTGATGATTTTGAAATGATGAGGCTTTATTTATTTGTCAAATTTATATGGCCGTCCATCTCACAAACAATTGACCCTGGGTGGTGTACAACAAAGCTTTAAGGATTTATTTATAGATAAGAAATGGGAGATGAGAAGAAGAGATTATTTGTTGTATTTTAAGAGAAGGTGATAAGTTACTAAAATTGTTTATACTTGTGAAGGTAGGAAATCACTTCTTTATCTCTTTTATTTTTCTTTACTATATTCTTATTTTTCCTCCTTTTCTATTTTTCTTTCTTTTCTGCACCTATTTTTTCTTTTTATTCTTCTATTTTTTTTTAAAGTTTGTATTAGTTTTTATTGTTGCAATTGTAATTTTTGATAAGGTTACTAGCTACCTATCAATTTAAAGAATCTCTTAACAACTCCAAGGTGCCCTGTTAGGGAATGATGCACTGTGCTATCCCAAAAGCAACAGCCGCTCTGCTGCGCTTTCAATTTAGGATGAAGACTAAGAAGAAAGAATGGGGATAATATCCACCTCTACTGGAGCAGGGGAGTGTGACAATGAGTGTGACAATGAGCCCTCCACAGTCAGGCTGCTGGACAAAAGTGACCACGAGGTCAACTATCAGGACCTCAGAGCCACACCTTCGCTGCGATAGCACCTGCTCTCTGGAATGAGGCCCCCCAAGATCCAGGCGATCTGCTGGAATTTTGGAGAGCCCCGAAGACCTGGCCCAGGCGAGGGAGGAGGCGGCCCTTGCCTTCGCTCTTGTCTGGTCTACCGTTCTTGCCACCATTTATTTATTTATCTATTTATTTGTATTATCTTTAGTATTTAGCATTATTAGTATTATTCTTAAACTGGTTTTTATTGTATTCTCCTTGTTTTAATTGTGAGCCACTTGGAGTCTTTGGGAATCGGGCGGCACACCAATTTGACTCATGAATAACTAAACAAGGTTTCCAGGTGTTGTCGTTGTCTGTAGCAAATGATCAAGCAAACACGGGGTATTTCTAGCTTTGAAAATAAAATACTGCAATTGTGAGGATCTTCTGCTAAAGCTCCATGTGTTTTACAAGCTGAACTTAACTTCTATTTAGTTTCACAGAGTTTATTCCCAGGTAACTTTGCAGAACACGACACTCATGCTGATCCAAAGAAACTGAGTAGATACTACAGACTACATGCTTGTCTTTCCCTCATTCTCTTTTGCATATTAAATCCATTTTTTAAAATGCATTGATCAATCCCACCTATGCTAGAAATATTCCGGGGACAATCTTATGCTTATGAACACTGACATTTCAAATCATAGTTAACACTTATATAAACCTTGTTTTTCCAATCTTTAAAGGTCTAAGTTATCTAAACACTGGAGTGTTAATAATCTCTAATCAATCCTGCATAAATACCACTGTATTGAAATAATATAATGTAATACTATTGTCTTATAACAATATAATAAAACAATTTTTTTTAAAAAAAGAAATAATCTGGGGAATTGGATTACATTATTGAAAGCCTATTCCCATGCTTTCAGTACCATCATCTGGGTCTTGAACATACAGTAGACCTGGTTTCCAAGCCACGTTAAGGAGAAGCTTAACAGAACTCATGAGATAGGACATCCCCTTTGGTTCCTCCCACTTGGCTCTTTCTGAAATGGGTGCAGCCTTCCCCCCCCAACAAAAAAAAACCTGTTTGGGTTAATTTCTAAACTGAGATCCAAGCCATCCCTCCATCCACCTGGAGGATGGGACTTCTCCAAAGCTTACCATGCCCTCCAGTTCCCAAAGAGACAAGATTTTTTCGCACACACAAGAACTTACAATCATCATCAACACCATGGGTCCCAGGTAGATTATGATGAAGAAAAAGACAATCATGGCCAGAGTAACGATGCCTCTTACCCACCAGTTCTTCCATCTGCAACAGAGGAAGAGTCAAGCTTAAACTCGAGAGCGCTTTGATTTCTACAGCACAACAATAATACAATCTGCCCCTCCTTTTCTTTTTATATTTATATTTTTATTTATAAACAATAATAGATAACAATACAGTGGAGTTCTTAGTATTAAACATTAAGCTCAAAGACAGAAGCCTTTTTTATATTATAAAATAATTCAATGCATTTCACAGCTGCCTATCAATGCCACACTCAGCTTTAATTGCACAATTCAAGTAGCCCTGTGTTTATTGACATTTTAGAAATTATATTTCACATTGATATAAACTTTTCTCTTCTGTTCTTTAACGGTCGAAATTATTGAAATTAGCATAGTGTTAACAATTTCTAGTTTATATTGCATAAATACCACTGTACCCAGCTAATATTTGGATTCTAATGTATTAAGTGAAGGTTCCCCCCGCACGTTTGTGCAGTCGTGTCCGACTCTATCGGCCGGTGCTCATCTCCGTTTCTTAGCCAAAGAGCCAGCGTTGTCCGAAGACGCTTCCGCGGTCATGTGGCCGGCATGACGCACGTGGAACGCTGTTACCATCCCACCAAAGTGGTACCTATTAATCTACTTGCATTTGCATGCTTTCGAATTGCTAGGTTGGCAAGAGCTGGGGCGAGTGCGGGAGCTCACTCCATCACGCAGGACTAGGGATTTGAACCTCCGAACTTGCGATCTTCCGATCGACAAGCCTGGCGTCTTACCCGCTGAGCCACCACGCCCCTTTTTCTAATGTAATTAATTAATTAATTAATTGTTTGCCTGGTTGAACAGGTAGGGGCTGTATGCAGTTGAAGCAATATCCAAAGAGAGTGCCCACAGCATCTCTGACTGATATATTCCAGCCTGTTTATAAACTTGGCCTCTTTGCAGTCAGGACTGGCTGGGAGCCTAGTCCATAATTCCTCCAGAGATCAGTCTATCTTAGAGAAAGTTGCCTTATGCATCTCTGTATGGTCTCTGGCTGGTAAAATAGTGTGTGTGAGCAGTAGGCACCCCCTTCAAGGGGTGTCCTCAGTTCTCTTCTCCCTTTCTTTTTGAACATTAAAGCAATTTTAAAAAGGCATCATTCAAGCCGACCCAAATAATCAAATAATCTGGGGAACAGAATTCTCTTACTGAGAACCAAGGCCCATGCTTTCAATCACACTTTCTGGGTCCTCAATCAGGTCTAGAGAGAACCTTTAAAGCCCTACATGGCATGGGACCAAGATACCCGAGGGACCGTCTTATCCTCCATAGCATCGACCCGCCCCACCCGATCATTGAGAGAGGGCCTGCTACGGACCCCATCAATAAGGGAATTTCATCTGGTGGGGTCCAGGAGGCGGGCCTTCTCTGTAGTGGCACCCGCCCTCTGGAATATCTTGCCCCCAGAGTTGAGGCAGGCTCCCTCCCTCCCTTTAGGAAAGAGCTGAAAACCTGGTTCTGCCGCCTGGCGTGGGCAGGGGAAAGTAACAGCTCCTCCTGGGGGTGGTTAATATCATAATGTCCTCCCTATTATTGAGATACTTGCCGGATTGGATTTCGTATTTATTATGTTATTTTACTAATTTGTAATTTTATATTTGTATTTTAACTTTGATTTTGTTGTGAACCGCCCAGAGTCCCCCGTTGGGGGAGTTGGGCGGTCATATAAATTTAATTAATAAATAATAAATTGAATGAATAAATAAATAAATAAATAAATAAACAAACTAAGACGAAAGAAAGGGGTTAGCAAGTTGTGACCTGCTGAACAATCGCTATCGACATCCCTCACCCCTGGCCAGTTTCCAAGTGATGCTGCGAGCGGTAGTTCAACATCTGGACAAACAGCCAGGGCTAGACCAAACCGCCTCGGTGTCACCTCATGCAACCGGAGGTAGGCATCACGGTGGGGCTTTTCTTGGGTCAAAGCTTGGCTGAGAGCATTCTTTGAACACTTTTGTGCCATCGTACAGCTGCCCAAAAGACAGCCCTTCCCAGCCAGCTGCTTTCCAGATGTCTTAGAATGACAGCTCCCAAGACTGCCAGCTAGAAGGGCCCATGCCAGGTTGGGAAAGTTCAGTTAGGATTCTAATGAGGGTTACCATGACCCCCTTCTTTCGAGAGCAATAAACCACTCTGGGAAAAGGCTAGAAGACACAGACTAGATCCCCCTTGGCCTGGAAGATCCAGGGACCAGATTTATAAAACCCAACACCCCAATACTTTTAGACCCGCTCCACGAACCGCCCTGAGGATCTGCAGAGAAGAAAAGAAACTCTGTGGTGGAAGGCACACATTTTGAACAACGCTTTCCATCAAAGGCGGAAACCAGCTTCCTAAGTTTTGTTACACTTTCAGCAAAGGCAAGACGCAACGGCTATTTCCAGCACCAGCAGCTCCTGCCAGACCATGAGGGTCCCCCGAGGGTCCGTCTGCAAAAGGTCACACACTAAATGCTGCTGGAGAGCAGAAGGATTGGAGAATATGAGCTTCTGAGCCCAGCAGCTACAGCTAATCCGCCCAGCAAGCACCCTTTAAATACAATTTGAACTGTGTTTAAATTATCTTTACGCCTTCATAAATATTTATGAGGACACAGATATCCTCATAAATGAAGGACATGCAGTCCAAGCTTCTAATCCAGGAAAGGCTGAAGGAGATCTGTAGGTGGTTAGCTGTACATTAGCAAGAGATTCTGACTCCCCTTTCCTAAATTAGGCTGCACACGGCTGGATTACATCCAAGCAATATTTGCTTGGCCTGTTCTAGTCCCCAGTTCCAGCCTTCCCCAACCTGAGGTTCCTCCTGATGTGCAACCCAGCTGCCAATGCTGAGAATCCCAAAGTCCCCACATCTGGAGTAGGGCCAGGTTGGGAGCTCTGCCTTAGACCTTGGGGCATACGTTGTTGAGGAACAAACCTGCAAGTCGTGGTATGACAGCCAGACAACCCCAGATATACTGAATGTCAACTAGGAATATGGGATCGTGATTCATGGGTCCAGGTTATCTGAGGGACCGCCTTATCCCCATTACATCGTCCCGTCCTACCCGATCTTGCAGAGAGGGCATGCTGCGGACCCCCTCTATGAAAGAGCTCCATCTAGCGGGGTCTCGGAGGCGAGCCTTCTCTGCAGCGGCACCTGCCCTATGGAACACCCTTCCCCCAGAGATAAGACAGGACCCTTCACTCCTGGACTTCAGGAAAAGGTTGAAAACCTGGCTCTGTGATCTCGCCTGGGGCAAGAGGGAAAGTGGTCACGCTTGGGGATGGCTGATTTCTTAGAGCCGCCCCAAATATTTTAAATATGTTCAGCGTCACTGTACGGACCACCTGCCACTTGGTTTTAATTTAAATTTATATTTATTGAATTTGTATTTTATTGTGTTTTTATTGTATTTTAATTATTGTTATGGCTGAGAACCGCCCAGAGTCCCTCCTTGAGGGGGAGATGGGCGGTCATAGAAAGTTAATAAGTAATTCAAATCACCCAAAGGCACCAGTTGCTTGTTCTTCCTTAATGCAGACCCCAACTGGCTTCACAAACTATGCTAAACCATGGTTTGCTTAATCATGGTTACTAAAGAAACCACAATTGGCTGCATTTGCAGCACATGTTAAGCCAGAAACCAAACCAAGCACATTACGTCTTCAACATTGGGTTGATAGAGAGGAGACAGTTTCCTGTCCATGCCTGGATGAGGCCGTGAAGGTCAGAGGTCCCCCATCCTGACCTTAGCGTGTGGTGAAGGGGCACGAAATGTGTTCCTGAGCCAGGACTCAACTGGGAGAATTGTTGAAACCCAGTCTGACCTCTCTGCCACGACCTTCCCGTCTTGGGTGTCCCTTCACGGTTTCGCTCATGGGGTCATCGAGGTGCTCCAGCTCCAGCACCACGACCAGGTAACGATCTCCTTTGCTGGAGGGCAAACTGGTACTTGCAGAAAAAGAAAAAGAGGGGTGGCCGGCTACCGCCACCTGAGTGCCAGCTCCTCCTCAGCAGGATGACCCACCAGGTTAAGACGTTTCATGGCGGCCCACAAGAGGAAAACCCAAATGCTCAGGAGTGTTTTGACAGGGCAGTACCTTGAGGACAGGTGGGAGAGCGCTCGGTTCAGGACCTCAGGTGTGTCATCGGCCGAAGAGGGCTGGGCGGCCTCCGACTTGTTCTCGCTGTCCGATGCAGTTTCTCCATCCAGCTTGCTCTCCAGCTCCGACTCCTGCAAGGCAAGGCAAGACAAGCAAGGGGTTTCCAGCCGCTCAGCGTGGACAGCAGGAGCAGCTCGAGGTCGCCCGCCATTCAGGCAGCCAAGCCTGCCTCCATCCAACTCTGAGCACACGTTAAGCTGGGCCACACACCCACACGCGACGTGTAGCCACAGCTTCTCAAGGTGGCTTGGTGACCGACTCATGACGGGTGCTGACCAGCAACACTGTCACGTCCTTCGAAACAGACTCTGCCGAGAACGTCGTGATTGCCAGGGCCACAAAGAACACAAGGTGAGAAGCCAAAATCAAGGAAAGAAACTGCATTATGGCTTTAGCAGAGCATCTGCTTGCCCATCCAACAAAGCTGATCATCAGCATAAAGAAAATGAGGGAGGGAGATTCAGGATGGACAGCTGAAAGAAAGGAGGTATAAACTTGAGCAGGACAATTTTCAAGCGTTTGTGGGGGAAGAATGGAATTAAAAAGGTGTCTTTGGCATAGTTTATTCTACTGCCAAGCGTTCGAAGTGTTTGAACCTCTGGCACAATTTAAAGGAAATGAGGGTAGACCAACCAGGCCTGACTGTGAGGTGAGAACACAGCCATCTCCTCCAAATATCGAAATCCCTGCCTTCTTGGGTGGCTTTAGCCATGACGGTGCTTCCCCTGAATCCAGGTGAACCATGGTTAATGCTAACCGAGTACTCTTGTAGCCAGGCTGGTGAATCCTGCTCAGACTTTGCTTTCAAACTCTGCTTGTGAGGCCGATTCTAGCTGGAAGGATGGGCTTTCATGGGTCAAGGATGCAGCAAAGAAGAGGAGAAGGTTCTCAGGGAAGACACAAATGGGAGGACACAGTACAATCCTAACCATGGATAGGATAGCAGGCATGAGATGGCTAAATTGACTTCCTTGATTAGAGAAAAGACGGTATTTACCTTTATGGCTGACTGGAAACCCCTTATAGACTTTTTGCATGAAACAGGAAAAAAAATGCACTTATCTTGGATAAGCAAGATGGCTGTCTTGGTTTTGACAGTGTGCTGCATGAACCCAGTCACTACGGTTGATGAACCCGGGTTTACAGCTTTGTGACTCTGCCAATCAGCCAACCATGGCTGATTTAATAAACTATGGTTTAAACCAATGGTGGCTTAGCACAATGTATGAATGCTTGCTACCACTAATGAGAACAGCGTGCCTCCCGCTCCTGTCCATCAATTCATTTGTTCACTTGGCCTCAATTCTTCTGCCCAAGACAATGCAAAGTAGTTAGGATGACACTGAAAATTGTACAGCGAAAAGTCTGTCTGTTCATAGACTCACTAGCCCCCTGGGAATTTTACTAAAGAGTAGGTAAAGAAGAACAAAAATGAGAGCAAAAAATAGGCCAGGGCCAAATTGTTCAGAAGGCTGAACAGAACATTTCCATTCCAGAGGTGGGCTGAGGAAACTGAATGTGCAAAGCGCACAGTTACTCAGTTCTATCCTATTTTTTACCGTGACTGCAAATACATCACAGTGTACATTGATTTTATTGCTTTTGTGTCATTTTGGTTGTGGTTTAATTTTTATTTCTCAATTCTGACTGAGGCGGGCCCTGGTGGGGGCCACATTATAAATGCAATTTTGGTTTTATTTATTTATTTAACTTATATGACCGCCCATCTCCCCCAACGGGGAACGTTTTGCTTGTTTACCAGTATAAACACAATCATAAATATTGCATTTTTAATTAATTTGCAGTCAGAGATCAAGCTTAAATATTTCTTAGAACACGATATAGAGAAATAATAGAAAAGAAAAACAATAAATAAAGAACAATACTGGTTTGGGCAGGAACTTTGTGCAGCCAGAAACGCCAAGCACAGCTTTGTCTGCGCCGCTTATTGACTTTCCTCGGGTTTAATAGGGCTGGCCTCAAAGGGGGGTGGTGGTGCAAGGATGAGAGCATCTCCTGGATGGATTTATTTTTACAGCGCTGTTAATTATACAGGAACATGCTTAATATAGGACAGGGGAGAGAGTTGGAAGAAAATAAATAAATAAATAAATAAATAAATAAATAAATAAATAAATAAATAAATAAATAATTAATCCAGAAGCCAACAGGCCAGCTAATTGGCACTCCTTCCATCTCTTCCGCAAATCACTGGCTTGTGCAGCTGACTAGAAAGGCAACGGAGATGCTCCACAATGGTCCACCCCAGATGTTTCTATGGCAACTGCTTCCTGCTCTCTCACACAGTGATGCACAAGGCTTCTGATGCTCCTGGCGCTTGTTACACAACTGGGTTAACAGACAAACACGAAGCAGGATAACTTCCTATACTCTCCCCCCACCCCCAAAAAAACCCACCCTCAAACCCCAGGAGGCTAAATCAGGCTCACCAGTACTAGCAGTCATGACAATCTAAGCAAGGTAGGAATTTTAAAAAATGGATTAAAATTACATTTAGGCACAGTGCTTTCATCAGCAACTTGCTGGAAGGAAAACACCGCTCAAGATGAAGAATAGGCTTTTGAACATGAAAATGTCCACGTTTGAAGTCATTGATATAGATGTGATGCATGTAGGTCTGTAAATGTATGTTTGTTGGAAAAGATCCTGAGAACATCGTGGGTGGTCAAGAGATCAAAGAAATGGATCATCAAACAAATCAACGCAGAGTTCTCACTCAGGTCACAAATGAACGAACCCTGTGGATATAAGTAATCGTGTTTCCGCATATTAGGGAGCCCAGCCTGCTCACCCAGCTTGCAAAAAGTGAACGCAGGCAATGCCAGCCTCGAAGGGATGAAAGCCTCGCCCCAAACACCACATCTTGATGCAGGAATCACAGCTGCGGTCACGCGAGCCAGGAGCTAGAACCTCCAAATTCCAGCAGACCTCATGAAATCTGGAATTCGCAGCTGAACGGCTGGCGGGGGGCAGCACTGTAATTGCTGTGGCTGTAGAAAATTAACATCTACTGCAGGTAGTCCTCAGTTAACGATGGCAATTGGGACTGGAATTTCCGTCACTAAGTGATGTGGCCGTAAAGCGTGATGTCACATGACCGCATCACTTAGCGACGGAAATCCCGGCGGTCCCTGTTGCTGTCATTAACCAAATCCCACCGGTTCTTAGGTGAGGACTCACCCCGATTCCCAGCTCGGTCCCTCCCAGCCCTGAGCCTTGGTAAGGCAAGGGACGGCCTCCGCTTCAACTCCCCCTTCTCTGCCCTTTCGGCTGCCCTGCCCTGCCCTGCCCATTGCCGCATCACGCGCCACCACTGCACTGGCTGGGGCCTCTCTCGTGCCCTGCCCAGGTCCTTTGTTCACGCTCCAGCCAGGGCCTCCATTTATGCCCCGTGGGGACTTCAAGGTCCGGTTGTAAGTCCCTTTGTTCAGCACCGTCGTAACTTCAAACAGTCACTGAACGAATGGACATTAATTGAGGACTGACTGTACAATCTAGACCAGAACTTTCCAAACTGTGTGTCGCGACATGTTAGTGTGTCAGCTGCAGTGTCTGGGTGTGTCACCGCTGCTGCTGCCTCCGAGCCCTGCCAGGATTCTGCGCAGGTCCCAGTGCCTGCCTTGTGCCTTGCTGCCTCCAAACCTGCTGTGATTCCGCGCAGGTCCTAGTGCCTGCCTTGTGCCTCCAAACCTGCTGTGATTCCGCGCAGGTCCTAGTGCCTGCCTTGGGCCCTGCTGCCTCCAAACCTGCTGTGATTCCACGCAGGCCCTAGTGCCTGCCTCGTGCCTTGCTGCCTCCAAACCTGCTGTGATTTCGCGCAGGTCCTAGTGCCTGCCTTGTGCCTTGCTGCCTCCAAACCTGCTGTGATTCCGCGCAGGTCCTAGTGCCTGCCTTGTGCCTGGCTGCCTCCAAACCTGCCGTGATTCTGCGCAGGTCCTAGTGCCTGCCTTGTGCCTGGCTGCCTCCAAACCTGCCCTGCCAGGATCCCGCGCAGGTCCTAGTGCCTGCCTTGTGCCTGGCTGCCTCCAAACCTGCTGTGATTCCGTGCAGGTCCTAGTGCCTGCCTTGTGCCTGGCTGCCTCCAAACCTGCCCTGCCAGGATTCCACACAGGTCCTAGTGCCTGCCTTGTGCCTGGCTGCCTCCAAACCTCCTGTGATTCTGCGCAGGTCCTAGTGCCTGCCTTGTGCCTGGCTGCCTCCAAACCTGCCCTGCCAGGATCCCGCGCAGGTCCTAGTGCCTGCCTTGTGCCCTGCTGTAAGAGTGTGTCGCGAAATGATGCCCTGCTGTAAGAGTGTGTCGCGAAATGATGCATGTCTAAAAAGTGTGTCACCAACATGAAAAGTTTGGAAAGCTCTGGCCTAGACAAAGTGCAAAAGAATTGGTGGGGACACTTCCCACTGATGGATGTGGCGTGTACAGCTGATTAATCTTTTAAACAACTGGCATACAGACTAAACTTAGCCCGCTTGATTAATAAATGCTTCCTGTTGCTTTTCAAGCTTGCCATTTAATACAGAAGCTACTATGCATTGCTGGGGAAAAAAGCTCATTTTTAATATATTATTCTGCATTATGAGCAATTCAGGATCAAAGGAACCTTATCAAAAGCCCCATAAGCTTCCCTCTGACAGCTCCATTCCAATAAATTCGCCAACTCACTTACTGTACGTACTACTTTTCAAGCTATAAGCTGTTTCTAAATTATCCGGATGCCATAAATTTGCTCACCAGTTGTATGTTTTTAAAATGTGTCATCTTAAAAATGAACCCATGTCTCCAGAAAAATCCTAAAAATAGATAGGCTGAGACAGAACAAGGGGTTGCTTTCAGGCAAGTGGGGAGAACCCAAGAGACGAGGAATGAATGTCTTTGTCTTATCAGAGACAGTCTGCATCAACCCAGGAGCCGATCTTACGGAGACCTTTGACAAGAGTTACCCAAATATGGACACGTTGGAAGCTTTCATGCTGGACATCAAAAAGGTCATTCTGCACCGTTCCCTGCCATCACAGGAGATTATCAGACATTTTATCAGGGCCCATGGCCTTGCTCCAAGGATGGTCCACTTCCCTCCCATCTATTTCAGGTTCAAAATAGTGGAGTGACCTCGATTCGCATTCCTGGGCTGTTATTCATCAGTCATGCAGCTGCAGAGAACGCAAACAAAGGGCAGCATCTGCGGAGGAGCCAGGATTTCTCCTGTTGTAACCCAGGCTTTCCCAGTGTGGTGCTCTACTGATACATGGCATAACCTTTCCTGGAATTCCCACTGTCTTCCTCCAGGATGGAATGAGAGCGTATCATTTCCAAAGCAATGAGATGATGATGATATTATTATTATTATTATTATTATTATTATTATTATTATTAATCAAATTTATCACCGCCCATCTCTACCGCAGTAGACTCTGGGCGGTTTACAATAAAATATTAAAATTAAAAAACCTATAAATCATTAAAATACAATATCATAATAAATAGAAATAGAAAGAATCCAGAGGATGGTGAGATCTTAAAAGGAGGATATTACTAAGCTAACCACCCCCAGGAGGAACTATTACTTCCTCCCTCCCAAGCAAAGCAGCAGAACCAGGTTTTTAAAGACCTCCGGAAGGCCAGGAGCGAGGGCGCCCGCCTCACCTCTGGGGGCAAGGTATTCCACAGGGCGGGCGCTATCACAGAGAAGGCACGCCTCCTGGACCCCGCTAGATCAAATTCTTTTATTGATGGGGTCCGTAGCATGCCCTCCCTCCCTGCATGACTGGGTGGGTAGATGTAATTGGGATGAGACGGTCCCTCAGATACCCTGGTCCCAGGATATTGATGCTTTGATGTTACTTGTGGGTTGGGGATACAACTGCACATATAGAGCAAGGCAAAATCCACCAATTCTTGATGCACACTCCATCCACACCCCGCCGACACATCACCATCTGGTCCTGTCCAGACAGCCCATTTCCATCTATCTACTGAGGGATGGCTAGTGAGATGTCCTAGTTCGGGGGAGAAGAAGCGGGGCTCCAGGTATCCCGCCACATCCTAAAATATCAAGGTGCTGAGCAGATAAATAGAAAGACCACTGGGCAGTGTAAATAACAAACTCTCAAGCCTTACAAGATGACATGGAATTATTGCTTAACAAGGACTAGCAGATTGAGACATCTCCTCCGTCAAGTGGTTTACTTGTTCAAACACGGAGGTTCCTTCTATGAATCCTTCTGTAATCCAAACAGCTACTCATACTCTGGAGAGAAATTTGCAAAGAAGGCCGTGATGTTTGCAGAACGCCAGTCTCAAACAGCCCATTAGGAGAAAACCACCGAAATGAATCCATTAACTGCGTAGCTCAGGGACTGATACCCTTGATTTCCAAACATCCTCTCTCTTGCTGACGATTTTCTAAGCAAAGGAAGGAAAAACGCATTTCAGCGCATCTTCCATTTCTGCTGCATCCTGTCTGACTAGCAGGCGCTCGTTGACTGTAAAAACTCATGGTATATGTGGCTCAGGGAAAGGAAAAAGCTTCAGTTCCTGCGTTTATTTTAATAACACATGCAGAAATGTGTGCGTGCATGCACGCACATGCGCACACACACACAGAGGGTAAGAAGTTGAAGCAGAATCCCGTAAAAGGAAAAGCATTCCTTAGAATGTATTCGGTAGACTACATGATCCTAACTGCCTAAGTCAACAGCAAAAGCCTAAAACCGGGTTTTATTTGGCACTGTAAAAAGTAAGAGGAAAATCAAAGGAAAATGATCATCCCTCTATTTTTAATGAGCAAAGCTTTTTCTCTAACAGTCTTGCAAATAAATACAGGCTAAATCTATCCGATTATAAAGTCGCAGGAAATAAAGCCTCGGGATGTTTGCTCATATTTATTCCTTGCTAACTGTGACTTTCCCTTCTTGGTCTATTTCAGGATCGCAAACCTCTCGAGACAGGGACTTCTCAGGGTCTGTTGAACAGGTAGCATCGTGGCTTATGTATGTCAGCCATGCCTTGAGATTAATAAGAGGCCCCTTCTTGCAGAACTCAAAAAACAGAAATATTGGAATAAAATATTTCCTACCCCTCTTCGTTTCAGCATCAAATCTGGGCAGCTGTTTTGGGGGAAAGTTCTGCTCCAAGCCAGAGCTGAATTCTGTCCCATTTCCAAATGTTTAACTCATCTGATCTTACTTGGAACATCAACCCTATCAGGTTTCCAGACATACAGCAAAGCCACAAGTCTACCCAGAAAGAAATAATAATAGAATAGGCCAATAGATATCTTGGTTGGATGACTCTCAAAGATGCAGTCGTGTATCTGGAGAACAAACACGACTTGCAAGGAAGAGAAGCTCAAGGAATTGGTTTTGGGTTTTTTTGCGGGGGGAGATGGCACCTTCTGTGGCACCACCTGAGCTCTTTCCTGCCCTGAAATCCGATTCTTCCTTTTCAGTTATTCCAACCTAGTATTTAGTGGCCAACCTGTTGCCACTCAGGTCTATTCCACCTTCAGCCTTCTTTCTGAACTTCAAATATCTCCTCTTGGCTTCCTTTCTTCTAAGCTAAATGAACCTGCCAAACATTTTCCATCTTGAATCAGAAAAACAAGCCCTCTCTGCCTGCAGTCCACGGAAAAGCAGAATCCGAACACCAGGTTCCTCCGGGGATGCTGTAGGCCACAGCCCACCTGGCGAATGGAAGCTTCCAATAACCAAAGCACAGGAGCCAAGAACGTGGGTTGTATCCAACGTTGCACATAATCCAGATGCCCTGAATTGCTGCTCTCATTAAATAAACAAACAAACAAACAAACAAATAAGTTGGTTGCATCCAGATGTTGCAGGTATTCCAGATGCCCCAAGTTGCTGCTCTTATTAAATAAAAAATGTTTGTTGCATCCAGATGTTGTGCAACCTTTAGATGCCCTGAGTTGCTACCCTCATTAAATAAATAAATAAATAAATAAATAAATAAATAAGGGCACAATTCAGGGCAGCTAGATTATTAACAGTCCTTCCTTGAACCTGAGTTTGAAGCAGGGGAGCGGAATAGAGCAATTAAGACTCAGCGACACCCCCAGAAAGTAGAGAGAAAGCTTGCCCACTTAAGCACACACTCTTATCTTCTGAGGCAGCCCAGATGCTTCATAATCACACCAAGCATTAATGGAACTTGGTATCAAACGCACAGGACTATCTTCTGGGAATTGAGCTTCTTAAGCCTTGAAAATGAGGCAGCTTGGAAATGCGTGGAAATTATCAGAGGAAGTCCCAGGCGCTCTCGCCAGAAGAGGTTTTAGGAGAACTGCCAAAATGTGGGCCTGTTGTCTCTCTCTGGTCCTTGGAAACGAGCGCCAGAAGCAGGAAACATGCACACCCAGGAAGAACAGATCTGCCCAGACGGGCGGACCTATGGTCAGATGGGACTTCAGGGGACCCTGCAGGAACGTTTTTGCTAGACGACCACCTGAAGCCAAATCTGATCATAGGTGAGCCCATCTGCCCACGTCAGTTCTTCCAGAAATGACTAATTTAGGTACCTGGACGCAGATAAAATAATGAGCTAGATGATTTGTGGCATGACAAGGCTGAGCAAGTAAATGCAACATTTATTTCCAATTATCCAAGCTACGGAATGCTGCTCTCCCTGGATATTGTAGGAATCCGTTTTGCCCAAAACACCTATCGCCCTCTCCCAATCTTCCTGCCCAGGGCAAGGGCCACAACTCAGATCAGTGCAAGGGAGTCGTAGGAGGATTCATTGCCTTGCACAGGCATACTCAGGAAGCAAAGGGCAAGCTTGCTCCAAGCTGATTAGCAGCTTTCTCCAGCTGCGTCCCTCCAGATGTGTTGGACTTCCAGAATTCCCAGTCAGCATGGCTGTTTCCAACATTTGGAAGATGCCTAGTTAGGAGATCGTGCTAGATGTCTTCAGGGCCATTCAATCCCACCCCTGCTCAGCGCAAGAACCCAAATTTAGGCACCCCCGTCGTACGACTGCCCAGCCTCTGCTTGAACATCTCCAGTGAAGGCGAATCCACCACCTCTCTGGGTCATTCCTATAACGGTCCTTGTCCTGCCCTTTGGAACGAGGGCTGGAGTTTCTCAGTATTTGAAGGTGCCATCACGTCCTGCCTCACTCACGTCTTCTCCAGACTGAACGTGCCCAGGTTCTTCGACCTCCATCGTTATATCTTAGTTTGAGGTCTTGGTTGTTCTTCTCTGAACGTATTCAAGCTTGAGTCCAACCTCCTGCTAATAGCTACTGCAGAAAACCAAATTCAAGCATCTCCCACTGATGACTGCCCAGCCCCCAATGAGAAGGACCCTGTCCTGACTCCGAGTGAAGGAACACGCTGAGACTTGGTGTAAAAGCTCCAGTGTTTTATTGTTCTACTCTGCTAGACAGAATCCAGCTAAACTGAAATGAACTAGTGATGCTCAGAGAAGAGGCCCAAGAAACTAGGGCGGTGCCTTCTTCAGCCTCTTGGGAGGAAGGCAAAGCGATTCCGTACTGCGCATCCGTTTATCCCCCTGGAGGGAGCCCCCTCCTCCTCCGCCAGTTATCTCCCTGACAGACCCATCCTAGTCAATGGTTCCACCATTAAAATATTCTTACTATTAGGATTTTTCCCCCTAACATTTCAGTGGAATTTGTCTTCCTGTGACTCGCATCTATTTTGTTTCCTGCACTCTGGAATGAGAGAGATCACATCTTCTTCTTCTGACATCCTTTCAAGTATTTCTAGAGAACTCTTATACAGGCAGTCCTCACTTAACGACCACAATTGGGACCAGAATTTCAGTTGCTAAGCAATGCTGTTAAGTAAATCATTGCGGCCATTAAGCGAACCACATGGCCGTTAAGCGAACCACATGGCCGTTAAGTGAATCATGTGGTTCCCCATTGATTTTGCTTGCCGGAAGCCCGCTGGGAAGGTTGGAAATGGCAACCACGTGACCGAGGGACACTGCAACAGTTATAAATGCGAACTGGTTGCCAAGTGCCCGAATCGCAATCACATGACTGCAGGGACGGTGCAACAGTCCTAAGTGCAAGAACTGATCGCAAGTCAGGTTTTACCGCCGTCGTAAATCCAAACCGTCACTAAACAAATGGTCGTTAAGCGAGGAGTACCTGTATCTACCCTCAGTCCTCTCTAAGGTTAAGCATTCCCAGCTAGCTACATCAGTCTCTCTGCACATGGCTTCTAGTCACCTATTATCTTCCAGGAACTTCCAATTTCTCTGAATCTTTCTTAGTGTGATGCCCAGAACTGGACACAATAATTGAGATGAGGTCTGGCCAAAGCAGATTAGTGAAACAATTAGTTCCTGTGCCATGAAGACTATCCTTTTATGGATGCTGCATAAAATTCTACTTCCCATTTCGGCAGCTGCATCACACCGCTGGCTCTTATTCCGTTCATAATCCACTATTATTCCAAAACCTTTTTCTCAAAAGCTTAACAAGCCAGATATCCCCCATCCTATACAAATACGTTTGGATTTTGTTTCCTGCTTGAAGATTTTGCCTTTCGCTGTGCTAAGTTCCACTCTGTTGTTTTCAGCCCATTCCAAATCTTTTTGATTTGGGCATTTCTGTCCTCTTCAATGTTAGCCACACCCCATTCAGTTTGTGTTACCTGCAAATCTGAAAAGCAGGCCCTTCCCTGACAAAACTATGGAAGAGCACGGGGCACCCACTGGATTAATATAGTTTTCAAACCAGCTAGGGATCCTCCTAAAGATCTGCTAACCTCCCAATTCTTCCTTTCTAATCAGAATGCCAAGGGGTATTTTATCAAATGCCTTGCTGAAGTCATATTATATGCATAGCATTCCCTTAACTTACCAGGTTACTTAATAAAAAAGGAGATAGGATTATTCTTGCGAGACTTATTCCTGACGCAATGGGAAGATGCTGGAGCAGATCATAAAGAGATTGATTTGTAAGCATCTTGGAAACAACTCAGTCAAAATGGATTTGTTTCCAAGATGCTTACAAATCAATCTCTTTATTAATTAATTAATTAATCTTTATGATCTGCTCTAGCCTCTTGCGAAATATTGAGCCAGACTGAAGGGCTGTTGTTCCTGGGATTCTTCTCTTCCCCCGTTTTGGGGACATCTGCCCTCGTCTAGGCATCAGGCACTCCACCTCTCCTGCAGGAAGGCTGACTTAAAAACCCACGTTTGTTCCAATTAATCTGGGGTGAAGCGGAATGGCAACAGACCCTGATCCAGGGCCTCGTTCCAAACATTTTGTGTACCTTCACAAATCGAGAAACACCGCAATCTGTACTGGCATTTAATGCCATTATCATTATCTTTATTTCTGTTTAAATCTAGCTAATTTTAGTTGATCACCAAGCAGATTATAATAACTGAATTTAAGTTAAATCGGTTTTAGAGCATGAGAAGATTGTTAAATCCTGTGTAGACAGCATCTTCAAGACAAGAACACCATTAAAAAAACAAGTAGAATGCATACCTGAACTCATTTCAAATATAGTGAAACCTCTTTTTACTGGATTATTTTATTTATTTATTTATTTTATTTAATTTTTATCCCGCCTTTATTATTTTTATAAATAACTCAAGAACATATAAAATACTCCTTCCTCCTCCTATTTTCCCCACAACAACCCTGTGAGGTGAGTTGGGCTGAGAGACAGGGACTGGCCCAAGGTCACCCAATTGGCTTTCGTGCCTAAGGTGGGACTAGAACTCTCAGTCTCCTGGTTTGCCGTTGGCTCCTTCCTAGGGCTGAGAGAGAATGAGTGGCCCAAGGTCACCCAGGTGGGACTAGAACTCTCAGTCTCCTGGTTTGCCATTGGCTCCTTCCTAGGGCTGAGAGTGTGTGAGTGGCCCAAGGTCACCCAGCCGGCTTTCATTTCATGCTTAAGGCGGGACTAGAACTCTCAGTCTCCTAGTTTCTAGCCCGTTGCCTTAACCACTAGACCAAACTTAATCAGGGATGGGATGGGGTCCATACTCCCCCAAAGTTTGGTAAAGCAAAAAACAGCACAGCAGTAAAATCTGTGACCTCCTTTATGCTGTTTCATGATTGTGTCATTACACAAATTACATCATATGTGTCAATGCATCAATAAATAAATGACATCAATCTCAATGGTATTTTGGTATGTTGCACGTAAAATCCACTGCAATGATGTCCAAAAAGCCAATGGTGTTTGATAGACACACAGTAATGACAACTGGGCCCTATGCAATGTCCTTACTACATGAGCAGTGCCACATGCTAACTCACAGAATTGCAACTATAGGAAACGTAAGCAGTGTCTGAAAACTAATGCATTTTATTCGGATTCATGCAACATTAATGTCGTGTGGCTGCTATTTCAAGATGCTTTTTTAAAATCTGGAAACAGCATATACAGTACCTATGCAAGGATAAAAGTTTTAAAAAAACTGTAATTAACAGTTGCTTTGTGATAATAAGTAACCATGAATTTCCTGTCCCTCACACTTGAAGTCAATTGGGAAGATGAGGGAAATCTTGCAAAATGATTGAACTGTTTTAAAATCAGTCCCACCAATGTAAACATTATACCCTGGAATTCTCAATATGGTAGCACAGAGATTAAGCACACAGCACTTAATCCTTCTCAATAGTCAGTGAAGCAGAACATGGATGAGGACTCGCATAGATGTCATGTGCTATCCACGTAAATCAAGTATTACAGAACTAGAGTCACTTGTTGAGATGGGCGGTTATAGAAATGAGAGAGAGAGAGAGAGAGAACACATTAGTGTTGACTGAACTAGAGTCACTTGTTGAGATGGGCAGTTATAGAAATCAGAGAAAGAGAGAGAAAGAGAGAGAACATTAGTGTTGACTGACCTACCAAAGAACCACATTTCATTTTAAGTTCAGGAATTTTGACTCTATTTGGGAGATTGTCCACAAGGCTGTGAACCCGAAGTTACAAGTCAGAGAGTGAAACAAGAATAAACCACATATTTATTCTGCAATACCGCACAGCTGTACTTTCAGGAAAACAGAGTCCTTCAATCAGAAAAGTCACACAGGCTTCCTGGAGGAAAGATTATCTACCGTGACTAACTGTTCCTTTCCACATTCAGTTCCTAAAGGGTTCCCAGCTGCGTTCTAAGCACACTATCATCCAGCTCAACCACAACATTGGTGATGCATCACAAGTCTTGACAGCAGGACATGGCCTTAGGAGATACTCCAGAACCCGCTCAAAACTTGTCATGGGGCAGGTACAAAGATTTTTCCCCGGAATAATCCAGAAAGAAACCACTGAAGATCAAACAACTATTTTATAGTACTTTAGCATAAGCAAAATTTTGTTCAGCACACAGCCTTCTTTTATTTTGAGTTATTCGGGAGGAAGTGGTGCTCTATACAAGTCAGTTTTTCCTAAGACAAAAACTCATGCTTACCACACAGACTTAATTGCAAGCAATTTCCTTGAAATAAAACTGACTACAGAAAGCTGTAGAATTTTTTTTTAAAAAAAGAAACCTTACCAACTTAGATCAAACTATACCACAGAATGTAAAGATGCATTTTGCCAAAGGTTTTCAGCTCCTAAGAAAGAACTTACACAAAATAGTCTTTTCGTCTCCATCACCAATTGATGGAATTACATTTACACACACACACACACACACACACACACACACACACACACCATACTTGTGTCTTTCAGGGTAACCAATGTTAGGCCAAGCACTGAAAAACAAGGTCAAGACAAAACAAAGGCCGGGGATAAGAGAAGACAAAAGGAAATCTAACTAAATCTGGTTTGCACATCATTTAGCGTGTGTCTCCAGATGTTTCTGTCCTTCCAAACCATCATTGCTTCCACCTTGCCATGCACTGTTGCACACACTGTCCTGTGGTCCTTAAACTGCTAACCTTTCTTTTTCTGAGGATCTCATCACCTCCCTCCAAGCGCAAACGTCTCAGCTTCCCCTTCCTCTCGACCCATTCACTCTTCCTCCACATACTTGCCCTGCAATTCAGTCCTCTGTCATTATGACCAAACCGCTTCAATGTGCTTCTTTTGTACTGGTCCCTCACTTTTCTAGAGAGTTCTAGTCCCGCCTTAGGCACGAAAGCCGGCTGGGACCCAGCTGGGTGACCTTGGGCCAGTCACTCTCTCTCAGCCCTAGGAAGGAGACAATGGCAAACCAGGAGACTGAGAGTTCTAGTCCTGCCTCAGGCAGGAAAGCCGGCTGGGTGACCTTGGGCCAGTCACTCTCTCTCAGCCCAACTCACCTCACAGGGTTGTTGTTGTGGGGAAAATAGGAGGAAGGAGTATTAGGTATGTTCGTCGCCTTGAGTTATTTATAAAAATAATAAAGGCGGGATAGAAAATAAATAAATAATAATAAAAAATTTCCACGCATTTAACTCACATATATCTCTCTCTTTCCAAATAGCAAAGCAGGAGGAGGAATGCTCTTACACACAGCCATTTCACTTCTTTCAACAAACATTCATACTAACAAACTTCATACTATCCACCACTTCTCCACCAGCATTTGCACATCTTAATGTTTCTCCACCATCTTCCCCAGTTTCTACTATTCAAGATCTGTGGGGGTTTTTCCTGTGTCTTCCTTGTTTAAAGCAGCCTTTCCAAACCTCTGAATGTACTAGACGTCAATTCCTATAGTCCCCAGCCAACTTAGGCTCCTGAATGCATTTGGAGGGCACCAAGTTCAAGAAGGCTGCTCTAAAGAACAGAAATGCCGGAATAAACTTCACTCTGCAAATGTTGAATCATTATTTAAATGAGCTGCCATAACACCAAAGCTATTTGTAATCATTCCTTTCCAAAAAGTTGCTATTAATTGCCAGATGATGTAATGTTTTACACCCTGCTGAACTCAGCGTGACTTGCTTCCAACTACATGCACCCAAGACCAAGCAGTAATCATTTTGGAAGCTCTGATGGTTCTCAGAACCACAGATTAGGAATTATACACCCATATACTTCAAAGCTTCAACCAGCAGCGACAGAGGATTAAATCCTGTGGTCCTCTCTCGCCACAAAGGACCAGCTTTGCTCAACCTTCCTCAGCACAGGGATACTCCAGATGGGTGGACATCAACACGGAGAATGCTCATCAATGGCCACGGTGGTTGGAGAAGTTGGCTGGAGGGCATGTGGGCTGGGGAGAGCTGGGTAAAACTCTTACAGTCAAGCTGTAGACAATTTATTGGACGGTACCACTGAGCTGAAAGGCTTCCTCTGACTTAATTTCTATAGGAAAGGATTTTCTCTCTGCAGATCACCCGTGGGGAAGCAAATCACTTGCACTAAGAAGGCCCAGTCAGTCGGACATTTTGTGGTCCTACCTCCTCAATGCAAACCAACCTGTGCCCAAAGTTCCTCTACCTCAGGGGTGGGGAACCTATTTTCTGCCAAGGGCCATTTGGATATTTATATCATTGGCGATCACTCGTAGCCGAGTAAGATTGTCTTCCAAAGGTAAAATTTTAACGGTGAATCCGTAAGTGGCTATAAAGGCCAATTCTGGATCCGCACAACCTCCCACAATGAGGGCATAGGTTTCCGGGTGGGAGACGGTCATGATGAGGGTTTGCCTGACGTGCCTTCCTTTTAGCTCTCTTCTCCTTTTCGCCCTGTACTCGTGCTTCTTCAAAGTCCATAGCGCCATTAATAAAGGCTGACCTCCAATTGAAACGCTCATGAGTTAGGGCTTCCCAGTTCTCAATGCTGATATTACATTTTTTAAAATTAGCTTTGAGAGTATCTTTGAATCTCTTTTGCTGTCCACCAATATTCCGTTTTCCATTCTTAAGTTGGGAGTAAAGTAGCTGCTTTGGAAGACGATGGTCAGGCATTCGAACAACATGACCAGTCCAGCGAAGTTGATGTTGGATGATCATTGTTTCAATGCTGGTGGTTTTCGCTTCTTCTAATACGCTAACATTAGTCCGCCTATCTTCCCAAGTAATTTGCAGAATTTTTCGGAGGCAGCGTTGATGGAATCTTTCAAGAAGTTGGAGGTGGCGTTTGTAGAGGGTCCATGTTTCACAGGCGTACAGAAGGGTTGGTAGTACAATGGCTTTGTAAACAAGCATTTTGGTCTCCCTGCGAATGTCCCGATCCTCAAACACTCTACGCTTCATTCGGGAGAAAGCTACACTCGCAGAGCTCAGGCGATGCTGAATTTCAGCGTCGATGTCGGCTTTTGTTGATAGATGGCTGCCGAGATAAGAAAAGTGGTCGACATTTTCTAGTGACACACCTTTAAGCTGGATTGATGGCGCTGCGGAGGGATTGGTTCGAACTTGCTGGTAAAGCACTTTGGTTTTTTTAATGTTAATCGAGAGGCCGAGCTTTTCATATGCTTCTGCAACCGGGGACCGGGGGGGCGGGGTTTCTGGGATTTCTGCGGACCGGGAGCCGGAGTTTGCTGGCGGGAGCCAATCACAAGCACTGGGGGGCGGGGTTTGCAGGCGGGAGCCAATCGCGTGGAAGGGGCGGGGTTTGCGGGCGGGAGCCCCAAGGGCCTTATACGGCCCGCGGGCCTGACGTTGCCCACCCCTGCTCTACCTTGTTGAAAGGATGCCCATGAGAAAGGGACATCCCAAATCTGGGGTGAAGCAACCACTGGTGAGGAACTTCAGCAAAAACAGTGAAACGCCCTTCATTCATTCTACAATTTCTATCTTGACACGGTGTGATGATCCTGAATTATAATCAGCACTCCACACACGAGACACGATGGAATTGTTAGGAATCTTTATTATATCAGTGATCCCAGGCACGTCAATGCTTCAAGTGAATTAAGGTTACAAAGAGTAACATATATATACATACTCTCCCCTCCCCTCCCCATTGAGCACTGTAAACTTCGTCTCCCACCTCCTGCAGCTCATTGATGTCCATGGTGCTGAATATACATTCTCCTCTTTCTGTTTGTTCCGGCTAGAGCTTCCAATTACTTGTTGTCTACGTGTCTCTTGGCTGGCGCCGTGTCGTGGATGGTACCCGGGTGGGGCCATACGTGACACACGGTCCTGAAGGCCACTCGGTGGTTCACAAATCCACAACCAAGAACATCACAATTAATTCAAAACTGAAACATATAAGCATCATAAACCTCCAATATGGTGCAAAAGTCCAGCAACGATCAACATACAACCTGACTGCATCATGTCCCAAACGCCCTTTGCAACAGCTCCATTTTCAGCCACTTCTGGAAGACATCAAAGGGGGAGACGTATCTCATTTCTACTGAGAGGCCCTTCCAGAAGTCTGGTGCTGTTACTGAAGAGCAGCACTGCTGAACCTCGCCCCTTGCAGCAAGATCAATTGTTTAGGCTGAGAATGCAGGGTTGAAACCTCCTCTCATAGCATTTCCTCCACAACAAGAACCGATAGCTAATCTGCCCTGCTTCCCAAGCCCTCTGCAAACTCCACGAAGTTGTGAGCCATGGAGGGGCAATGCAGATTTCAGATTCAGCCACTCCCAATGCACAGACACAACTGCCCAGATATGCTCCCATCTGCCCCGTCAGCAGACAGAAACAAGTTGCTTGCAAAGCGATCAGCGCTTTTCACTATCAACAGCATCTAAGAGAGGCAGCTGTGAAGTCTGACTGAAAACTGCACCACGTAGACCTTTCAGAAGACAAGGCCTGAATAGGAAACCGACTGCGCTCCACAGGGGATTAAAAAAAAAATCAATATTGCAGGCAGAACCATACCTGCAAACGAGCCCTGCTCTTTTTTATGTATGTTACTTGGATCATATGCTTATGACCTCCATCTTAACTTCTTGACCCCCTTCCTGCAGACACCCCTGGCACCCCAGATGTTTTGGATTTCAACTCTCATCAGATCTAGGCAGCTCAGCAACAGCAAGGGATTGTGGGAATTAGAATCTAAAAATCCAGTGGATTCCAGATTGTCTGCCTGCCCTGGACAGAAGTGTAAAAAATCTAGCATGCGACGAATGCAAGTGTTGAACCAGGCCAAAATGTTCTGAGCGGTACTTTCTATTTTGAAGTGCCAGTCAAATGTTCTTGGGAGGACTACATACGCCATGTTCTCCTAATCCTTGTTTCCCAGCTTTCTGGGTCCTCAGTACTAAAGGTAACCACAGACACCTCCATGAACCGTCATCAGAAACTCACCGTTTGTGACTTTAATGCAGCCTTCTCCCAAAGCATTCAAATGGCCATCCCTCGCCCAATCTTGAGCAGGAAACCTAATTGCTTGGACTGACTTCACACAACACGCAGAACCACAACCTAGCTAACCACCCTTTAGCCAGCGAGTCCTGAAGGCCACTCGGTGGTTCACAAATCCACAACCAACAACATCAAAATTAATACAAAACTAAAACACATAAGCATCATAAACCTCCAACATGGTGCAAAAGTCCAGCATCAATCAACATACAACCAGACGGTGCAGGGAGCTAATTTGTGGTTTGGTGCTCATGCAAAGTCTGAAAATTAAGTAAACCGTGTTAAGCGAACTGGGGGAACATGGTCTGGACATAGCCTTTGATTCAACCTTGTGAAAGAAAGGGCTATCCTCTCTCCATTCGGGGCATTTCGAGCCCCACTTCTTCTTCCCTTCTGCTTTCTCCAAGCCACACATCCTTTTATATTCTAGCCTGGGTCCTCTTAATCTTCTTCCTTCCGTAGTTGATAAACTCCTATGATGCTCATGCCAAAGGGTTACAGATACAATCATTAAAGGCTGCAGAATCAACCAACCTCCAACAGCCTGATAAAAAAGAGCCGGTTTGAGCCCCTCCTTCAGTTTCAATGGCTGCTTGTTCCACAAGCCATGGAGAGGGGAAAATGGACACCCAGCATTAATCTCTCTGTGGCGAGACCGGCAGAGGTGCCCTGCAGAGGACCAGAGAGGAGAAGGTGGGCTCTACAGAGGGAAGCACATGGACCATCTTGAATTGGGTTTGGAAAGGAACCAGCACAGCGGCTCCCGCATGAAGGCAACGTGGCCCAAATGTGATGATGTATTGAAAGAATTGAAACTTTGCTCCATACTATTCAGTATCCAACTTCTGTTGCTGTTTTTTTCCCAAATCCCAAATCAGGTAGCCAACAAGGATGCACCCTCAGGCTTACAAATATGTGTTGAGAAGACGCTTCTTCTTCCTAAGGATTTCACAGAGAGCCGTTCGCCCTTGGAGGTCCATCGCCATCCACTCTTGGTTGCAAACAAGGGGCAGGTTTCCCACTCGCGCAGCAACGGATCCCAATTTACTCAATGAAGGCCGGTGGTAGACCAGTGATTCTCAACCTCAGCAACTTTAAGTTCAACTCCCAGAACTCCCCAGCCAGAATTCTGGGAGTTGAAGTCATACCTTAAAGCATGCTGGCTGGGAAATTCTGGGGGTTGAAGTCCACGCATCTTCAAGCGGCCAAGGTTGAGAAACACTGCTGTAGACAATTCTGAGCTAAGAACTGGGTGAGCAATCTGATGACAGGCGACCTTCAATCTAGTGCAATTAGTGCAATCGCACTAAAACCAGGGCAGATCGGAAACAGAAACTGCAGCGCCACAAGGGCTGAGCGAAAACTTAAGCCTGACCCCTTTACTTGCCCGAACAACGAGGTTTCCGAACAGGGCGTCTTTTAGTCGGGTGGCCCAATGTTAATTCGCAGTGGAAGGGGAAGCAGCCCCGCTCTCGCTCTCTCGGGCTCCCCGGAACCGCCGAGCGAATTTCCCCCGCGTGCCCGCCTCTCCCGCTGGCCCACTTCGCCAGGTTCGCACCTGCGCGGAGCCCCGCTTTGTTCCGCGCGGCTGCTCGATGGCTGGGTTCGCCAACAAATCCCCACGCAACGGCTCAGCGCTCACCGGTCCCTCTGCACGGAGCCGAAGCGGGGAGGCCGCCCGCCGGGAAAGGAAAAGGGAAGGAAAGCCGAGGCGCTGTGGCTTGAAGGGCCGGAGCCGCGCAGCCGGGCGCGCAGTTCCCTCCGCGACCCTCCGCTCTTCCGGCTCCGCGGCATCTGACAGGCTGCCCCCGCCTCGCCTTGCAGGAGCTCCCGGGAGCCCAAGCCCCGCTCGCCTGGGGGCCCAGAAAGGGAGGGAGGCCCCCTCCCCGCAATCCCCCCTTCTCGTCCCCACGCGAAACACGCGTCGCCGCATGCAGACGACGCCGCCCGCTTGCCTGCTGGCTGGCCGGCCTTCCGGACGTTCATCCCTCCCGCGGCCGGCTGGCTTACCTTTCCCTCAGCGTCCTGCTGCCCATCAGCCTCCCGGGCCAGCCGCTGCCTGAGCTCGCTCATCCTGGGCCGCCGCTCCGCCCGTACGCGCCTCCGGATCGGATCGGATCGGATCGGATCGGCTCTGCAGCGCAGCAGCAGCAGCGCCGCCCGGCTGAACCGCCGGGCCCGGGAATCGGGGCGGGACTTGGGGGGACGAGCCAATCGCCGGAGCGGAGCGGCCCAGGGGGCGGGGCCCGCGGCTCAGGGAGGGAGCAGCGCAGACAGACGCGACTCGCCGCTCCCGGGATGATTCGGGTAAGGAACAACGGCTCCCCCCGTGGGTGGGTTTGCTGACTGGAGGGGGGCTGCGCCTTCCCCGGGTCAAGCCGTTGTGGGAATCCAGCCGCCGTCTGAGCATTTGGATCGAACCAGGCCAGCGGGGAAGGCAGCAAAAGCAGCGTTTCTCAAACTCGGCCCCTTTAAGACACGTGGACTTCAACTCCCAGAATTCCCCAGCCAGCAGAGCTCTGGGAGTTGAAGTCAATTCTGGGAGTTGAAGTCCACGTGTCTTAAAGGGGCCGAGTTTGAGAAACACTGGCATACGGCATCGCCTGTTCAGTGGGCAGAGCAGCGACCGGGTTTTGTAACTCTCAGTGCTTGGGAAAAGCCCCATGAAGGTCACTAGAATTTACTGGTTCTTTTGCCTTGCAATCCCGTCGGAACAATCGAAGCGGGACCGAGGCCGGTGGGGGTTCCAGCTCATTTCCCCCCGTGCAAAATACCTTTCAAGTCGCAGCAAAGGTTGGACTCCCAGACTTCTCTCGGTGCCCTCTACCAGAGCCCTCACACACAACCCTCTTGCATTCACCAGCAAGTTGAAAAACAGCCCGCGCAGCCTCCGTGACTTGCAACGCGAGAAAACGTCGCTTTCCGACTCTTCATTTTTAACTCTATTCTTAAAGCAGGACGCGCGAAGCTCCGCCCCTTCTGCTGACTCCCTCTGCTGGGTCCCCGTATGTCCCGCGCCCTCTGCTGGCAGACATAGGGCATCGCACGCCATTGTGATTCTCGGCTCTCAATGGCAGAGATTGGGGCCGCAACGCCTCCCGAGGGAGTTTGCTGCCGCGGTTATTCTCTCCCGCGCCCCCTTCCTGCTCATTTCATTTCTGAGCGGAGGAGCTGCGTGCAGATATTGGAAAAATTTGAGTGCAGCCTCAGCTGGTATCCAGATCTATTTTAATCTGGAACTGTTGTTCGTGCAACTGCGCAGTTGAGACCCTGCGTCTTTTCAGTTGCGCCCGATGGTTGAGTCTGATTGTTAACCTAGGTTTATTGAATGGTCCAAAGTTGGCTGGTTTTGCATTACACCCTAAGTATAAACCATGGTTTGCAATCCACAATACTTCAACTCCCAGAATTCCCCAGCCAGCATGGGAGTTGAAGTCCAGACATCTTAAAGTTGCTAAGGTCGAGAAACACTGCTGTAGCTACTTGATGTCATCTCAACTTACTTGAAATACAACCATAGAAAGATTTGATAATAAGCTGTGCTGAATATCCTGGCTCATTTCTGGTTCACCCAATCTGCTGGGTGATTTGGTGGCCCAGGAAATGACCTGGGTTTGCACAACATATGGATACCTACAAATATCACACTGGCTGGGTTTGTACAAGGCACCAACACCTGCCACATTTTAGCATGGTATGTTGTGCATTGTGGTTTGGAAAATAATTCTATAATCTGTTTTTCAGGTGGTGTTCCTAAATTTGACGAGCTAAAAGTATCTGGTAATGGCATATAAGTTGATTACCTATTGCCCAACATTATTTCCATCTTTCAAAAAATAATTTTTCTACATATCAGAGCATTTAGTTTCTTTTGCATGCAATGCTCAAAACTCATAAAAGAACCATTTCCCCCCAACATTGAATCCGTATGTGTGCAGTCTATCATAACCATCCATCATGTGTTGGGCGAAATGATGAAACCTTGCAATGCAAATACTGCCATTTTGTACGTGCATCACAACACAATACAGAAGAGAAGCAGCTTGCCTCGTGGCATCATAGGGCTCATCATTCTGACAAAATCATGGCTTACTCCAGATGCCTCCATAGTCAATGAATGTTGAGATGCATATGCTAATTCAAATCTTACTCATTTGCTTAGGAAAATTTTCTGATTCAAACTTTCCAGAAAAGCCACAATTCTTTTGGCAAACCATGGCTTATGCCTTAATGCAAGGTTTCTCAACCTTAGCAACTTTAAGATGTGTGGACTTCAACTCACAGAATTCCCCAGCCAGCATAGGGGAATTCTGGGAGTTGAAGTCCACACATCTTCAAGCTGCTAAGGTGAGAAACACTGACCTAGTGAGATGCCATGGGGGAATCAGCATTTCTACTGATTAATTCTGATGCTGTTATTCTGATGCTATATGTAGGTTGGCGGTGACACTTTCAGAGGTCTTCCTGCCTCAATGTCCACTTTAAAAGTTAAGGATGCAAACTTTCTCCTCTTCTTTTAAATCTTTACAATATTTCCATTGTTCCAGCTCTGTCTAAAAGTGGATTTTAGGCCTGCCTCAGGGATGGAAGACGTGCATCCTCAGCAGAGACAGGAACAGATCTGGGTTTAGATTCAAGAATCTCTGTCTGAAAGACCCTTAAGCCCGATCAGCATTCTGTAGCGAAGAAAAATTGAGCATCGGTTACTCCAAAAGAAAAATGGTTTTATTCACCAAGAAGTGGGTTAATTGCCTTCACTGCTGAAAATAAATGGCACCCACACTGAGCAGGTCAAGGATGCCAAAGATCTAAGAGCCTTATTTTAAGGAAGGAAGGGAAGGAGGGAGGGGAAAGGGGAAGGAGGGGAGGGGAGGGGAGGGAGGGAGGGAGGAAGGAAGGAATTGCACAAAGCCTACCAATTGGGGTTTATTTATTAAATCATAAGAAAACAACTGATACGTGAATCTACTCAGTAGTGTCATTTTGTTGACCCTGACCTGATGCTATTCTGATGATCGTATTCTAGCATTCTGGAGAAATTTCGCCCCATACAATTTCTCCCCCAAATGCATTAATTTAATACGATCAATCCTTTGCCTCTTGCTTTCTTTACATTTAAAAACCCTGCTGGTGTCGCGACATTTTCATTCACCTTTCCAGCCCTGCCGTATTCTCTTTGCGATGCAGCAATCGGTGCTGTACACAGCGTAAGAAGAGCAGCTGCACAGCAAAGGTATCGTTTCCGCTGATGCAAGTTTGACTTCGTGGAAGGGTTCCTGTTCTTTTCTAGGCAGCCCTATGAAAGTGTTTTCCCACGACCTTCCTCCAGGATGTTTCTCCTTCCCACTCCAGCCTCCCTCCAGCCCTGGGTGCTCCTGATGTCTCCCATCCAAGTCCTGCCAGCTCCAGCCCTGCTTAGCTTTTTTGAGGACTTGTTTTAGAGCTTGAAACAGAGACCCCAATCTCAGAAATAGGGGAGGGTGCCATTGTATTGTAGTGAAATCTGGCATTCTCTTTAGCTCATGCTCAGCTATCAAAAATAAAAAATCGTGGCCTTTCGGCAACAACCAAAGAGGATTATAGAGGGGAACAAGACCGAGCAGGTTCACACCTGTAAATACCTTGGAGAGGTTTCAGATGGCAAAAATCATAGAAAGGACATCATGATTAGGCCTCTCTGGTGGCATTCATTAGTCTTCTGCTGCCATTAGGCACTTCTTTTTCTCCAGCTTTTCAAGCACCAAAACATGAGCTCCGATCTTATACAGAGCACAGGTGGGAATCTACGCCACAAAGGACACAACAGAAGTGATGCAAATGGAAGTTCTGAGAGCTATTCCTGCTGCCCCAAGATGTATAGCCAACACCACTCTTAGACCTCAGGAGCGCAGAATTAGAGACAATAGGAAAGCCCTGGAGGCCAAATCCACAAACTCAGGATGTCTGTGCTACCAATGTACGGGCCAGGAGGCAGACCCCAGGTGCCTGTGTTATCAATGTCTAAGTCAAGGGCAGGGTAAAGTACGTGACAACTTGGGCATCCCAAACTATAGGGCAATGACCCCTAGCTAATTAGCATCCTAAAAAACACCCCCCCAAGGCGGAGATTTTGGGAAACACAGAACATGCTAAGGACTATTATGGGGTGGTATGTAGCATGCGAAGGTACTGCGCAGGTACTGCAAGAGTTAACCAATGAGAAGCTTTTGTTTATTGATAAACCGCTGTAGAACTGTATAAAAGTGTTGCGCGCTGTGTGTTCAGTGCGTCCTCCTCTTGCACGAGGGGCGCCCTCCTTTCTCCCGGACGTCTGGAATAAACGAGCTTGATTCTCCCGCCCTGTGTGGTCATTGGCTAAATCGTACCGGGCGAACGGACAGACCGCGATTTGCGGCCAACAGACCTGAGGCAGGAATGCTTAAAACAGTGGTTATGACCCGGAGGCTGGTGACGAATTACCTTCCCCGCTGGCCTTGTATTGGCAGAAGACCATTCTCCAAAATGGAGGGATGGGGCAGAGTTCAGGTTAGGATCTTTTGGACTCTCAGCCAGGTTCCTCCTCATCCTGAGTTATGAACAGGCCAGACATCTGTTCTTTCAAAGGACAGGTGGTATATGGTGCCAGCCAGAGGTCAGTTGGGTGCCACATAACAGCAGGACCTGGATTTCAAGGGGATCTTGGATGTCAGCCAAATATTTAACTTCTCTCACATTCAACAGGTTAAGGACGGACTTCTTCTGGGCATGGCATGATGTGTTACCATCAAGCCCTTCTACTGGGCAGATGTTCCAAAATCCCCTTATCCAAACACATTTGCCGTTGTGGTTTGGAAGAGACTGTAACTACTGTCCATGTACTGCTGTACTGCAATTTCTATAGAGATGTTCAAAATTAACTTATTTTACCACTTTTGTGCAGGATGAAGAGACCTTTATTACATAAAGCTTCTAACTTCTAAGGCTAGCATTACCAGCACTGTGGCTTGGCTCTGGGTTGTTAGGGTTAAAACGTACCATTAAAACATACTGCATCTGATTATTGTGTATGTTTTTCTTAAATTTGAACCATTGATCATAGTTAAGTATGTATGAGATCAAAGTTAGGTAAATGCAACCTTTCCCATCACTGCCAAGTAAGCATGTCATCTGACGAGCACCCAGTCATAAAATGCTGGTTTAATTAGTTTTTATTGCTTTCCTAATAGCCTCCAGAATAGATGTGTTTTTTTCCATTGCCACTGGATACTTGATTCACCGCTACTTTTCAGCCCCCATTCTAACCAGGGATAGATCAGAACCACGTAATTCCTAGCCAACATCTTACTAGATGATGATGATTTTTAACTCAAGGCGGCGAACGTACCTCTTATTTTCCCTACAACCCTGCAAGGTGGGCTGAGAGAGAGG
Source organism: Charina bottae (assembly GCA_023362775.1). Classification (NCBI taxonomy): domain Eukaryota; kingdom Metazoa; phylum Chordata; class Lepidosauria; order Squamata; family Charinaidae; genus Charina; species Charina bottae. Next base: position 23,373,043 of record JALMGJ010000014.1, on the reverse strand, counting down.
GTCTGGCTTTCATGCCTATGGGAAATTTACCTTTTATTTATTTATAAAATAAATGTATATAATCTATAAAATTAATGTAGCTTTTTTTTTAAAAAAAAGCAAATACATTTATTTATAAAATAAATAAATTTGTTTGCCTTTTTTTTAAAAAAAAGCTACATTAATACAATGAACACGAACACAAGTCGGTCCCGCAGGAAGATCTCCGTGGACAGCGCTTTGCACAGTCTTTTCCAACCCACCGAGTTGGACTTCAATTCCTATAATCCTCAGATCAAAGGCCATCCAGCGCAGGTGAAAAAATATGTGTTCGGGAAGAAACGTCCACACCTGTCCAGACACGGTGGATTGCACATCCCTTCTTGCACCCTCTGGTCGTGAATGGGGAAGCTAATGGGGCTTCTTTCCCATCATCTCCAGCGGGCGCCAGGTTGGAAAAAGACGCGGCATCTCCCGCCAAGCTAAGAAGTCCGGGCAAAGCCATCCCAGACGCGGGGAAAAAGCACGTTCTTTCCTTGCACTCTGATTGGCCGGCAGGACCGCGTGGGGCGGAGACAGGAGCGGACCTCCATTTTGATTGGCTCTTTCACTAGTAGGTTGCGGTCCTGCTTCTTGGGAGGCGGAGGAAAAGGGCGACCTCCCCCGCGCGCGCATGCGCCCTGAGTCTTCGTCGGCCGGGGCGGGGCGCCGCTCTTCGGGTGCTATAAGAGGCGCGGGCGGCGGTCGCGCGAAAGCATTTCCTGCATTCGCCGTCAGGATGTTCGAGGCGCGGTTGATCCAGGGCTCGCTGCTGAAGAAGGTCCTGGAGGCTCTCAAGGACCTCATCACCGAGGCCTGCTGGGACCTAGGCTCGGGGGGCATCAGCCTGCAGAGCATGGACTCCTCGCACGTCTCGCTGGTGCAGCTCACCATGCGCTCGGAGGGCTTCGACACGTACCGCTGCGACCGCAACATCGCCATGGGCGTCAACCTCGTCAGGTAGCGGCCGAGCGAGCGCGGCGGTGTGGGACGGGCCCGGCGAGCGGGAAAGGCGCGAATTCGCTTCAGGCGCCAAGAGAGGCGGGAACCGCGGCTGCCCGGGCGACGACGCCGGTCGCGCCTCTGTGACGTCACGGCCAACCCCGTTCGCGCGCCGTGGCGGGAAGCGCGGGGAGCCGGGCCGCCGAGTGTCAGGCGGGCCGTCTCGCGCTCTTTCAGTTCTGGAAGCGGATTGGCTGTGCGGGCTCCCTCCCTCCGTCGGGCTCCCACCTGATTGGTCGTCCTCTTCTTCGGGGCGTGGTTTGCCCTTTTGGCGCGGGATCTTTCGGGTGCTCCCGGAGGAAGCATGGCGGGTTTTGCCTTTGCAAGAGGAAAGAGGGAGAGGCGGGTCCAGGCATCCCTCTGGCCGCTGGGACGGAGTCTCGTCTTGCCCGGCAGGGCTTCCTCCATCGCGGGAGAGGCCGTTCGGGAATCCAACCTCAAGACGGCGTGCGGTGCCCCTTCCCAGGGTTGTCTGGCCCCGGCTGTCACTTTGCGGTTGCCGTTCCCGAGTCTCAGCACCCCTTGTGTCCCAGAAAAGGGCGTGGGGAAACTTTCGAGTTGCTGGCTTCCATGCAGCCAAGGCTTGTTGCAGGTGATTGCGGTCCCTGCATAAGGGTCGGCCCACCCTCGGGCTTGCCAGATATCAGAACAGGCAAAGGGGGACGCACTGCCGAAAAATGAACTTACGCCCACGTGTATATGACATTACTTTTTCCAGCAGCAGAAAGGCTGGTTTTACTGGAATCGGAATAAATTGCGTAAATTGAGGCTGTCAAGAGTCTGTCGCTGGACAAGGAAAAAGACAATTTACAAGGTCACAATACATGTGACTGTTTTTTGTGAAAACAGTCCAAAATAAAATGTAACACACTCGAAAGGCTGGACGATACTGGATTTAAAAGCAATGCCTGCTTCATTGAGGACATGTCTTCCTTTTGCTGTATGTCTGGTAACCCTAAACATAGAGCACCCAAAGCAAAAAAATATATAAAACTGGTTGTCATGTTTCAAAAAGCAGCAAAATTGCTTGTGGGTCCAAGCAGGTGAGAAGGAAAGGCTATTTTCTAATCCCGCTTTGGGTACAGAAGGAGGCTTCTGCTTGGTTTGTGTGAAAACAAGTGCACAGGGCCAGGAACTGGCAGCCTTCATTCACTGGAGGCTTTTTAAATGAATTCTGACCCAGGATGTGTCTCTGCTTTCCCTTGGGACAACAGCCTGCTGACCCTGTCAGCTTACACTGACCTGTTCAATGTCTGATGCTCTGTATGGTCAAAAAATTGCAGTATTATATCAAAACAATGAGGTGTGCATTTCTTTTTCTTTCCTAGTATGTCCAAAGTGCTCAAGTGTGCTGGTAATGATGACATCATCACCCTGAGAGCAGAAGACAATGCTGATACTCTGGTTTTGGTATTTGAAGCACCAAGTAAGCTTAACTTAATTGTTAAATCTGTCTTTTAGGAGGAGTAGGTGATCATTGTGAAACTAGAGGAGGGAAGTTTAATTCTGATGTCAGGACAGGGTCCTTTGAGGCTAAGTTAATTCATCTGCTTGCAGAGCAATTTAGAAATACTTTTTGCACTTGGGAATCTAAAGAAAACACATGGCCAAGAGTATTACAAGCTATGAAATCTAATTGCTGCAAAGCATTTGGGTAATATATATCACTTATTTACAAAATGCAGCATTCTGATATTCACTAGGGCATGATGTTCTTCTGGTACGGGAAATGGTTTATGGTGATAAGATATGGATTGGTTCTTGATCTGGAAGGTTTATTTCCAGAAAGCTGCCCCTACAGCCAGATTACTCTATTCTGGAAGAAAATACAATAATTGAGAGAACAGTACAAACCTCTGCCCCTGTTTTGCACCTCTTATCTGAAGGAATGTTTTCCAGAATAGTAGTCTTACATTCCCAGTGGTTCTCCACTGCTGGCCACACGTTGCAATACCCTTTGACTAACTGAAGTGGCGCAGAAATGGAATCTGCTGTTTCAGTGGTTAGAGGGATTAAATGAATGTGAAATATTGGAGTTCTGTAAACAGGGTAAGAACCAGTTTGGTGTAGTGGTTGTGGCATCAGGCTAGAAACCAGGAGCCCGTGAATTCTAGTCTGGCCTTGGGCACAAAGCCAGCTGGGTGACCTTGAGCCATTCCCTCCCTCTCAGCCCTAGGAAGGAGGCAATGGTAAACCACTTCTGAAAATCCATGCTAAGAAAACTGCAGGGACTTTTCCAGGCAGTCACCAGGATTCAAACTGACTCAAAGGCACACACAAAAAAAGTCAGAATATGATGAAATTCTGTTCTGAGTTTAGAATAAAACTAGAATGCAGTGTGTTTGGATCTGAGTGTGGAACACTTAAAACTTTTTCTGCACTCATGTTTAGAATAGCTTTACTGTTAGCTACACAGTAGAAATGCAGTGGGCTTGAATGTCTAGTGCAGGGCTTTCCAAAGTTCCCGCGGCGACACACCAACCACCGTTGGTGTGTTGCCACGGGAAAACCCGGAAGTGCCGCCATTGCGGCAGCGTGCAAAAACCCGGAAGCGCTGCTGCCGCTTTCAGATTTTTGCGTGCCGCCGTTGGTGTGTCGCCGCAGGAAAACCCGGAAGTGCTGATGATGATCAGCGCTTCCGGGTTGTGTGGCGACACACTTTTGTGTCGTGACACACAGTTTGGAAAGCTCTAGTCTAGTGCTTTGCCTGGTCTGTGGCTTAAACTACCAACCCCTATTCTCAAAATATTTTTACTTCTATATTGCCAATCCCATACTGACTGATGACAGCTTACAGCTGAATTAGAACATCCATTATATAACACAATGATATATGAATAATAAAGCCTACATTTATTTATTTATTTAATTAAATTTATATAACCGCCCATCTCCCCCAACGGGGAACTCTGGGCGGTTTACAATAAAATAGATTAAAACAGGATAAAACATCAATGTACAATATATAAATTAATAATTATAAATCCAGATGGAGATGGAATTAAACGAAGGACAATAAATTAAGGAATTAACCACCCCCATGAGGAACTATCCTTTCCTCCTTCCCATGCCAGGCGGCAGAACCAGGTCTTCAGCTCTTTCCTAAAGGTCGGGAGGGAGGAGATCTGCCTCAACTCTGGGGGCAAGATGTTCCACAGTGTGGGCGCTACCACAGAGAAGGCCCGCCTCCTAGACCCCATCCGATGACATTCTTTAATTGATGGGGTTCGTAGCAGGCCCTCTCTGAATGACCTGGTGGGGCGGGTCGATAAAATGGGGATAAGACGGTCCCTCAGGTATTCTGGCCCCATGCCATGTAGGGCTTTAAAGGTAATAACCAACACCTTGAATTGTACCCGGAAGCAGACCGGCACCCAATGCAGCTCGCGGAGCAGAGGTGTTATGTGTGCAGATTTTGGTGCACCCAAAATTGCTCGCGCAGCCGCATTCTGCACTAGCTGAAGCTTCCGGATAGTCTTCAAGGGTAGCCCCATGTAGAGCGCATTGCAATAATCTACATGGGAGATGACGAGAGCATGAGTGACTGTTCGGAGGGCGTCGCGATCCAGGAATGGGCGCAACTGGTGCACCAACCGAAGTTGTCCGAAAGCCCTCCTAGCCACGACTGCCACCTGCTCTTCGAGCAGGAGTCGTGAGTCTAGAAGGACCCCCAAGTTGCGCACCGGTTCCGAATGGGGCAGTGCTACCCCATCAAGAACCAAAGATGATAATTTCCCAGAAGACGCTAGGCCATCAATCCACAGCCACTCGGTCTTGCTAGGGTTCAATTGTAGCCTGTTGTTCCCCATCCAGGCCCTCACAGCCCCCAGGCACTGGGATAGGGTTGTCACTGCATCACTTACTTCACCAGGGATGGAGATGTACAATTGAGTATCATCCGCATACTGATGATACCTTATCCCATGGTGTCGGATGACCTCGCCCAGCGGTTTCATGTAGATGTTAAATAGGAGAGGAGAGAGAACCGAACCCTGCGGCACCCCACACAAGAGGGGCCGAGGGTCAGATCTCTCCTCTCCTATTACCACCGACTGGGATCGGCCTCGGAGGAAGGAGGTGAACCAGCGCAAAACTACGCCGCCCACCCCCAACTCCCTAAGCCGCCCCAACAGGATACCATGGTCGATGGTATCGAATGCCGCCGAGATAATATACATATATACATATGTATATATATATATATATATATACATACATGATAAGATTTAAATGTGCATTTCAGTCTGAACACTATAGGTCTGAACCTATATGGATATAGGATGCTCCAAAAAAGAAAAACCAGCCAGAAGCTGATTATATAAGTAGATTTGTTTGCAACATTATTTTGACTGTAACAATATTGAAAGAGCCACTGGATTTGTTAATGTCTTTTATGTAAGGAGTATTGAAATAGCTCTGCAGATAGTTGGCTAGTAAACAGTATTTACTCAGGAAATTATTTTGCCTCTCATAAAAATGGCAATTATATATTTTCATTTTTCTATAGATCAGGAGAAGGTTTCGGACTACGAAATGAAATTAATGGATTTGGATGTAGAACAGCTTGGAATTCCAGTAAGTAGGTTTTAGTGTCAAAGGTACTATGATGAATTGGGATAAATGTAAGTGCTATCCAATAATGGTTAAAGACTGGCTTGTTTGCTCAGGCTTTTGAGCTATGGCTGCTGCAACAATTAAAAGGTTACTGTGCCTGCTAATGTTCTGCGTTGTGGTTTTGATACAGGTACGGTAGTCCTTACTTAACAACCCTAATTGGGACCAGAATTTCAGTCGCTAAGTCAGAACTTTCCAAACTTTTCATGTTGGTGACACACTTTTAGACATGCACCATTTCGCGACACACTCTTACAGCAGGGCACAAGGCAGGCACTAGGACCTGCGCGGAATCACGGCAGATTTGGAGGCAGGCAGGCACTAGGACCTGTGTGGAATCCTGGCAGGGCAGGTTTGGAGGCGGCAGGGCACAAGGCAGGCACTAGGACCTGCGCGGAATCACAGCAGGTTTGGAGGCAGCCAGGCACAAGGCAGGCACTAGGACCTGCGCGGAATCCTGGCAGGGCAGGTTTGGAGGCAGCCAGGCACAAGGCAGGCACTAGGACCTGCGTGGAATCCTGGCAGGGCAGGTTTGGAGGCAGCCAGGCACAAGGCAGGCACTAGGACCTGCGCGGAATCACAGCAGGTTTGGAGGCAGCCAGGCACAAGGCAGGCACTAGGACCTGCGCGGAATCACAGCAGGTTTGGAGGCAGCCAGGCACAAGGCAGGCACTAGGACCTGCATGGAATCACAGCAGGTTTGGAGGCAGCGAGGCACAAGGCAGGCACTAGGACCTGCGCGGAATCCTGGCAGGGCAGGTTTGGAGGCAGCAGCAGCCACGACACACCCAGACACTGCAGCCGACACACTAACGTGTCCCGACACACAGTTTGGAAAGCTCTGCGCTAAGTAATGTCATTAGGCGAAACATCACAGCAGTTTTGGTAGTCCCGGTTGTGGTTGTCATGTTCTTTCTGCCCTGCTGGGCTTGCATCCTCTTCAACTCCACCCCCCATCTCTGACCTTTTGGCCGCCGCTGCTGTCCCCAGCTGACCTTGCCCAGCCTGGCCCTTCGAAAACCAGCAGGGTGGCCGAAAGAGCATTGGGGGGGGGTGTTGAAGCACCCCGACAGTTGTAAATGGGTGCAAGCTGCCAAGCACCCAAATTTTGATCACATGGCTGCGGGGGTGCTGCAATGGCCATAACTTCGAGGACCGGGCGTAAGTACCATTCGTTCAGCCGCATCATAACTTCAAGCGGTTGCTGAATGAATGGTTGTTAAGTGAGGACTAACTACCAGTACATGCAGCTTGTATGGTATCTGCTTTTAATGGAGGGCAGATTAAAAATTGAAATGTTAAACATGTGTTCTAGAATTGTAATATAATTTTGAAGCAGGAGTATGATTGATACTTAGCCCTCATAAAATTCTTACATTTCTAAATACTATGCTTGGAAGTATTAGAAAATGCAATGTTAAAATAGAACAGACATAAAAATAAAGAGTTTTCTTGTTGTATAATATCTTTTAAAGCATTTATGTGATTTATACTCTGTTTTACTGGCCCAACTGGTTTATGTCCCTTGAGAAATGAAACAGAATCAGGCGATGACTTGAGCTTAAATGAGTCCTACAATTCCTAAGGCTTGTATGATGATGATCTTTCAGGAACAAGAATACAGCTGTGTGGTGAAAATGCCGTCTGCCGAATTTGCACGTATTTGCCGCGACCTCAGTCACATTGGCGATGCAGTTGTAATCTCCTGCACGAAAGATGGTGTTAAATTTTCTGCCACCGGTGAACTTGGAAGTGGAAATGTCAAACTGTCGCAAACCAGTGATGTTGATAAAGAGGAGGAAGCTGTGAGTAGACCCTGAGGAAGCTTGAACTGTCTCTTACTTGAACTCTCCCTTCTCCCAGTCTTTAATCTTCATTCATTTTTTGCAGGTAGCAATAGAGATGAATGAGCCAGTACAGCTGACTTTTGCTTTGAGATATTTGAATTTCTTTACTAAAGCTACACCTCTGTCTTCTACAGTTATACTCAGTATGTCTGCAGATGTTCCCTTAGGTAAGTGGAATATTGTCGGCCTCACTGAGAAATCGTGCCTGCTCACTATTTCATTGATTTGATGGTTTCAGGCTGGCCCTTAACTGTTTTCCTCGGCTCTTTTGTCTCCTGCAGTTGTGGAATACAAGATAGCAGATATGGGACATTTGAAATATTATTTGGCTCCAAAGATAGAAGACCAAGAAGAATCGTAAGAAATTAACGTGAGCCTGGTAGCCAGTGTCCCTTTCGGCTATTCGGTCTTGGTGTGCCACATGCACCTGGACCCAACTGTAGATACTTTTGTGTAAATACGTCTCCTTTTATTATGTGAGTACCTTCTTTAAAATAGTCGTAGGAGCTGTTTTTATTATTCAACTTTTAGCCCATTTCATACAAAAGAGAATGCCATATTTAAAAACAATTAACTTCTGCGTGTGGAGCCTGTGGCCCTTCAGATGCTGTTCATAATGGCCATGCATGGGAGCTGGAATTCAGCAGCATTGGTGAACCGTGGGGTTTTCACCCCTTTACTTAAAACAAGGATGCTAATTAAGCAGTGTTTGGAGAAAACTTCTAGTGGCTTATCTTGAAACAGGAATCCTCAGAAATGAATGCTTTTCAATAAAGAATACCTTTTACCTTGCCTCAATGTATTTTGGGATTACAGTCCAATATCTTGGCTCCATATCTTTTCCTGCTTGTATTCAATTGTCCTGCTTATCTGAAGTTTTTGATTGACAAAGGGATACCTGTGGATAGTTTCTTCTTCCCCACCACATCTCAGTTTAGGTGATGCTTAATATTAAATTTTGCCTGAATGTTTAATGAAGCTGCCAAGTTTGAGAGTATAAAACAAATCTTAATTTGACTGCAAGTTGAACAGGCATTAGTCAAGATGACTGATGAGTAAGTAGATGCATTCAACTAGGCATGATGCTTGGGAAATATTTGAGTCAATATTGATTCCTGGTGAATGTGGGAACAAGTCTTGGCAAGATTTCAGAAGTGATTTGCCATTGCCTCCTTCCTAGGGCTGGGACAGAGCGACTGGCCCAAGGTCACCCAGCTGGCTTAGTGCCTAAGGCAGGACTAGAACGCTGTCTCCTGGTTTGCCATTGCTTCCTTCTGAGGGCTGGGAGAGCGACTGGCTCAATGTCACCCAGCTGGCTTCGTGCCTAAGGCAGGACTAGAACTCACCAGTTTCTAGCCAGGTGCCTTAACAGCTACACTAAACTGGCTGTCTTAGGAAATATACTCCATTGTTTTTCTTTGCACCAGGCAGCTGACTCAGCCAATTTCAGTCAATAGAAATTTCAATATTTGCCTTATATCAGATACTCAATTCAGTAGTCACAATCTGCAGTTAAGCATAAATCTTTTAGCAGCTACCAGTCTATGGGAAAATACCCAAGAGGAAAGCAAAGAGTTCAAAGAAAGATGGGGCCAACACAGGATTTTGAGAAGCAAATTACTTTAATGCTGCAAAGGTAAAGGTTCCCCCGCACATTTGTGCAGTCGTGTCCGACTCTAGGGGCCGGTGCTCATCTCTGTTTGTTAGCCGAAGAGCCAGCATTGTCCGAAGACGCTTCCACGGTCATGTGGCCGGCATGACGCACGCGGAATGCTGTTACCTTCCCACTGAAGTGGTACCTATTCATCTACTTGCATTTGCATGCTTTCGAATTGCTAGGTTGGCAAGAGCTGGGTGAGAACGGGAGCTCACTGTCACGTGGGGCTAGGGATTCGAACCTCCGAACTTGCGATCTTCCAATTGACAAGCCTGGCATCTTACCCACTGAGCCACCTTAATGCTGCATACATGGGAGGAAAAAAAAATGCTGCATACATGGGAGAAAAAAAAAGACCTAAAGATGTAAAGTGAAAACAGGGAGTTGAAGTCCACCCATCTTAAACTTGCCAAGGTTGAGAAACACTGCTCTAAAGCCTCCAGAGATGGAGAAGACACAGCCTCCGTGGGGAGATTTCATTGCTATGATTGCATCCAAGTGCTGGGGGTCATTGGGACATGCTGAAGGATACAGCTTGAGGACAGAGCATCACGAGAGCTTGGATCCCTGGCAAGGAAAGGGAAAAAGTTAGTTGGAGGAGGGAGAAAAATGAAGGAGAAATTCACCTTTCCTGGTAGAGCAACCTTGCTTTTGCTGGCTGGCTGTGACAAGTTCGCTTTACTGCGTTTGGGGTAAAAGGGAATTAAAAATAAGTTGACCAGTTGAGCTGGAATCTTGGTTCTGATTGATGAATGATTGAGGACCATTTTTATACCTTTCTTGGGGGATTTAGCAAATGAAAAAAAAAACAGGATTAGGGAATCTTAATGTGTCAGCAAAAAAATGTGTTTCCCTTTTTCCTGGGATAAAATTATTAAGCAGAATAATTGGTGGTAGGCAGGATACTGTCAAGGATTACCCTAAATACCACACTAGAATTGCCAATGACTCAGCATCTAAGATGTATCGGTTTCCCCTTTGATGTCAGAAAATTGGGTATAGCAGAGCTTTCCAAACTTTTCATGTTGGTGACACACTTCTTAGACATGCACCATTTCGTGACACACAGCAGGGCACAAGGCAGGCACTAGGACCTGCACGGAATCCTGGCAGGGCTCAGAGGCAGCAGCAGCCGCTGGCACACAGTTTGGAAAGCTCTGGTGTATCACCACATGCTCTTCTGGCTTAAATAGGTTCCAATCGGCATGAATACAACTTAATCTGGGCTTGGGAAGGATGCTTGTAGAAGTTCACCTATATGGGAGTGTCTTGTGAGGTGTAACGATATGTTCCTCTGCTTCAAGCTGGAATGCAGCCTCTCCAGCTGCAAGTGTAAAATCCTTCTGAGAATTCCCTTTGCTGAGATGCAGGGTGAAGCCCTCCCACTGTCTCTGCTGGACTGGTCAAATACTGCCGCAGTGAGTAAATGCAACAATCAGGCTGCAGACAAGAAGCATTTTCCACCAAAACTTTTAAAGAGTTGTTTCTTAGGATTGATTCTAACATTGGCTCAATTCCTAGCTCAGTGGCTCACCCTGTGGGGAGGGGAGGCGGTAGGTTGAGCACCCCCAAAAAAACTTTAGGGAATGTTGAGAGGACAGCTAGACTCTAGTATGGAACTGAGATTATGAAAAAGCTAAAAAAGCATTTAAGAAGCTGCAGCAATAGCATGCATTGTCCGGTTCACTGCTTTTCCTTGGCTTGAAAAAATGCTGCTGGATTAAACAAAAGAGTGAATTGTTTCCTGGGAAGAACTTACACCTGCCTCCTGAAAATTTCCTGATCAATCTGCCATTCTCTTGCTAAAATCGAACCATCGGCCTTGTAGATGAGATGTCCGAACAACCTTCCAATGGAAGTATGGCAATGAAGATTCTCGATCATCCAGGTGGAATTGTCCGTAGGTTGAGTCATGGCAACTGAATTTCTTCCTTTTGGTTGAAACACTTTGCTGCTTGTTCAAGTAGCTTCTTCAGTCTGGGCAAAAGTTGGTGAGGGGACCCCATATATGTCTTCCAGGGTGGCTGTATTGACCTTATATTAATGTCCTCAAATGAGTGTCCTTTTTCCTTTAATGTTGACATTTTGGACAGGGAAGATAGGTGGTTTGAGAGAGGGGTTAAGGAATCCATTCATGCCAAAGTGGAAGGTCTTTCCCTCAACAGAGGCGGAGGCCTCAGGCACAACTTATCCCCCATTTTTCATGCTGCTCTTTCATTAGTCCCCAGGAAGATTAATAATTAATAATTATAATATATAATATAAAATATAAGTCCCCAGGAAGATTAAGACCACAAGTTCACCAGCAAGGCCACTTTTAACGATCCTCTTGGGGATGAATAAAGGTTTTAGGAGTAAGACATCCCAAAGACTATCTACACCTCAATTGCCCAATTAACGAGCCAATCAGGTGTAAGGTCAATACAGCCACCCCGGAAGACATATATGGGGTCCCCTCACCAACTTTTGCCCAGACTGAAGAAGCTACTTGGACAAGCAGCGAAATGTTTCAACCAAAAGAAAGAAATCCACTTGCCATGACTCAACCTACGGACTTCCAATGGAAGCTCATTTTGGCGTCCTTTTAACTACTTTATTCACAGCCTGAGAGTCCCGTCCGCTGAGCCAAATTGGTGCAGCTCATGGGAAAGGAGAGGCTGTAAGACAGGCTGGTTTCCTCGGCCAAAATACGGTGGGCTAACCTGCATTAGACCAGTGCACAAATCCAGGCTGCGGTGTTTCCATAATACAGAAGGGTGGAAGTCCCTTGAAAGAATACCACGGTGTTTGCAAGCTGCATGCTCTCGGCACACACAGCCAGCTTCGATAAAGACCAAGAGTTGCATCTGCACAAACTGAGACTGGTTCTGTGGCCTAAGCGGTGGCTGCGGGGCGGTTGGCTCCCCGCTTTCCTTTCGGCTGTACGGGGCCGGCCCCAAACCGAGGAAACGGCACGATGGCCCCCCAGAAGGAAGGCGCAAAGCCGCGTCCTGCGGCCGGTGGGGCAGCCCGGCGAGGCGCCTCGGCTCCGTCCCGCGGGGAAAGGCGCGCCTTGCCGGGCGCGGCGCCTCCCCGCCGCCCGGCTGCGCGACCGTTCGCCTGGCCGAGTGGGCGCGCCGCGCAGCGCGCGGGGAAGAGAGGCGGAGCAGCGCCGCTCCCCGGGCCGCCCGAGACCCGCCCATGGGCGGCGCAGCTGCTCGTCGACCTGGAAGCGGCTCCGGCGGACGAGGCCGTCGACTTCCTGGGGAGGCCGGAGAGGGCTGCTGCCATGGGTCTGCCCCGCAGGTAGGGCGCGAGGGGGGGGGGGCGGGTGCGCCCTGCAGCGCGCGGCTCCCGCTTGAACCCGCCGCCCGCGCGCTTCGCCGGCTGGCGGGGAGGGGGCGCGGGGGGCGCCGCCGGTCGGCCCCTTCCTGTCCGGCTGGATCCTTAGTGGGACGATGGAGATGATGGAGATGCTTTTAAGGTGGGGAGACGGCTGGGTCCCCTCTCCCCCCTGGAGCCAATGAATGTTTATTAAACCACCATTGGCTGCTTTCCAACCGCGGACGCAACTGCAGACCACTGTCTTTATTTTTAACTGCTTTTTAATTAATAAGAACAAAACAGAACACATTGATAATACTGTTGGAGATGTTTATGGTTTTTTGCTGCACTGCTTCCACTTTTTTGTAAAGCACTTTGTACGATTCTCTTCCCTCTGTGACAAGGCCTGCATCTCCAACTGCCACCCAGGGGGGCGCTCTAAGCCACTGTTTCTCACCCTTGAAGATGGGCGGGCCTCAACTCCCAGAACTCCCCAGCCAGCTATGCCGGGCTGGCTGGGGAATTCTGGGAGTTGAGTCCACCCAGTTGAGAAACACTGCTCTAGGGCCAAGCTGCGCACCAACTGCCTTAGCACAGAGCCGGGAGAGGACGGTGGGAAACCAGGAGGTGGAGATCCCAAGCCTGCCCTTCCATTTGGCTGTCACGCTCCCGGCATCTGCCTTCTGGCCAGATGGACCCCGGCCCTCTCTTCCGCAGAGCCGTGGGGAGCATCTCGGAAGCAAGGCTGGGTCCTCAAGAGCCGCCCCCGTGGTGGGCATTTGGGGGTGTCTGCTGAGGGCACCCAGGCAGCCATCCTGTCAGTAGGGCGAGAAATCTTCAGAAAGACACAAGAATTGCTCAAAGTTATGAAACTGCAAATACCTTTCTGTCCCCACCCTTTCTTTTCCTTCCTCCTTATCTTTTTCTCCCAGATGCCTGGTTCAGGCCTTCCAGCAAGTTTGGGCGCTTCTGAAGGCACCCCTACCCTACAGTTGTTAAAATGTGGGGTGGAAATTACTGTTTCTCCCAAGGGTTTTTTAATTGCTTAAATTAAGAAAGAGAACGATTTTGAAATATTTATGAAGGCATGTTTAAATTAATAGATACAATCATTAAGGAAGTTGTTCCTAGTTTCTGGCCCAGCTTTTGTTCCCCCAAATGAGGTCTCAGAACAGTTTAAGAGGGAAAGTTTTATTTAAGACTGTTTATAACCTTGGATTATAAACAATACAACGTAATACAAATGACCAGGCTCAATTTGTCGTATTTCGGACACGTGATCTTGCTGTCTTGAGAAGGCTCTGATGCTGGGAAAGGTGGAAGGAAAGAGAAGAAGAGGGCGACCAGCAGCAAGGGGGACGGACTCAGTTACAGTGGCGATGGGGGCACCGTTGGAAGAGCTGAAGGACCAGGTTGGGGACAGACCATCCTGGAGAAAATCTATCTCTGTGGTCACTAAAAGCCAACTCTGACTTGATTGTATTTAATCAATCAAAAATCAAATTATGATGATCTCAAATCATTATAATTCCTGAACATAGGAGGCAAGTCATACTGTGCAACTTTTAAATACAAGAACAAAAGCTCATTTCTATCTTCTATGAGACACTGACTTGATTTTTACTGGAGAAAGAAGACTTCGGTCCTTTTTTGCTCACAGGCCTCTTCTTACAGACTATTGATTTCTAGTTTGTTTGTTTATTTACCTGGGCTTTTATGCCATGCCATTCCCAAGATTAACCTAATTTATTGATCACATTTAATAAAAATAATTTAATAATAAGATTTATGAAATGTGATCAATAAATAAATAACCTACTAACAATTCCTACCTCAGTAAAAGATGTAAGAAGATAATATGTCGGCCTATCTCAACCTTTTGACCCTGGAGGAACCCTTGAAATATTTTCCAGGCCTTTGGGGAACCCCTGCACATTCAGGCTCAAATATTGGCCAGAAGTTACAAAATTATTATATTCGTTTCATGGGTAGGCCTGTATACGTATATGCATTAACAGTGTTCTCAAACTGAAAGTAAAGAATGAAACTTACCTCTTTAATGTGAAGTTGCCCGAATTTGAAATAATTTGTAAAATAAATCGTGATCTCCCTAGTGACCTCTCACGGAACCCAAGGGTGCCACGGAAGCCTGGTTGAGAAACACTGTAATATGTTATAAAATCAACCAGTTCTCTTGGGTACTTTCCCAGTAATTCTGGAAGGACCAAATTCAGATTGCCATTCCATCATCGAAGTTCCAGCAGGGAGGGGTCCCTCGATGTCTCCAGGGGTTGGCTGTTTGCGGGCGGGGGTGATCCATCTTCGGATCCTCTTTGCCAGCACTTCCTAGGTGGGGGCACCTGTACTAGGTCTTCTCTATTAATTCTCGCGGGATGGGTAGATTCCCCTCTTTGAGATGACCAGGTTGAGGGAATCTCTTCTTATCTTCCACTGGCCTTAAAGTGGGTTTATATCTAAAAGTTGAAAAGCAAATTCAAAATATGTCTCTCATTTTTTTTTCTGAAAGTGTCTGCTCCCCCTCCCGCATGAACAAAAGTTGGTTTCCTGTGGTTTCAGCATTTCTAAAAATTGTAGCTTACAGTTGGGTATCAATTGCCCTGTGCTTTCTGTAAACCCCTGCGTTGGATTTGCACAACTTAATTTAAAATACCCAGAGGTTTCCATTCACTCAAACCTTTCATGTCTATGACCCAGGTTGTAGCTGTGTGGATTTTTTGCTGCTGCTGAAGATGCCGTCCAGAACGAATTTGTCCGCTTCGATCCCAAGCAGCAAAGTCAAATATTCTAAGCTCGCTTGCACAGATGAAGGGTACATTGATCTGCAGGTAAAAGGAAGGAAGAAGGGGCCACATTTTATTTTATTTTATTTTAATTATTAGCTTTTTATCCCACCTTTATCTTGTACCACTCAAAAGCAGAGTCCATGATGCTTCTATTTTCCCCATAACAACAACGCTGCGTGGTAGGTTGGGCTGAGAGAGAGGGACTGGCCCAAGGTCACCCAGCCGGCTTCCATGCCTAAGGCGGGACTAGAACTCTCAGTCTCCTGGTTTGCCATTGGCTCCTTCCTAGGGCTGAGAGACAGGGACTGGCCCAAGGTCACCCAGCCGGCTTCCATGCCTAAGGCGGGACTAGAACTCTCAGACTCCCGGTTTCCCATTGGCTCCTTCCTAGGGCTGAGAGAGAGGGACTGGCCCAAGGTCACCCAGCCGGCTTCCATGCCTAAGGCGGGACTAGAACTCTCAGACTCCTGGTTTGCCATTGGCTCCTTCCTAGGGCTGAGAGAGAGGGACTGGCCCAAGGTCACCCAGCTGGCTTTCATGCCTAAGGCGGGACTAGAACTCTCAGTCTCCCGGTTTGCCATTGGCTACTTCCTAGGGCTGAGAGACAGGGACTGGCCCAAGGTCACCCAGCCGGCTTCCATGCCTAAGGCGGGACTAGAACTCTCAGTCTCCTGGTTTGCCATTGGCTCCTTCCTAGGGCTGAGAGAGAGAGATTGGCCCAAGGTCACCCAGCCGGCTTCCATGCCTAAGGCGGGACTAGAACTCTCAGACTCCTGGTTTGCCATTGGCTCCTTCCTAGGGCTGAGAGAGAGGGACTGGCCCAAGGTCTCCCAGCCGGCTTTCGTGCCTAAGGCGGGACTAGAACTCTCAGTCTCCTGGTTTCCCATTGGCTCCTTCCTAGGGCTGAGAGACAGGGACTGGCCCAAGGTCACCCAGCCGGCTTCCATGCCTAAGGCGGGACTAGAACTCTCAGTCTCCTGGTTTGCCATTGGCTCCTTCCTAGGGCTGAGAGAGAGAGATTGGCCCAAGGTCACCCAGCCGGCTTTCATGCCTAAGGCGGGACTAGAACTCTCAGTCTCCCAGTTTCTAGCCCAGTTTCTACACCAAACGGACTCTCTTCCATGCATTCCAGAAGGGGGTCCTCTCCTGCAGTGCCTTGTAGAATTCTTTGCAACCCAGAGTTAGGGTCTCCGTTCCCCAGCCCATTTTCGGATGTGACAGTTCCTGTGACGGTTTGGAGAAGATAAGAAACTCGAGAGGTCTTACATCCAAGGAGCAGGGGAGGGTCCCTCTGCATTTTACTTTCCTGAAACTGCAGCTCAGTTCAGGGGCACCTGCCCTCTTTCTTACCCTCCTTGCACCAACCAGAACACTTGGGAGAGAACAGGGGTGGACGCCCATTCAGAAGAACAGCTGCCTTGGCAAGACCGGACTGCTGCTCTTCGTTGGTTTACAGCAGGGGTGGGGAACCTTTTTTCTGCCAAGGGCCATTTTGTTGTTTATAATATCATTCGCGGGGCGGGGTTTGCAGGTGGGAGCCAATCATGCAGGCGGGGTTTGCGGGTGGGAGCCAATCACAAGCACCGGGGGCGGGGTTTGCGGGCAGGAACCAATCATGCGCACTGGGGGGCAGGGTTTGCGGGCGCCTGAGGTTCCCTTGGTAGGGCCAGACCGAATGATTTCGCGGGCCTTATACGGCCCGCGGGCCAGACGTTCCCCACCCCTGGTTTACAGGCAAAGGCCCTGAAAAAGGCGAAGATCACCCCATCTGTGGGCCTCTGCTAACAGGCCCCACATCTGAGACTTTTCACACTGGTTCCAAAAGGTCATCAAGAAGGAGGTCAGGGGGCTTGCTGACACGATCTGTGGTTTCTTTGAAGTGCCGCCTCTGTTTTCTCTTGTCTCTCCTGCTAGAACAGGTGCTAATAGTGGGCAAAATTGTTTCAGACTATAAAGTGAGGAATCCCCAATATCAGTATCTGTAGAGAGTAAGGAAGATGACCTCCATGGAGATATGCGAGATCCGTTCGCAGGATGATGAGGGGGGAAACATATTTTAAGTCCACAACCTAGTGATAACATTCAGAAGCGGCTAAGGCAGACACCTCCCTGATTCACTGGAGTATAAGAAGGGGGAGGATGTACAGCACAATCAGACTTGCAAGATTCTGTTATTCTAGCCAATCTCAATCTAAGTAGTCTTAGCCTTCCTGTGGCGTTGATTTCCTGGTCTGGCTTACCTCGCGGGGCTGACAGTATCCAAGCGAAGACCAATGGAGGTGGGTGGGAAAATATCAGCTCTATGGAGAGGGACATTGGATTTTATATTTTCCCCCAAACTTTCTGCTGGAAAGCTGTGGTCATAGGGCAGTCTTCCCCCCCCAGTGGCAGTGCTGGCAAGGATTATGGGAAGTGAAGTTCTCCACTGCTGGATTCCACCTGCTGGCGGTGGCTTTTCTGCATTGTTCCTGTGTTTGTGGAGATGCCGCAGATGTCCACCGGGGGCAGCCTTGTCACGCACCTCTTCCCTTTTAACATGGCTGTGCAGAAGGTCAGGGGGCGCGGTGGCTCAGCGGGTAAGACGCCAGGCTTGTCGATGGGTCACTAAGGAACTATGCCAGCCCATGGAAGTGCTCTGCTAATTATCTTAAGAGTAGCGGCACCAAAAAGACCCCCATTAGCGTGACCTCCTAGCATGCTGGAGAAGGAAAAGTGGAGTGTGTTTTTGTATGAAAGTGTTTGTGGTCTTGGTTCCTCTCCTGATCACAAATTCCGGGGTCTGAGCGTGAACTGAAAGGTATCGGTGCACTTCGGCTCAGCAGGACTGTAAATTTAGATGTCACACTCCTGGCATCTGTCTTCTGGCCAGATGACCCCCAGCCCTCTCTTCCAGAATACATGAATACAAAAAATTAAGTAATACATTTCTACAGACTCTCAAGAGGCTGGGATTTGTTGACCCAGACCTGGGAACGGCTGCTCCCCGTTTCACCACCTTCGTTTTATATCCGCCCACTCCCCAGAGGCCCTGACTTGCCGTTTGGGAGAAGCGTATCTTACCGGGGCGGATCTCTCAATCTTGTACCTTAGTTCGGTCCTCTGCTTCAAAGGACTTGGTGGTTTTGGCAGAAACGTTGCTAGATCGGCTTGTGCCCGGTCCTTTGAATTGGTGGGGAATTCTGAGAATTGGGATTCCTAAACATTGGGAGGGAATCTGTTCAGGGCAAGTGCTGAAAGAGTCGTCTTAAAAATCACCCAAGGGATTGTCTGTCCCACTTCCAAGGAAAAGAATTCAAAACAATTTTGTTACTTACATTTTGCTTGAAAATGGCTCCTAAAAAGAGCCGTGTGCCCCAGCTTAGGCACTTTCCAGGTGTATCAACTCCAATTCCCAGAATTCCCCAGCCAGCACGAGCGTTGCCGAGAACTTTAGGACTTGGAACCGTCCATCTGGGCCAGGAAGTCTGTTCTGCGCTGACCGCATTTTCCTCCTAGTTCAAGAAGAGCCCTCCAAAGGTTCCCTACAAGGCGATTGCCCTGGCCACGGTGCTGTTCCTGATCGGGACCCTTCTCATCATTATTGGAGCGCTCCTCCTTGCGGGATACATCAGCCAAGGGGTAAGTTGTGAGCAGAAATTCTGTCTCGGATCCCTTGTAGGCATGTCACTGCAGTTGTTCCTGATCCAAGATGAGAGGAAGGCAGACCGCCTTGGAGAACGTGCAGGGTATAAACCAGTGTTTCTCAACCGTGGCAGCTTGAAGATGGGTGGACTTCAACTCCCAGAATTCCCCAGCCAGCAAGGCTGGCTGGGGAATTCTGGGAGTTGAAGTCCACCCATCTTCAAGCTGCCACGGTTGAGAAACACTGGTATAAACCCTCTTGTATTGGAGAGGTTAATTTGGGGTACAGAATTTGGGGGGGCTGTGGTGGCTTAGAAACTTGCAGCTCCCTTAGGGACATCAAGAGGAATTCGGGCGATTGATTCCTATCTTGCTTTTCTGTTTCCACAACACTGGAGGCTGCCGCTGCTTAGAGCAATTAAAATGCAAATGGTAAAACACGAATAAAGACAGCACAGTAAAAATCAAGGGAAGTTGTAAATGGGCATCGTTAAATCAAAATCTACTCAATTAGCCATTACAAGCTTAGTAAACAAGATGGGTGTAAGGGGCGTGGTGGCTCAGCGGGTAAGATGCCAGGCTTGTCAATCGGAAGATCGCAAGTTCGGAGGTTCGAATCCCCAGCCCCGCGTGACGGAGTGAGCTCCCGCACTCACCCCAGCTCTTGCCAACCTAGCAATTCGAAAGCATGCAAATGCAAGGAGATGAATAGGTACCACTTCAGTGGGAAGGTAACAGTGTTCCGCGCGTGTCATGCGGCCACATGACCGTGGAAGCATCTTCGGACAACGCTGGCTCTTTGGCTAACAAACGGAGATGAGCACCGGCCCCTAGAGTCGGACATGACTGCACAAATGTGTGGGGGTACCTTTACCTTTAAACAAGATGGGTAAGTCCTGGCAGAGTCTTCCACTTGGGTAAGTCTCCAGCAGTGCTGATCCTTCAAAGCGAGCTGGCTGCTGTTCCCCCCGGGGGGGCTGGCAGCTGATCGATTGTGGCCCCCTCCCAGGTTATGGTGACTGCAGCAGGGCACCCCAGGACTCCCCCCACCTGCAAAGCGACTCTGCCGGGTTCAGAAGCGTTTCCGTGGCTCTGAGGGTTTAACGTGGCTTCTGCCAACCTGCTGCTTTTGAGCTGTATTGCTCTTCGGTGCCCATAACGCCCATCGGGCGGCAGGTGAAGCCTGGCATGTCTCGAGGCTGGAGAAGACTGCTCCAAATCGATGGGGCTCTGCGGGTTGCCTTTTCTGTCCTCGTGGTGTCAGTGCCGTCTTCTAGACAGGTGTGTGGAACTTCCCTGGCTACACAGAAGCCACGTGCGGTCACAGATGTGCGAAAACCCTATTGGTTCCCTCCCCTTCCCCGCCCTAGCATAGCCGTTTGCAGAACTGTGCAGGTTCTCTGACCTGCTTCTCTGACATGAGGATGGGATGCTGGTTGGGTGGTTCTCCTGTCTCAGCCACAGTTGTAAACTGAACATCGTATCTCAGGCTAGGAACGCCCCCACCTTCCATCTTCTACCTTCATTTGGGTGAATGAAAAGTAGCTAGACACCCCCCCGGGGGGGGGTTTCCATGCATGGGGAGGGGGGACTAGAACCCAGGTCCTGCTACTCCCCGTCCAGCATCTTCACCATTACGCCACCCTGGCTCTGGGGCTGAGAAGGAGGGACTGGCCCAGTCGGCCAGGATGCTCCTGTGGCTGCAGGAACTGGAACCTGGGTCTTTCTGCTTCTAGTCCAACACCGCCAGTCCTTACCACCCTGGCTCGGGGGCTGAGTTAGAGGAACTGGCCCAAAGCCCCCCGGGAGCTTCCATGGCTGAAGGGGGGCTAGAATCTCCCTGCTCCTAGTCCACCCCCTTCCCCATGGGGCCGTCTTTGAAGATAGCGGCCGCCACCATTTCGCCTGGGGGAGTTTTAGTATCTTCTTGCCCTTCCTTGAAGGCCCTGGAGGTCCCCCACGCTCATCTTCACCACTGGGTTTGAGGCCTCCACCTGCCCGGTGACCCTGCTCCTCCTCTTCTGTCCTCCAGGGAACTGATCGCGCCGTCCCCGTCTTGATCATCGGAATTCTGGTTTTCCTCCCGGGCTTCTACCACTTGCGCATCGCATACTTTGCTTCCAAAGGCTACCGGGGCTACTCCTACGATGACATCCCTGATTTTGATGACTAGAAGACCAAAGGACACGGAGGTTTGGGCCAGGGGGGTCCCAGCCTGGGCTCCGGGAGGAAGATGCGAGAAGAAACTAAGCTAATTGAGCAGTGCTATCTTTGGACAGTGCCACATAGCAGCTGTTGTACCCGTTAAGGATTTCTTTTGTAGGACTTTTGTTTCTTTCCTCTCTGGCTAACCGGAGGATTAGCCACATCATGTGCAAGAGGTCATGTGAGACAAGCTTTCCCTTTGAGAAGGGAAGTTCGTGACAGCTGCGTTCCCGCGAAGCAGAACCTCTCTGCCAGTTAGAGTGAGAAAAAGAAACTCAGGTTTTTTAATAGGCATTTCCACTTCATTTCACTTCTTTCTCTAGAGCAGAACCTTTGCAAAGCTGACATCTGGATCGAGGGATGAAAGGCCGAGCGCTAATGACATTTGTTTAGGCGAGTGGCCACGCGACAAGAACGTTGACCTCTCTTCTTGGTCGAGTTGTTGAGTTGCCACATCCAACATAAGCATGCCGGCCTGCTGATGGCTCTTGGGGGGGGGGCGGGGGGAGGACCTTGAATGCTTCGCTGAGCTCCATTCAGGTGAAATGTGGGGGGGTTAAAACGTGGCCGGTCTAGAGACGAGGGAGAATAATTCTAAAGTTAAATGAGAGTGCTCCAAACGTGCGCTCCAAAAATCCTAATACCATGTGGGCTGCAGCCAACAAACGAGAGCCAGGAGAGACTTCATACTTCATTCTTTGGGGGCGGGGCATTCCTCCCCTCCCAAGCTGACCTAAATTTTTGCTATGTCAGGAAGAGTGCCCCACGTGTCCTCTTGACGCAAGTGACGGAGGATTGCACCAATCTCCGCTTGATCTCTTCGGGGTCTTGGTGAAGAAGTGATAGGGAGGAGATTTTGTGGTCTGATTCTGTTCTCTCCCCTCCCAGATTTTCAGCCTCCTTCCCTCACTTTGGATCAGGGATCCATTCCTAGGATCCCCAGATCCTATTCCAGGGCTGATAGAATTGCACATTCCAGAGACATCAAAATGAAATGACAGGTAAAAATAGATCAAATGCAGAGGCAGAAAATTAAATGCTTGGTTAAAAGGCGCCCCTTTCTCTACAAAGACATATTCTGTTCCATGCCTTTTGAAACGGTCACGTTTTAGTGAGACGAGAAGCCTATACGAAGGGATGAAGACACCTCTATCCGCGAGACCCGGCTATGTGTCCCCATGAAAAGACGGAAAGATTGGAAAATAAAAACATCATGCATGTGTGTTCACACACAGACACGTGCACACCTGAGCATGCAACTTGGAGCCGTCAGGGGTGACAAGAGCTGTTTGAAGTCGGCGTGACTGTCTGGGTCAGCAGCTCCAAAGCGCGGCTGCCCTAGTTTTTGCATTTGTTGATGTTGAGGTAACAAAGATTTCTTGAAAGGTTGTCTAGATAAATTCCCTTGCACTACGCAGAGTTCCTGGACTTATACAGCTTCCTTTTTTTGCCGGTGAGTTATTGGCATTTCTTTTTCTCTCTGGACTTTGGCCAAGTTTGCAGCCTGTGGAATGCGCAAGAAGGCTTAAATATGTGTTGAAAAGCTTAATCTGCAGGTGCCGGTTGCCTACTTACTATGAATAAAGAACTTGTGATGTTCAGTCTTGGCTTAATGTACTTTTTCAGCCTCAAGTGGTCTCTGTTCTAGGGGAAGGGGGGGTAAGGAACCACTGTCCTAGGAAGTCCCCTATCTGGGCTATTTTAATTGATTCTGACAGCAAGGCTTTGGACTTTGACTGTGTTCACCCAAGGTGAGAAACCCAAGCTCTGGGTTAATAAACCACAGTTGTTTGCCCCATAATATACTATGTCTGAACAGACAAGCAACAACAATGGCACGACTGAACCTGAAAAACTACTACCACCACTAACACGGTGCAGTTCACACAATGTGCTAGACCCATGACCCAGTTTTCTGCTCCATACTGAACCATGCGCTGCCCAACCAGATTTTAACCCAGTTTATATTTCTATAAATGAAAAGAGAATTGGGGGGCTGAGGGGATGGTGGCAAAACTTACGGTACACGGACTTAAGCCCTATTTCCATAAAATGGGCAGCGTAGTCTACTACTTGAGGCATTGAGTGGTTTGCAATTCCTGAAGAAGGAACAGGAGGCCTCTGAAACCAAAAAGGGTCAGGTGATATATGTCAAATAAGTAGCCTGAAGTGGAGACTTTTTGGTGAGCGCACCATTGGAAGAGCTGAAGAGCCAGGTTAGGGACAGATCACCATGGAGAAAATCTATGTAAATGTAGTCCTCAACTTACAACCATTCGTTTAGCGACCGTTCAAAGTTATGATGGCACTGAAAAGAGTGATTTATGACTGGTCCTCGCACTTATGACCATCGCAGCGTCCCTGCGGTCATGTGATCAAATTTTAGATGCTTGGCAACTGGCATGTATTTATGACGGTTGCAGCATCCCAGGGTCACATGATCGCCATCTGCGATCTTCCCAGCTGGCTTCTGACAAGCGAAGTCAATGGGGGAAGCTGGATTCACTTAACGACCATGTGATTCACTTAATGACTGCAGCAGAAAAGTGTAAAATTGGGCATGACTCACTTAACGACAGCCTCACTTAGCAACGGAAGTTCCAGTCCCAATTGTGGTCGTAAGTTGAGGACCTGTGTGTGGTTGCTAAGAGTCAACAACAACTTGATGGTAAGTAAAAATCAATGAACTGAGTTATTGTAAGCAAAGTTAGTCAAAGATAAGCTAGTAGTTTTGTTGATAATTTACACAGCAACAAAGGTATTGCTCAAAGGGGGCATTCATCTGTTCCTTCACCTAGCAGGCTGATGGGCAGAGAAGTGGGAGTGTAACATCTGCTAACTGAAATAGTGGCTTCCAAAAACATGACATGAATTGTGAGCCTTTGTCAGATATGATAGGCCATGGTGAATAAACTTGGAGAATAAACAGATCATCCCAAGAGCAGAGGGAAGGCCGCAATGGGATGAAATAAGCCAGTCTGGAGAACAGATCAAGTACTAGAACGGCATCTAGGCTTTGACCCAAGATAGGTTAATAATAAAGTCCAAAGAAATTTAGGTCGGAGGTTCAATGGGGAGGGGAGGAAATGCCGTCGTCTGCCTAGCTTATTCTCCAAGGTGGCAATATAAAATGAGACAAGAATTTTTTTTAAAAGAACTTTATTGATTTTCAAAGTATAGTTAAAATACAAAATGTAGAGTATAGATAAGATAGAATACAGAACTAAAGAAAAAAGAAAAACTATAAAGGTGCAAAATTGGGTAGAAAACAGAAAAAGAGTGACTTCCGACCTTCTCCAATACAGATATAAATGCATATTATACAGATATAATCTCTTACCATTAATTAAACCTTAGTAACGTTATTTCTATAAAATCAAACCATTTAATCATCAAAACCCAAAATCAAAACTTCAGTTTTTTCAGACACAAGCAAATAATCCAAAAGTGGTTGTAGAGACAAATCCAGACATGGTATTTTCTCTTAAGGCTGTTAACTTTGCCATTTGTGCCAATAATACAGCATAATAAAAACCAATTTATTGTTTAAGTTCAGAAAACATACAGTACATCCCTGACAGTGTGGGTGGGTTCCCCTCCCATAGAATCAATTTAATTTTGGCAGAATCCATCAGGATTCACTCCAAGGAAATAAGGTAGCTCCAGGAATCCAAGATGGGCAGAACAAAAGTGCTCCAGTTTAGGTTGTATTTGCAAAATCACTGAAGAACTGCCTGAATCTATTCACTGGGGAGAGCAAGATCCTCAGAGTAGATTAGGAAGTCACTCAAATAAAAAGATTAAAAGTTTGTCCAACAGGTTGTGAAAAATATTAAATTTCATGAAGGCTTAGGGCAGAGCTTTCCAAACTGTGTGTCGGGACACGTTAGTGTGTCAGCTGCAGTGTCTGGGTGTGTTGCGGCTGTTGCCGCCTCCGAACCCTGCCAGGATTCCGCGCAGGTCCTAGTGCCTGCCTTGTGCCTTGCTGCCTCCAAACCTGCCCTGCCAGGATTCCGCGCAGGTCCTAGTGCCTGCCTTGTGCCTTGCTGCCTCCAAACCTGCCCTGCCAGGATTCCGCGCAGGTCCTAGTGCCTGCCTTGTGCCTTGCTGCCTCCAAACCTGCCCTGCGAAGATTCCGCGCAGGTCCTAGTGCCTGCCTTGTGCCTTGCTGCCTCCAAACCTGCCCTGCGAAGATTCTGTGCAGGTCCTAGTGCCTGCCTTGTGCCTTGCTGCCTCCAAACCTGCCAGGATTCCGCGCAGGTCCTAGTGCCTGCCTTGTGCCCTGCTGTAAGAGTGTGTCATGAAATGATGCCCTGCTGTAAGAGTGTGTCGCGAAATGATGCATGTCTAAAAAGTGTGTCACCAACATGAAAAGTTTGGAAAGCTCTGGCTTAGGGTTTTCCCGATGATCCAAGCGGTAAGACCACATATTCAGATTTCCTATAGAGGTAGCCCTCGTTTAGTGACCACAATTGGGACTGGCAACTTGGTTGTTCAGCAAAACGGTCCCTAAGTGAAACCATGACAGTGCATATGATCTGCCTTCAGTTTTCCTTTGTTTTACAGACCTGCGAAGGTCATCAATACGAGGATTGGTCGCAAAGTTACTTTTTCATCACCACCGTGACTGCAAACAGTCGCTAAACGAGGTGGTCACTAAACGAGGGCTAACTGTAATGGCTTTTTAAAGGCTGTTAATATTTATAACCATGTAAATTAGGTTGTAAATGCCTCTGAAATCCAGTTTTACTAAAAAAAAAAATGCATGCTTTCTGTGTCCGTTCCAAGTGTTCATGCTTCCTAGCAGTTACAAAGATTAGGAACCTGTAATCATGGGCCTCACATAAGAAGCCATGCTTTTTAACAATAACAATGAAAAAAAGGTAGGAGCATTGGAATCCTTCTGGAATGAAAGTGGATGAAGCCTTTTTGTCATCAATACATTCCTCTAGGCTGGCTACTTTTGTTTCTGACATGGGGGGGTGGCGTTTTTGGCAGGAGCCTGAGCCCCAGGAATAAGGCAGGCGGTATAGTCAGGAGACACGATTGGGGGCAGAGTGCGCTTTCCTCTTCCAAACGTACAGCATACTTGGCAGGTAAGACAAGGGTTGGGTCCCGCTGGGCAGCAATGAAAGTGTGCTTGAGGTCTTGCAGAGGGCGAGTTTTGCAAGCCTGGGAGTCAAAACGTTATGCTTCCTTGAACCCGATGAATGTGAATTGTGTGCTTGAAGCCAGTCCGTTCCACAAACTATTGGAAAATGTACAGGGAAAACCAAATGAAGCTGCAGTGACCCTTGATGGTTACCAATAGTCAGTAAGAGAAGATCTTCATGTGTTCTGAGATGGACTTTGAGCACAACAGCCTACCATTGATCATCTCCACACTCACAGGGTGTCATGGCCTGTGGGAACAACCTTGGGAGACAGGAGGAAGAGCCGCAGACTAGGAAACGGTCAGATAAGAGGCAGCTGAGCCCACAGAAGGAATGGGGTCGTGGCAAACGTCTCGGAAGGGACCCTCCCTAGTTTCCTGGACTGTAAAGGCAAGGGGGGAAGAGACTTGCAGATTAATGTCAGCCTTGCAATGTACTCCAGACAAGAAGAAACCCAGAAGTACTAGCTCTGTCTTTATTCTAAGGTTACATTAACAGAATCTTGCAATTCTGTGGATGAACGCATCCACGAACACCAACTAGCAGTCAGAAGACACAATGAAAACTCCCTAATCCAGGGCTTTCCAAACTTTTCCCGCGGCGACACACCATCAGCGGCACGCAAGAAAACCTGGAAGCACCGCCGTTGCGGCACGCAAAAACCTTTTTTTGCGCGGCACTTTCAGATTTTCACACGCTGCAGCGGTGGCGGCAGCAGTGTCCTTGTGTGCTGTGTGAAAACCCAGAAGCACTGATGGCCCGCTGTCGCCGTGCGCGCGGCTGCGCACCATCAGCACTTCTGGCTTTTGACGCGACACACCTGGGCTCTGCAGGCGACACACTTTTGTGCCGCGATACACAGTTCGGAAAGCTGTGCCCTAATCTCACAACACATGGACAGACTCAACCATACTTTCAACTGGGAAACTCTGAGCATCTTAAACCAAGCCAAATCCAAAAATGCTAGAGAATTCTTGGAAGCTTGGTACTCAGACAAAGCAGCCATCAACAGACACATAGAGGTAAACAACATTTACATACCATTCATAAGAGACAATAGAAAAGCCAGAAGACCAGAACACCTCCTTGCCAGCAATCAACACCCAGATATGCAAAGATTAACACCAAGATTAGCACCAGAGGAACAATCAAACAGCACAATAGACCCTAATCAAGGAACTATTAACTCAGTCAATCAACCAAGCAGCAAACCACACCCCAATCAAGGAACTAGTAAGGAGAGTACAACACCCCCACCAACACAAGCAGGACAAGCCATGGTATATAAACAGAGAGCAAGTCCCACTCCCTTTTCGCACTGAAGATGTTGCCTAGCCTGGCAATGAAACGTCTGCAAGAAAACAACAAGGCTCAGAGAGCACCAAGGACTCCACAGTTCAACCCTGAGCTACAAATATTCTTGATTAGAATCTTGCAAGTCTGAAAGTACTTCTCTTCTCCCTTGACTTTACAGTGGTCTGTTACTGGACTAACTAATATAGTTAATGTGATTAGTCTCTAATCATGACTTTTATAATATGTTCCTTCGGTCAGGTTAACAATTACAATTTGGGACCAGATTTTGGAGATTTCTAGGGTGACATTTGAGGCTTCTAGGGACTATACGCTGTGGTGGTCCTTTGGTTATGTACCTCTATAAAAATGGTTCATGAAGTTACAGCTTAGCATGCTGTAAGCATGTAACCGCCCAGAGTCCCTTAATTGGGAGATGGGTGGGGATAAATTTGAATAATAAATAAAATAAATAAATGCTGTGTGAACTCAGTAAATTGTGCTTTTCCAATAAGCCAGGGCTTTCCAAAGTGCCGCCGCTGGCGACACACCAGCAGCGGCGGTGGCGCGGGGGGGGGCGCGGGCATGGCGGCGGCGCGCACATGAACGGTGGCGGTGCGGGGGGGCGTGCGGCGGCGTGCACGGCGACGGCAGCAGTCTCTGCTAAAACGCGGAAACACTGATACTGCGCCGCCGCCGCTTCCGGGTGGTGTGGCAACACACCACGCTGTGTGTGGCGACACACTTTTGTGTCACGACACACAGTTTGGAAAGCTCTGCAATAAGCCCTGATTAGTCAAACCGGGAATCCATGTGACATGTAAACTCAGTCAATGTGATGGGTTTTTTTGGCTTACCGTTGGGGTAAATCCAGCCAGTTGTTGCTTATTCAATAATCCATGATTTACTGCAGTGTGAGGGACAGGTCACTCTGACTTTCTTGAGATATCTCTACCTAGCCATTATCAGCAGAGGGTGAAGTATATTTTATTTCCACCTAATTGGGCTAATAAATGAATCCCCGGTCTGTCTTCCTGCTGATTCAGGGCAGGATTCAGTAAGGGAAGCATGACGCAGGCCAGTGCTCTATTGCCTCCTGATGGTGATCTATTTCCCCCCACTTCCAAGTGCCCCCCCCCAGATGTTCCTGCGTAAATGGCCTCATTCATTGAGCAAGACCTGCTTGCCCGAGGCAGAGCTGACAGGGAGGGCATCTGCTGACACAGAGGGATGACTCAGCGTCCCATCAGCATTTTTACAGCATCTTCACTTCAGCAGAATCCAGGGGGGAAATGCTTCTGGAAGATGTAAGGGTGGCGTCTTGGGATTAAGGAACCAGAAGAATGAATGTATTGCTAAGCATTTATTTCATATCCAGGCAGAACTGATACCCGTTCTTCTCTCTCTAGCTTCCATGTGCACGAGCGCTTTGAGTTCAGGCTGCAGAAATGTCACTTTTGCCCTTTCAGCCATTATTACTCATATTGATCTTTCTTGCCACTGAGCGACAGACGAGTTGCTATTTTTATCATCAGCCTGGATGTAAAAACCCGGAGGACAGGAAAGAAAATGACTGCACAGTCCATTCCCGTCTCCTCTTGCTGGGATTTAGTCAGGCTGCCTCCACCTTCTCCCCATCCTTCTCGAACCCATTATGTTAATCAGCTTTTTCTCAGACTAACGATTAATGAGAGGCCCAGACGCAGCCTCTCTTGCTGCATCCAGCGTGGAGATATTTATATTTATATTTATATTTATATTTATATTTATATTTATATTTATATTTATATTTATATTTATATTTATATTTATATTTATATTATTTATATTTATATTTATATTATTTATATTTATATTATTTATATTTATATTTATATTTATATTTATATTTATATTTATATTTATATTTTACTATTTCTTTCTGCTGCATTTATTACATGCAAATCGGTTTCTGTTTTTCTCAGCTACCGAGGAAGACTTCGGACAGTGAATGTACCTTAACAATTGTAGGGTGCGGACTTTTCAAAAATTCCATTTGGGGATGGGGTTTCTGGAAACGGAAAGAAAAATTTGGGGTGGGAGATGCGAGAGGGCAGGATTGCAAACACTGGTTTATATTTGTTGTGAACCGCCCAGGGTCCCTCCTTGTGGGGGAGATGGGCGGGATATAAATGTAAGTAATAAATAAATAAATAAATAATAAATAAATAAATAAATAAATAAATAAATAAATGCCCAGTTGAATTGGAAACAAGCCACCGAG
The DNA here is from genome assembly GCA_023362775.1 of Charina bottae. Classification (NCBI taxonomy): domain Eukaryota; kingdom Metazoa; phylum Chordata; class Lepidosauria; order Squamata; family Charinaidae; genus Charina; species Charina bottae. Next base: position 23,343,263 of record JALMGJ010000014.1, on the reverse strand, counting down.
TTGTACTCTAATGTGTGAACCTTGGGGTTAGTTTATGGCTCAGTGCATCCTGCAAACCAGGAAATTGGTTAGCTGAGAAAAACATGGTTCAGTGAACCATGGGTTAGTGTGTTGTGTGAAGACAGCCAATCACTCGTTCCACTTGTGTCGGCAGGTGGGCGAGATCAGCTGAGCCAGAACATTGTTTTTCTCAAAGAAACCAGGTAGGGTTTCCAGTGTGGAAATTGTGTCTCTGGGGAGATGACACACAAAGCGGTGTTCTTATAGAGTAGTGGTATACGGTCCAGCTTTGCCCAGCTAGATGACCCCACTGTGGATGCCTCTGCTGTCGGGCATCCTAGCATAGCTGGGCTACTTAGTTTCATGGTCAATCCCAGGAGGACTCAGAAACAAAATGTCGATGAAGGTTCTCATCTCATGCTGCAAGGCCCAGCATCTGTTTTTGGCCTTAAAAGATCTCTCCTCAATTCTCCTTCCTGGAACCTGGGAAAATGGGTGGCAAATTTGCCCCTGTTCATGTTTCAACGCCACATCCTGTAGAGCCGTGTTTCTCAACCTCAGCAAGTTTAAGATGGGTGGACTTCAACTCCCAGAATTCCCCTGGCTGGGGTATGTCTATGAAGGTTCTCAGTCATCCAGGTGGAATTGTCTGTAGCTTGAATCGTGTCAACTGGATTTCTATTTTCTCAGTGGAAACGTTTCGCTCCTTATCCAAGGGGCTTCTTCAGTCTGAGCAAAGTTGGTAAGGGAATCCTAAATATGTTCCTAGGTAGCTGTGTGACCTTACACCTGGGGCTAGGTCATGGTTATATTGAGATGTAATTTTTAAGTCCTTTTATCATCTAAAGGAGGGTCGTTAAGATCACCATGCTGCTGTTGAGCTTGCGAAATGGTCTGAGAAACAAACTTTCACTCTTCAAAGAAACCAGCTGTGCTATAAACTAACTCACTAACTAATTGAAAGGCCCCCTCCTAAAGTTTGGCGTGAGGATGTGCAACCCTCACCATGGATTTTTCCTGGGAAAGGCGATTTGGGCAAACTTGTTTTGGCTCTCATTTGACCTGTTATTGATCCCCTGCAGAGAATATCTGAATTCCCTCCCATTGTGGTAGGATCTGTGGTAGAAGCTCTTAAAATTCCTAACCAAGAGGAAGTGAAGCCACGGATCATTCCTGCCAGGTGGTTTGTTGAAGGTGCTTTTGCCTTGAGCCACAGATCTCCAGGAAGCCTGGCAGGTGGCCGTGAAACAGTTGTGTCTGCAAGAGCTCCCGAGAAACGCAGGGAGGCCTTGAAGGCAACTGAGAAAGGGAGAAACATCAAAGCGGTGCTAGACAACAATCTGGTTTCTCTGTGATGTTGTGCTGATGATACTGAGGGAAGGTGGGATTCCCTGCCTTCTTTCCTATCCAGTAGGATGTACCTCAAGTTAAACCTCAAAAAAACCAAGATTATGGCAACCAGCTTGGTTGATGACTGGCAAATAGAGGGAGAAAAAGTGGAGGCAGTGACAGACTTTATATTTCTAGGCGCAAAGATTACTGCAGACGCTGACTGCAGCCAGGAAATCAGAAGACGTCTACTTCTTGGGAGGAGAGCAATGACAAATCTCAATAAAATAGTTAAGAGCAGAGACATCACACTGACAACAAAGGTTTGCATAGTTAAAGCAATGGTATTCCCCGTAGTAATATATGGCTGCGAGAGCTGGACCATAAGGAAGGCTGAGCGAAGGAAGATAGATGCTTTTGAACTGTGGTGCTGGAGGAAAAGTCTGAGAGTGCCTTGGACTGCTAGAAGATCAAACCAGTCCATCCTCCAGGAAATAAAGCCAGACTGCTCACTTGAGGGAATGATATTAAAGGCAAAACTGAAGTACTTTGGCCACATCATGAGAAGACAGGATACCCTGGAGAAGATGCTGATGCTAGGGAAAGTGGAAGGCAAAAGGAAGAGGGGCCTACCATGGGCAAGATGGATGGATGATATTCCGGAGGTGACGGACTCGACCGTGGGGGAGCTGGGGATGGCGACAGCCGACAGGAAGCTCTGGTGTGGGCTGGTCCGTGAAGTCACGAAGAGTCAGAAGCAACTGAACGAATAAACAAACAAAAAATGAGATCTATGAAAAAATGTGAAGTGAGCTTCACTCTTGGGAACTGTTCAACTGCTATAACAAAGGTCCAACTGTTTTCTCTTGGATTTCACACTTAATTGTGGCTGCAACCTACGTACATATTTAACTAAAGGTGAGTCTCTTTACACCCCAAGAGGGTTACTTCTGAATATGTACGCATAGAATTGCATAGAATTGTATTCTAAACTCTTAATCTGAATCCATGCCATGTATACTACTGGCACAAACGCTCCAGTTGGACCAACGCCAAGACAACGTTCCCTTTGACATTGCTATCTATAAAACAGGGACACGTTTACAAACGCCCTTCCCCTCTTTTATAGGCATGCCATCTTGCCACTAACCAAGTCAAGGTGAGGGAAGGGAGTGTTTGGGTAGCTGATGCAAGATCTCCGAGGGCAGATTTGCACTTCTAGCGTGGCTGAACCTGGCCTGAGTGACCCAGCCCTTTGGCATCAAACAACTGAAGGAATTTCAGGTATATACTGGACATCGTCTCATCTTTTTGATGGATAGCGGGCTGTTGTTTCATGTTAGATCTGCTCGGTTTAATTGAAACAAAAACAGCCTATGGCACAGAGATGGAGACCTGATTTTGTTTCCTGTGACTTTATGCCAAAGCACCAACATCTGGCGTTAATCCTCTTCTCCAGTGTGGGTGACTTTGTGACCCACCGAGAGTGGGTCTCCCTGATGATAAGGCTTGGGAACTGGGTGAGTAAAACGCCTTCCCTTTCAACTCAGAAGTGGCTGAAGCTACAGGTTGGGGTGCCCGGGCATCTGTGGGGGCAAGTGGCATCATGACATCATGCAAAAGTTGGGAACTAGGGAACTGGCAAATGACACACTTCACATCATTGGCACGATGACATCATGCCACGTGATGCCATACAGGCTTGTACCAGACACCCATGTTTGGAAGACATGCTAGACATGACACTAACTTGGTTTAGCGTTTCATGCAAAGCAGTGAGCTTTGTGGAAGATTGGAAATGGGACCTTCCCAACCTCAATTCACTACTGTGTGTACCATGCAAGGTACACGTTAGCAAGCTGTTGTCTGCTTAACTGCTCTGCATCTACAGGTGATTGTGAAGCCTTAGCTTTAAAGCTGGAATTAAAGGAATCAGTCACGTGCAAGCATAGCCTGTGATTATATGTCACATTCCTCTTTATTTGGCCATTGGATCAAATATTTGGATCAAAAGCAATGAAGGAAAAGAAATACAGGTAGTCCTCGACTTACGACCATTCGTTTAATGACCGTTTGAAGCTATGATGGCACTGGAAAAAGTGACTTGTGACTGGTCCTCTCACAACTATCACGGCATCCCCGCAGTCACGTGATCAAACTTCGGGCGCTTGGCAACTGGCATGTATTTGCGATGGTTGCAGCGTCCCAGGGTCACATGATGGCCATTTGCAACCTTCCCAGGGGGCTTCCGACAAGCAAAGTCACTGGGGGATGCCGGATTCCCTTAATGACTGCGTTATTAGCTTAATAAGCATGGTGATTTGCTTAACCACCATGGCAAAAAAGGTTGTAAAATGGGGCATGACTCACTTAACTTTCATAGGAGTTCTGTGCCAAAGGGGCTGTTTCTGGGAAAGGAGTCCACCCTTGCAGTTCAACCCCCCCCAAATTCTCTTCTGACCCCTCAAAGCCCCACCCTTGCAGTTCAACCCCCCCCAAAAAAACCCACCCTTCTCTTGTGGCCTCTTAAAGACCAACTTGGCAGAAAATGCCATGTTCATCGGCAAGAGATCTTTAACGTGTCTCAAATCTCTTGCAGGAGAAGGAAAACAAATCAAGCCACCGATGCCCTGGTCCAGCTGATGCCTGTAAACCTTTGATTGTTCCGTCCTTCTGTTTACTCAGACCGCCCGACTGGCTCCTGAGGGGTCACAGCTCTGTTGACGCAAGGACAACCCGCTCCCAAAGTGATGGCCTTAGAAGAGGGAGTCAGTGTTGTAAACCACGTCAGCGTGGAGCGCTGTGGGGCAGAAGCAATGGCCTCTCTGTTTCAGGGCCAAAAAAAATTACCCCAGGAGGTCACGGTGCTGGATGAGAAACGGGAGATCAGCGGTGCAAAATAATCCGATGTGGCCGTGCTCCACTCTCTCGCCTCGGGCGATCTAAGCCTGCATGGGAACAGCGGGGCGGAAGGGGACGCCGGGGCCGGGCACCGTAAAGGGCAGCCAGAGAGAATCTGGCAGCAAGCGGGTCTGCAGGAAGGGGGTCAAACAAGTCAAGATGGCAGCCGCCGCCCTGCCACGGGAGCTCCACCGTTTTTTTACTTGTGTCGTGAGGCAGATAAAAAAATGGTGGGGCTCCCATCACAGGGCGGCGGCTGCCAACTTAATTCATTTAAAAGGTTTTGGCTGGTGAAGACGATGGAACTTGCCAAGATGGCTAAATTAACTTCTTTGATTAAAGAAAAAACATCTACATTTATGGCTGGCTGGAAACCCCTTAGAGGCTTTTTGCATGAAATGGAACAAAACGCACTTAGGATTTGTGGTTGGGATGATTAGGGAAAAAACTGGATAATAGAAAAAAGTGAGCTTTTTTGTGTAATCATAGAGTAAGAGTTAATTTTGTAATTGTACTTATATTTGCTGTAGAAGAAATCGGAAGCCTTTTCTTTCTAATTCTTTTCTCTCTTTTTGCTTCCTTCCTTCCTTCCTTCCTTCCTTCCTTCCTTCCTTCCTTCCTTCCTTCCTTCCTTCCTTCCTTCCTTGTGTTAGTTCTTACATTTTTCGTAAAACTTTTAATAAAATTTATTTTAAAAAATAATTTAAAAGATTTATATGGCCCACCATTCTGGACAGCTAACAACAGTAATATGTTATTACATAAATAATAATAATAATAATAATAATAATAATAATAATAATATACATAATAATATACATAAACAATAAAAACAATACCACCAAAGGGGGAAAAAAGGAGGAAAAACTAGAGGCCCAATCCATCGCCTGCAGTCCTTTGTCTCTCCCTCCACCTTGACCATTTTCGCCCCTTCTCGTGGACACCCCGGGTGGCGGTCCGCCTAACGGTAGGCACTCAGCATTTCCCCCTCAGTCTCTTGATCCCAATCGGGGAACGAACCTGCCCAATAAATGGAGGCTGTTGGCTGCTTCCATCTACTGTATGTCAGTGTTTTTCAACCTTGGCAACTTTAAGATGAAGGAATATTTTTTTATTACGGTCACTGACCAGAATTGCAAACGAAAATGCATTAAAAATAAAGTAAAAAACAAAACAAGAGAAAATATTACAATTGGTGGTGGGTTCCTCAGGGGATAATAAAAGTCTGCCTAATTTTACAGGCAGTATGACAAAATTTAGCTACATCCCAGGAGACTGAATCATACTGACCTGGTAACAACTGTACATAAAAAAGATCAGAATTTCCCAGCTGTTTTATCAGGTAAGGAGTTATAAGGCGGGTCCTTGAGTCCTTATAGAGCAGGGTTTTTCAACTTTGTCAATGTTAAGGTGGGTGGACTTCAACTCCCAGAATTCCCCAGCCAGCATGGCTGGCTGGGGAATTCTGGGAGTTGAAGTCCACATATCTTAAAGTTGCCAAGGTTGAGAAACCCTGCTCTAAGTTGATCCAGACAACTAATTTGTTGTATCAGTGTCTGGCAAAGAGCTTACTTATTATACTTAAAAGGCTAATAGGCCTATAATTAGCCAGCTGGTCTCGGGTGCCCTTTAATAAATGGGCACTATTTATTATTTATTTATTATTTGGATTTATCCCCGCCCATCTCCACCATGGTAGACTCTGGGCAGTTTACAATCACAATATAAAAAGTTAAAAACCTATACATCTAAAAACTACTATAAAAATAATTTAAAAAAAATGCAAAAGATGGTGTGTTCTTAAAAGGAGGATATTGCTAAGCTAACCACCCCCAGGAGGAACTATTATTTCTTTCGTTCCAGGCAAGGCGGCAGAACCAGGTCTTTAAAGATTTCCTGAAGGCTAGGAGCGAGGGTGCCCATCTCACCTCAGGGGGCAAGATATTCCACAGGGCGGGTGCTATCGCAGAGAAGGCACGCCTCCTGGACCCCGCTAGATGGAATTCTTTTAATGATGGGATCCGAAGCATGCCCTCCCTGCATGATCGGGTGGGGCGGGTGGATGTGATCGGGATAAGATGGTCCCTCAGATACCCTGGTCCCATGCCATGTAGGGCTTTAAAGGTGATAACCAACACCTTGAATTGGACCCGGAAGCAGACTGGTACCCAATGCAGCTCACGGAGTAGCGGTGTTACATGTGCTGATCTTATAGCACTCAGAACTACCCGTGGAGCCACATTCTGGACCAGCTGAAGCTTCTGGATACTCTTCAAGGGTAGCCCCATGTAGAGCGCGTTGCAGTAATCTATATGGGAGATGACAAGGGCATGAGTGACTGGTTGGAGGGCCTCCTGATGATGGCCCAGTCCTCTGGGATTTGCGCAGTGCAATCAACATAAGTAAAGAGGGAAGCAAGAAGTGGGGTCCAGCATTCCAAATTAAGGGGCGTGGTGGCTCAGCGGGTAAGACGCCAGGCTTGTCGATCGGAAGGTCGCAAGTTCAGAGGTTCAAATCCCTAACCCTGCGTGACGGAGTGAGCTCCCGCACTTGCCCCAGCTCTTGCCAACCTAGCAATTGAAAGCATGCAAATGCAAGTAGATGAATAGGTTCCACTTCGGTGGGATGGTAACAGCGTTCCGCGCGTGTCATGCCGGCCACATGACCGCGGAAGCGTCTTCGGACAACGCTGGCTCTTCGGCTAATAAACGGAGATGAGCAACGGCCCCTAGAGTCGGACACAACTGCACAAATGTGCGGGGGGAACCTTTACTTCTTATTCCAAATTATTGCATAATATTTGAGGAGTAATAAAGTGATTGCGTGGAGCTTTATCAGACGTTAGCTGATTTATAACCGTCTTTATTTCAGCTTTTGAAACGGGGGCCCAATTAGGGAGCAGGTTAGTATTAACATTTAAGTCAAATTTAGGAGACTTTTCTTGGGAGTATAATGCTCTAAAGTGGTCCTTTCATGCAGATGCAGATAAGAGGTAGGGAAGCGAGAGGGGCCTGTCGATTGGGTGGGAAGCTATCCGGCGCCAGAATAGAAGGGGATTTCTGGCTTGGGATGCTGTTATCAACTGCTGCCAGGAAGCCCTAGTGAATTCTCTTTTCTTGTTTTGTATAGGATGTTTGTATTGTTTCTTCAGGAGCATAAAGTCCTGGGTGGAGTGCTCAGCTGGGCTCTCTTTATATAATTTGAATTTCCCATTCAGTGTATTCTTGGCCTCAAAGCTGGCTGGGGAATCCTGGGAGTTGAAGTCCACCCATCTTAAAGTTGCCAAGGTTGAGAAACAGTGATCCGCATCCTGTTCTCCAGGAGCTGAGAGAAGTTTCCAAGGGGGCCCTCGTGACAGTTACACAACAGGGAAGTTGGCCCGAGGGTGCTTGCACAGCTTAGGGCAGACTTGAACGTGGCCCTCCCCAGTCCTAATGCAGGGCCCGAGCCACAGGACCACGGCAGCCTGGGAGCCCTGGGTCTCCTGCACTGGCCCTGCTCATGGTCCCCTCCCGCGTGGACCATTGCCACGGACTCTGATGCCATCCAGATGCTTTTGGAGTACCGTCTCCAGGGGAGGCCACAAAACCTTGCATCCAGCGATATCCGGAAAGCTGCAGGATCCCCACCTTTGCTTTCTTCAGCCACATGCAGAGTCTATATTAGGACTGCCTTCTTCGCCAGTGGGCGTTTGCAATCGACGGGCATCTTGTTTTAAGGGCTGCCTACCGGAACTGCTGCGTTCGAATCGTCGTGTGCCCCGTTGACACCGGCACAACTAAGACCGGTTGATGTGAAGAAGCCCAAAGGGGACATCAAGCCAATGTCCAATTTTTAGGACAGGCATTTGGCCAGTGAGGTCTGCAAAGAGCAGGCGGCTTCATGTCTCTTCCAGGGTTGGTGATTTTGCTTCAATGCTATTCTTGCGTCTGGTAATTTCTGGGATCTTGCAAAGCCCTCGTCATCCCTAATGCATGTGATGTCCCAAAGCTAATTGTACCTTTCTATGTAAGAGCCTTTTAACCTAGGAATGTACATCTATATTACTGTCATTCCCCTCCTAGCTGAAATGAAGTCTAAATAAGCCTAAATAAATAAGCATTCCCTTCCCCTTCCTTCCCTCTGCCCTCCTCTCCCCCTTTCCCTTCCCTTCCCTCTCTTGTCCCATCACTGGGACATTTAGATTGGACAATATTTAGAAAAGCCACCGTTTTTTGTTTATGTTGTGGTATGAGAGCAACTGATACCTATTTTGTTTAAGACCTATTTTTTAAAGTCTGAACAAACTGGTTGAAATGCATAGATCAGAGCTTTCCAAACTTTTCATGTTGGTGACACACTTTTTAGACATGCATCATTTTGCGACACACTCTTACAGCAGGGCACAAGGCAGGCATGAGGACCTGCGCAGAATCACAGCAGGTTTGGAGGCAGCAAGGCACAAGGCAGGCACTAGGACCTGCGTGGAATCACAGCAGGTTCGGAGGCAGCAAGGCACAAGGCAGGCACTAGGACCTGTGCAGAATCCTGGCAGGGCAGGCTTGGAGGCACAAGGCACAAGGTAGGCACTAGGACCTGCGTGGAATCACAGCAGGTTTGGAGGCAGCAAGGCAGAAGGCAGGCACTAGGACCTGCGCGGAATCCTGGCAGGGCAGGTTTGGAGGCAGCAGGGCACAAGGCAGGCACTAGGACCTGCGTGGAATCCTGGCAGTGGAGGTTTGGAGGCAGCAGGGCACAAGGCAGGCACTAGGACCTGCGCAGAATCCTGGCAGGGCAGGCTTGGAGGCAGCAGGGCACAAGGCAGGCACTAGGACCTGCGTGGAATCCTGGCAGTGGAGGTTTGGAGGCAGCAAGGCACAAGGCAGGCACTAGGACCTGCGCGGAATCCTGGCAGGGCTCGGAGGCAGCAGCAGCAGCCGTGACACACCCAGACACTGCAGCTGACACACTAACATGTCGCAACACACAGTTTGGAAAGCTCTGGCATAGATAGTCCTTGCTTAAAAGTGATGGCAATCTGAAGACCAATCCTTATTGAGGGATATGGGCTAAAACCCATTTTCTCAGATACATGGTATGCAGATATCAGTGTTTTCTAATGTACGAAAACAATTTTTATAACACCCTAATAATTAGCCAAATTGAGAAATAACATTCCATTCATTGGCTAGCTTCGCATGGTACAGTATCATCATGTAGCTTTAATTTGTGTGCGGCTTGAATCTAGCCATTCTGGTTAGTATTAGTAAACCAGGTTGTATAGATTAGTGTACACCCAACCTACGGTGTTTCATTCAGTAGACTAGATCATTATTAAACAAACCACAGCTAAACATGATGAGTCACCCGGCCAGTGTATCATTACTGAACACAAAGCACAGCAGAATCCAAGGTTCTCCTCTCTCACAGACCTTGGAAAGTAGGTGGCCTTTCTACCATGCAGGTCACCGATCCATCTATGTCAACTGGTTGCAGCTCATTTCAGAAATACATCTTCCGAACCCAACCTTCAAACCCAAGTATCTGAATCTAGCAGTCAATCTTTGCTTGTAACACAATAGTCCTTCCTGCAGTTTAAAAGAATCAATACAACTGCAAAAGTGGGTCACCAGTAAATAAATGCCAAAACCCTAAAATGCATTTTGAAACAACAAACTGCACTTTCATCTCTAACCTCTGGATTCTATTAGCACAAAATACTATTTTTGCAGGACCAAAAGAATCAAAGGCTGATTCACCTATGTGTCCTCCCATGAACAGCCCACAATGCATCTCTCCCAGGTTACATATGCCATTGGGTAAAGTTTGCTAATTGGTTGGATGCGCAGTGCAGAACTGTAATGGTTTTCACTCAGATGTGGGCTGCATCTTTTAGTCTTCATGCTGTTAAAACCTATGACCAAGGAGCCAGGCCTTGGATCTGCTCTGGCCAGGCGTCTGGACTGAAAATGCTGACTGGGCAGCAGAAATGAATTTATATAAACTCTGTATATAAATTTATGCTGATGGCATTTTCTACCATACCACAAACCCTGTGGTATGGTAGAAAATGCCATCAGCATAAATTTATATACAGAGTTTATATAAATTCATTTCTGCTGCCCAGTCAGCATTTTCAGTCCAGACGCCTGGCCAGAGCAGACCCAAGGCCTGGCTCCTTGGTCATAGGTTTGACCTTGGTGCAAGGTCATGGCTTTACAATTTACGGATGAAAATAAATCAGGAACAGAGAATGTGAAGGACAAAAGCAGCTTGAACCAGGGAAAGCAAGCCAGCACAATGTGATGTGTGAGGCTCAAGGTAGCTCTGCAGCTACACCGTGATTTGACAGGCACCGGACAATCTCTTACTCTCTTGTCCAGGCAGCCAAACCAGGATGTGGGTGACCAGAAGGCGTCTGGCTTTGAAAGATGGACATCAAGTCCTGCAGGCACCATCGACAAGAACTCTGTCCTGGTGTGCTCAACAACTTTCGTTATTTATTTATTTAGACATCATATTTCTATGACCGCCCATCTCCCCCACAAGGAGGGACCCTGGGTGGTTTTTGTTGTTGTTGTTCAGTCATTGTTCAGTTGTTCAGCACACTCATTAAAATCTGTCTAACCATCTCATCCTCTGCCGTCCCCTTCTCCTTTTGCCTTCAGTCTTTCCCAGCATCAGGGTCTTTTCCAGTGAGTCCTCTCTTCGCATTAGGTGGCCAAAGTATTTGAGCTTCAGCTTCAGCATCTGTCCTTCCAATGAGCAGTCAGGGTTGATTTCCTTGAGGATTGACTGGTTTGACCTCCTTGCAGTCCAAGGGACTCTCAAGAGTCTTCTCCAGCACCACAGTTCGAAAGCATCAATTCTTCGGCGCTCAGCCTTCCTTATGGTCCAACTCTCACAGCCATACATTACTACTGGGAAAACCATAGCTTTAACTATACGGACCTTTGTCGGCAAGGTGATGTCTCTGCTTTTTAATATGCTGTCTAGGTTTGCCATGGCTTTCCTCCCAAGGAGCAAGCGTCTTTTAATTTCATGGCTGCGGTTTTACCTCTTTCCAACTGCCTGGAGGGCAACGGAAACGTAGCACAAGGTACAGCCTTGAACTGGCCTTAGGCACTGGTGCTCGGAAGGGAATGCTGCTGACGTCATGCAGAAAAGTTACCGGTTGCAAAGTTACTGTCAATTGAATTGCTCCAATGGTGTGCAATTCCAGTGTTCAGAGCTTGTCTACTCGGTTGAAGCCACGGGTTCTTCCATGGAGACCTGAATCGCATCAGGGCTGCCTGCTTCCATACCTGCGGTTTCACAGCCTTCCTCCACCCCCAGGGCCCTAATTTAGTTGTCTCTATCTAGGGATCTCTGGAGAGGTCCCTAATGCTGGGAAGGAAAGAGAAAAGAGGATGACCAGCAGTGTCTCAAAGTCTCTTCTAATAATAATAAATAAATTGAAATAATAAATAAATAATAAATAAATAAATAAATAATAAGTCGGAGGTTCATTTATACTAAATGTCTTTATTAGCTAACAACTTCCACATACAGCCTCCTGCTCGAACTACTTGTTGCACGAATGAACTACGTCCGGGGTCAATAGCCGTACTTCCCAGCAGAGGGCGTGCTTCCCCAATCTCAGTCCTCCCTCTGTGTTACCAACTTTGTCTTCCTGACTCTACCACTTAGTTCCACCTATTGATACAAGCAGCATGGTGGATAGACTTGGTTAACGTGGCATGCTTAAATGTTAGTTAGAGAGCTAATGAGAGCCGGTTTGGTGTAGTGGTGAAGGTATCAGGCTAGAAACCAGGAGGCCGTGAGTTATAGTCCTGCCTTAGGCACGAAGCCAGCTGGGTGACCTTGGGCCAGTCACTCTCTCTCAGCCCTGGGGAGGAGGCAATGGCAAACCCCTTCTGAAAAACCTTGCCAAGAAATCTGCAGGGACTTGTCCAGGCAGTCTCCGAGAATCGGACATGATTGAACGGAATAAAAAAAGAGAGAGAGAGCGCTAATGGCTGCATTTGTACAACATGCCAGGTTTGGCTGGAATTAATCTTGATTTGATGAAGGGTGGCTCAATGTATTATGCAAAAAAGGCCAATGTTGGGGTTTGTATAATACCCAGAATTTACAGCTAGATTAATTAGACAGGTGAGCGGCATTAAGTTCTGCAAGTCATTCTATCAGCAGCCATTGTTGAAGAATGATGAAAGAAGTGACTCATACCACAGCTGATATAGTTTAAGATGGGTGTGGTAGATAATGAATTTGACCTATAATGTGATTGGTCAATTTAAGTATATAAGCAGAGGAGCTCTGGTGTTCATTCTTCTTGTTACTATCTTCATTATCATCTGTATCTGTTGGATGTTATTGGACTGTGTATTGACTGCGTATGTATATAGAGTAAATAGACTATTTTATCTAATCTCTTGTGAGTGCTTACTCAATAGAACGTATTACTCTGAGGTCTAGAAGGAACATTGGCAGCCCCAGCACTGCATACTCTGACAGCCAACTTGCTTGGTTTATGGTTCAGTGTATTGCGTTAATCCAGGATATGGTTAATTCGGTACATACAGTAAGCATGTTTGGTGAGTGCAACCCTTGTCTGCGTCTAAAGTACTGAAGGAGGAAGGCATTTCATAAATTCAAGGTCACTACAGCAAAGATTCTGAAGCTGAACTTTATTGATCTTGTCTTAATGGGTGATGGAGCCATCGAGGAAGTCTTGTCCAAAGGCCCCTCAAAACAAACACGGAGTGTGTGTAATATTTACCCGAATTTGGGGTTGTCTGATAGTTAATGCTGACATGCTCTAGTGCAGGGCTTTCCAAAGTTTTTCCTGTGGCGACACACCAACCGGCGTTGGTGTGTCGCCGCGGGAAAACCCGGAAGTGCCGTCCTTGCGGCAGCGCGCAAAAACCCGGAAGCGCTGCTGCCGCTTTCAGGTTTTGCGCGCCACCGTTGGTGTGTCGCCGTGGGAAAACCCGGAAGCGCTGATGATGATCAGCGCTTCCGGGTTGTGTGGCGACACACCAGACTGTGTGTGGCGACACACTTTTGTGTCGCGACACACAGTTTGGAAAGCTCTGCTCTAGTGATTGACAATAGCAAAATTCTTTTAAAGTCATCGGTATGTGCCAGCTCTTGACGAAATTCAAATAGTGAACCTACTCGCTGCGTGATGTCCATAATTTTCACCCTTTTTCACACTGAAGATGTTCCCTAGCCTGGCAATGAAACATCTGCAAGAAAACAACAAGGCTCAGAGAGCACCAAGGACTCTCAATATACATTCAGATGTAGTTTTGTAATCTTAATCTTATCTGTAGCTTGAATCATGTCAACTGGATTTCTATTTTCTCAGTGGAAACGTTTCGCTCCTTATCCAAGGAGCTTTTTCAGTCTGAGCTCAGACAATTCCACCTGGATGACTGAGAACCTTGATAGACAAATCTTAATCTTACTTTGCTATTTGTGCAATCTTCATCATGCTTGCTCAATTTATTCTGAAATTAACTGTATTTCCCATAGCATAAATACACATGGAGGAGGAACAGCGATGGCCAAAGAATCATTTTCTATGAATAAAAAAAAATACAGAAATACCACAGTCTCTGGAAAAAAAACCCTCTACCTTATATCAAAGCATCTAATCCATTTCTTAGCTTATATATACAGTAGAATGTGGAAAGAAACATTTTCTATTTATTCATAAATAAACACATAGTTAAAAATGAGATACTCCTTTCTAATAAACTCCTTGAATTCAGTAAGAATATTACTTTGAATACAAATAGTGCTTTGAAACACAGCTCAAAATAGATGTATGTTTTGCAATTTTAACTGATATGTGAAATGTGAATACTGGACATTACTGTACTTTGAAATCTAACATACTTTCCTTCTGAAGCTATCTACTAAGTCTTTCCCTCATTGAAAAAAAATGCAAAGAAAACAAATATATGTGTGCGTGTGTGTGTACATGTACTGTATATGTATATTATTATTATTATTATTTATTAAATTTCTATGACCGCCCATCTCCCCCTCAAGGAGGGACTCTGGGCGGTTCACAGCCACAATAACATCATTAAAATACAATAAAAACACAATAAAATATAAATGCAATAAATATAAATTAAAACCAAGTGGCAGGTGGTTCATACATATGTGTATGTGTATGTGTATGTGTATGTGTATGTGTATGTGTATGTGTATGTGTATGTGTATACGTATGTAAGTATGTATAGGTATAGGTATAGGTATAGGTATAGGTATAGGTATATACACACAACTGGAAGATGCAGCAGTAACCACCCAAAGTCCCCTTTGTGGGGGGAGATGGGGGGTGATAGAAGTTGGATAGATAGATAGATAGATCGATAGATAGATAGATAGATAGATAAATTGGGAAGTATTGATGTATTTGTTATCACCAATCAGTAAGAGATAAATATTGACTAAAATTAACATGAGCTACAGATTTTTTTTTTAAATATTACAGAAATGACAATCAGTATATTTTTACTGGCATCCTTTTCATTAAGTAATCACCTCAGTTTTCATTCCAGTGACAACTGCTTTTGTTCTGTCTGCACATGGGCCCGATCAAGCGACATTACTGCTAGTTCACACCAGGATGAGCTACCCACACATTTAACCTACTAATAATTGCACAGCAGGCCGAAGGCATTATTTGCATAACGCGTGGTGCGTAGCTTCAAAATAACTCTTCCAATAAAAGAATACAGAAGTAGAACTGAGAGTTGCTTTGCAAGGAAGAAAGCCATTTTCCCTTTGTATTTAAACAGAAATAAATAGCCTTCATATATACTGTGGAAACAAGCTGAAATGTCTGTAATTGGCCAGTGTGTTTAACACCAACGAACGCATCCATGGATTCCTGACGGTATTTCTGCTTCTCTTGATTCATCCCTCCATCAGCTGAGTGGAAAACAATTGGCTCCTTGGACATGAGAAGTTGGCTTGAGCCAGAATCTGGCCTTTTTTCCCCAGGAGGAAGAGTTCTTATATATGGCTGGGACCCCACTTTTCTAAGATAGAGGGGCCTCCAATGAATTTCAAACACTTCCACCCACCAATGATGGTGGGCCAGTCACTCACAGAAAGCTGCTTAGAAATGTAAGGGGATTCCCAAGATCATTTCTGATATAGGCAACTCTTACAAGTTGAAAGGATGATCATCACACATCCTTGTAGGTGTCCTGAGGTGGGTCTAAACCTGGCCTTCATATCACAGGCAACTGGTTGATTGAAACTATGCTGTGGGTTAAGATCAAGACCTAGGAAGATGGAAAATGTAGTCCTTCCTGTATCTCCTCCTCAATCTAGTTAGTCATGTCAGAATGCAAAGTCCTTTTACAGTATTACATGCAGCTGTAGTGGGGGACCCCCCAAATTAACAGGACTTACTTTCAAGAAAATGTGGACTGCATCAGACTGACAGCCCTTTCTTCTGGACAGAGTAAGTGGTCTTTCCTAACCATAATGGCCACCTCATTGTCACTTATTTGAAGTGGCACAGTACTTCTCCATGCGTGGATCTTGTTCACATGATGCACATAACTAGGCTGACCATATTTCCTTGAGACAAAAACACGACATTGGGATGGCAAAATGGGACGCGGTCTTATGTAATATTCCGTATTCATGAAAAAGATGGGTCCCTGCCCCCTGGTCTGCGCGATTGGCTCCCGCCTGCAAACCCCGCCCCCTGGTCAGCGCGATTGGCTCCCGCCTGCAAACCCCACCCCCCGGTCCACACGATTGGCTCCCGCCTGGCTGATTGCCCTCCTCTCCGCCCTCCTTTGCTGCGCGCTGATAGGCGGGAGGGCTTCCTCTTCTGGGCTGCCTCCAATCAGCAGCTCCGGCTTGGATCCTCCTTCTGCGCCATTCCTGCCGGGTTTAAAAAATGGGCAAAATTGAGATTTTTATCAAAACGACGGGACGGTTGAAAAATGCTAAAAAAACGGGACTGTCCTGTTCAAAACAGGACGTATGGTCAGCCTACACATAACTGGGTCAAGAGGAGGAGATTAGCATGTAAGGGCAGGAGTAGAGGAGACTAAACAAACTGCTTGTTGGCTTTATTGGGTACCCACCAAAAAGAGGGTTAGCAATCCCTGTTTCTGAAAGAGAGAAAGTTCTGGAGAGGCCACCCAAAATGGGGCTTCTCTAGGTTCTTCATCATGGTCTCCTCTTTAGAGCCTCTCTTAATTAACTGGGTCATACATGATTTCATATGTAATTTTATATTGCCAACAGCTGAGAGTCACTTTTGGAGCCAGCCACACAAAAAAATCAGAGTTTAGGATCTGCCACTTCACTGCAGTGCCTTGAGGCAGTCTGGCGCCTCCTCGGTTCTCCTGTAGTTGTCTAGACTTACCTGAAATCTTTTCTTTGGTTGGAATGGCTTGGTCTTGTAATAACAGTGTGGAAGTAGCTGAGCATTCAGCAAACAGGCTGTTTTAATGGCTGAAAGATCAATAATAAAAATGTAAAATGGGGACTGTTAAAGCAGACTGAAGTTGGTGACTAGATAAAAGCCTGAGCTGTGACAAAGGCTGATCCAAATGTTACGACTGACGTATTATAAGCCGTAAGACGTGGTTTCCAAATCACATTGTTTGGACTTATGCAACACAGTAAGCCAAAATCAAAGAAACCACATAATAGCTGAATAGGGAGGCCCGAGCTACCATGAAAGACTCTGGCTGAGTTCCTACGACCTGCTAAACCGTGTGGGGTGATTTGGTTTAGCCACTGTGGTTAGTAAAAGTGGTTTTATGGCTTAGCATAGAGGCCACCGATCTTTTCAAGTAGCAGGCACTATGATGCAAATTTACCTGGTGAACAGAGCATCTCAGGACCCTGAAAATACACCCCCTCTGTAGCACGACCTGCCCTCTGGAATGAGCGTCCCCCTGAGATCCGGATGGCCCCCACCCCAGTGGTGTTTCAAAGGGGCTTGAAGACCTGGCTCTTCCCCCAGGCCTTTGGCGAGGCAGAGGGAGACCCCTCGCTTCACTCCATCTGGTCTGTCGCACTTGCCATCTTTGATCTTTTATTGATGTTATTGTAATTTCTTTGATTGTTGCGAGCCACCCAGAGTCATTGAGAGTTGGGCGGCATACAAGTTTAGTACATTATTATTATTATTGTCATTATTATTGTTAATATTACCCATGCATGGAAGTGAAGGGGTAGGCTTATTTTGAAATAGTATACAGTATATCAAAGAATACAAATTGGTGTCATCTAGGTTGTGAAGCTATATTTATTTATTTATCTATTGTGATATTTATACCCCGCCTATCCCCTCCCTAACGGAGGACTCTAGGCGGCTTACATGCATATACATATTTCCAATTCCATTATACAATTCACCATATACAGTGCCCGCGTGTAAGGGGAGGGGGTGAGGGAACCGACTCTTCTAAGGCTCCGGACTACATACAGTATCCCAAGATGCCTTGAGCCGGCTGCTGACTTCCTGTAGATGTTACTTCCGGGTCTGTCGCCACCGCCCCCATTCAATCCTTCCTCCGATCTTTTTCCTCCGGTGAACCGACTCCCGACAGGATGCCAGCAAATTTTCCCACTTAAGGTGGTACCCATTTATCTACTTGCAAAGCTTTCGAACTGTTGGGTTGACAGGAAGTATGAAAGGAAGAATCCACAAGTTTGTGATAGTTGCAATCTATGGGATTATGCACGGTGCTGATAGAAGAATCAGAGATGAGTTTTGGGGAAACCTGTGCAATATTATGCCCGTTACACATTCTGAACCAATGTGATTCAGGGGGATATTATTGTGTAAGGTGATATTAATTGATGGTTGACAAGAGAATACAGAAAAAGTAATTGGGCCTTTCAGAGACATGGAATCTGTCCTGGCCAACTTACACATCCTGACCTTATTCCCTGCTCGGTGTTGAACCATCTGCTAAATATTTAATTCATTGTCATGCATACTTATTTTCATCATATATCACTCAGTGTAATCAGCAACCAAACTTCGACTTCCTATTTTTATAAAACATTCCGTAATTCAACTTATAAATTATATGCGTTTGGTAGATATGTTTCTAAATGACTGAAAAGCAAAAACATCTCAATTGTGGTCGTTAAGCGAAGACTACCTGTAGTCAATCAATCAATTGGATGCTGTTTTGTGGCTTTTACCAAAAGCAACCAATAAGGCTTGAATCTAAATTATGTTGGTCTTATGCATACAGTATTTGTTAGCTATTGTAAAATCAAATACAAATCCTATATAAGCTATATCCCATTTTTAATCCACCAGAGCTGTTTCTTGTGCCCCTAAGATAGCCATGTAAGCCGAGATGGTGGGAGTTGTGGTCCAACACAACAAGAAGACAACTATTTGGGAAAATAACTGTGAAGACAGAAGTGTAGTGATGATGCTCGCATACCAGGACTTCTTGAGGAGAAAAGAGGCAACATGGCCTGTTACATTTTCCCATATCATTTCTGGACAGCTCATAAATCCAGCCATGGGAAAAAATCAGTAGGGGGAAGAAAATATATACATACATACATACATACATACATAATTTCTTATAGCTAAATCCCAATCATTGTGCTTACACAACACACAGCAATCATTAACTTAACTGTGGTTTACCCAACATTGTGGTTATGCAATCCTTGTGAGGGAGATGGGTGGGATATAAATGTGATCAATCAATCAATCAATCTGCAGGTAAAAATGTGAGTGGCTTGTCTATGATTCCGGGTGTCATTTTCTTGAAGAAAAATCCATCACTTTTTGATCTGAAGCAGAAGAGAAAAAGAAAACAACTCCCAAGATAATATATAAATGAGTAAAACAAAATAAACTATAACTACAGGATAGAGACAGAAAAAAAAAGAAGAAACCAGGGTTAAAACATACAAAATTAAAAGATTAATTGTAAGAGTGTTTGCCGCTATAGATAAACTGGGTTTAAAAGATGTTATGGGAGAAGAACAAGTTTTACCGGACAAGACTGAGGCTGATCCGAAAGTGGATTTAAAAATGACAGGCTACAAGAATGACATGGAAAAAGTTGCTACACTGGACATACAAATGAAACCAGCTGATGTCTTAATAGTAAAAGGGATTATACAAACAACAAACCGAGAGTGTGACCTGGATATTTTTCCTATATTGGATTTACAAAAGAGACTTGTTAAAGTT
Organism: Charina bottae; assembly: GCA_023362775.1. Lineage (NCBI taxonomy): Eukaryota > Metazoa > Chordata > Lepidosauria > Squamata > Charinaidae > Charina > Charina bottae. The sequence goes on along the minus strand of JALMGJ010000014.1, from coordinate 23,323,822 downwards.
TTGAAGAATTTTGTGAGAAAAGACATAAGAAAAAATGAAAAGAAATCAAGTTCTAGGACATTATTTGAAGGGATTAAAGATCGAGATTGTTAAAAGGAATATAAAGTTGGTTTATTTGATCAAGGTTAAAACAGATGTGTTATCTCTGGTAACCCTTAATGGACTTTTGCTGATCAGGAATGAAATGATGAGGCTTTAAGGACTTGGTTATAGCTAAGAGAAGTGATCATTTGCTGTATTTTAAGAGGAGGTGGTAATATGTCTATGAAGGTTCTCAGTCATCCAGGTGGAATTGTCTGTAGCTTGAATCATGTCAACTGGATTTCTATTTTCTCAGTGGAAACGTTTCGCTCCTTATCCAAGGAGCTTCTTCAGTCTGAGCAAAATTGGTAAGGGAATCCTAATATGTTCCTAGGTAGCTGTGTGACCTTACACCTGGGGCTAGGTCATGGTTATATTGAGATGTAATTTTTAAGTCCTTTTATCATCTAATGGAGGGTCGTTAAAATCACCATGCTGCTGTTGAGCTTCTGAAATGGTCTTAATCTTCCTAGGCACAGAAGACAACACGGGGAGGAAGATGGGCGAGAGTTTGTGCCTGAGGCCCCCACCTCTATTCAAGGAAGGATTTTCCAAGTTGGCATAAATGGATTCCTTGACCCCTCTCTCAAACCACCTTTCTCTGTCTAAAATGTGAACATTAATGTCCTCAAATGAGTGTCCTTTTTCTTTTAGATGAAGATAAACTGCTGACTCTGGTCCTGTGGTGTTATTTCTCCTGTGTTGGGCCATCCTCCTGTACATAGGTTGTTTGGTTTCTCCAATGTAGAGTTCAGAGCACTGTTCAGTGCAGTGAGGAGTGCTCTGAAGGTGGGAAGTCACTTTTTTATATATTTCTCTTCTTTTTCTTTACTATATTATTTTTTCTTTTCTATTTTTTTCTTTTCTGCACTTTCTATTTTTTCTTTTTATTCTTTTCTTTTTTTAGTTTGTATGAGTTTTTATCTTTTTAATTGTAATTTTTAATAAATTACTATTAAAATATTAAAACTTGAGGAATCATATTAATCAGATTCCCTACAGGGTTGGTGAAAAGTCCATTTGTATGGAGGAGATGTAAATGGGATTTTGGGTGTCCCATGAATACAACCTCTGTGTTTGTTGGTTTCCTCTCTCGGGGAATCCACCTGAGTGGGTAGGGACACCACCCCAAAACCACCCAGGAACGTCCTGGTTTTGGAAGGACAACCTGGAGAAGCACCCCGGGTGCTGCATATGGCTAACATGTCTGGATGGAGTGGCACTACCCCAGAGAGACCCGGAATGCCACCTGGGGGTCCTCCTGGACTCGCGGCTCCTGCTTGAAGAGCAGGTGGCAGCTGTGGCTAGGAGGGCCTTTGTATCAGTTGCACCCATTTCTGGACGTGGGGGGGGGCTGCTCTCGGTCACTCATGCCCTTGAACTCCAGAATGGACTACTGCTTCATGTGGGGCTGCCCTTGAAGAGTATTCAGAAGCTTCAACTGGTGCAGAATGCGGTGGCGCAGGCAGTTACTGGCACCGGAGACTTGGCGCATGTGACACCACTGCTCTGCCAGCTGCATTGGCTCCCCGTGTGCTTCCGGGTGCTGTTCAAGGCGCTGTTGGGTCAGCTTTAAAGCCCTTCATGGCTTGGGACCAAATTACTTACGGGACATCTCTCCCAATTGTTTCTACCTGTCCTGCCCAATCTGGCAGGAAGGGCGTGCTCCGTTACCCTCAGCTGGCAGGGCCCAGAGGGAGAGCCATTTCCACCACAGCACCCGCCCTTTGGAACATCATCCCGCGAGATGAGATTGGCCGGTCCCTGTTGGCCTTTTGTAGAACCTTGAAAACCTGACTCTGTGCTCGAGCCTGGGCATGGGGTAGAGCCCGTCTCCTGGCTGTGTGGATGATGGGTTGGAGAATTCCTGGCCGCTGTTATAGTTCTTATATGGTACATTTTATGTATTTTATTGTAGGCCGCCTTGAGCCAGGTAGAAGTGAGATGGGCGGTTACATCAATCGAATGAATGAACAAATAAGATATGCGGCGGAGAGCTGATGCAAATGGCTAAAACAGAGCTTTCCAAACTTTTCATGTTGGTGACACACTTTTTAGACGTGCATCATTTTGTGACACACTCTTAACAGCAGGACATCATTTTGTGACACACTCTTACAGCAGGGCACAAGGCAGGCACTAGGACATGCGCGGAATCACAGGAGGTTTGGAGGCAGCAAGGCACAAGGCAGGCACTAGGACCTGTGCGGAATCCTGGCAGGGCTTGGAGGCAGCAGCAGCTGCGACACACCCAGACACTGCAGCCGACACACTAACGTGTCCCGACACACAGTTTGGAAAGCTCTGGGCTAAAAAATATATATACAAAAGATATACACACACACACATACACACACACACCCCGGCGGTCCAAGAACGCCTGCGATGGGGGCACCAGCGACGGGCATCGCGCAGTTGGCATCGGTCGCCAATCACCGAGATGCCCTTCGGGCGATGACCTTATGGCGTGACGTCACCGCGGCTCGCAGGCGCGGCCGGGCTCCGGCCAAGCTGGCTCTTCCCTTGCAGGCCTTCGCCTCGGCCCCGGAAAGCCCCAGCGCGGCCAGGCTCCCTCCGCGCCCCATCCTCCGCAGCCGGCAGGGCACCCATAAGCCACCCCGATAAGCAACCGCAGCTCCGGCCCGGGCACGTGACGCCGGTGGGCGGGTCTGCCACCCGCGCCGGCGGGGCTGGGCGGGGCGAGAGGCGCAGGCCGCGGCGCGCGCCATCTTGCGGAGGCGGGCCCGGCCTGCCCGCGCCCCGCCTCCGGCCCCGCCCCCTCCTCTCACGCCGCGGCGGGTCCTGGCTCGCGCGCTCCTGCCCCGCCGCCGCCGCCGCCCGCTCCTTCGCCTCAGCCGTCCGCCGCCGCCGCTGCTTCCAGTCGCTGCTCCTCGCGATGGCAGGTGAGGGGATGGGGAAGAGGGACTCGGCGCCCCCTCGCCCGCCCCTCAGGCGCGGACTCCCGCTCCCATCATCCCCGCCGGCCCGCTATTCGCCTCAGGAGGCGTCGTCTCTCCCCCCCACACGTTGGGCTTCATCTCTCTCAGACGCCCCCTCCCTCCTTCCTTCCCTCGGGCTCGGTGCCACTGCTGCTGGAGGCTCGGAGGGGTCGTCGGGGCTCCTCCATCGCCGCCCTCCGCAGTCGTAGCCCGGCTGTCACGCCCCTCTTTGGGGGGTCTCTGGGCCTGGGTCTGCCCCTCCCCGTGATGGCGGTGCCATCTTGCTGCCCCTCGGCCCCCCCGTCGCTTTGCCGCCGGGATCGAAGCCCATCCGCCCGACGAGGGAGCCCCCCGCTTCTCCTCCCGGCTCCGACTCGGAGCCCCCCTTCGTGCCCGGATGAACCTGCCATTCGAATTCCCCCGGCGCCGCTGCTTCCCCGCTGGCCCGGGCACACGCGCGCGCCGAGACCCCCGCCTCGCCGGAGGGCCGTGGGCACGTGCCGCCGCCTCGCCGCTCGGTTCGGCAGCTGCGTTTTCTCCCTGGCGGCGGGCGGAGGAAGAGCCTCCCCGTCCTGGCTCGTGGGGTCGGGAGAGAAAGGGGGGCGTGGGGAGTCAGGCCGGGAGAAGAAGTGCTTTCCCTGGGCGGGTGGGGGGCTCTCCTTCATGTCTGCCTCCATCTTCCTTTGCCACCAAGTGGGTGGCTGAGAGGAGGAACTGGGGCGAATTCACCTGTGGTGATGCAGGCTTGTCCTAGGCTGACATGGCTGGGCCTCCTTGGAAAGGGATGGGAGGATAGAACGTTTCCTGAATGGGAAAACATGTTCGTTGCAGGGCAAGGAATCAATCCCGATCTCGTTCAGCGAGGAGCAGGATGGAAGTCTCTATCCTGCTTCCAGATACAATATACCTTATCTATCTTATCTGTCATCTTTTATAATATCTATATCTCTTAGATATCTATCTATATTATAGATATAGATATATATATCATATATCATGTCTAACTATATGATAGATATAAGATCTCTCTCTCTCTCTATGAGAGCCAGCTTAGTGTAGTGGTGTGGGTGCTGGCGTAGAAACCAGGAGATTGTGAATTCTAGGCCTCCCTTAGGCCCGGCTGGGTGACTTTGGGCCAGTCACTCTCTCTCAGCCTAACCCACCTCACAGGGCTGTTGTTGTGGGGAAAATAGAAGGCAGGAGTATTAGGTGTATTTGAATTATATATATAAAAAAGGCAGGATAAAAATCTTATAATAACAATGTATATTTTTTGAAGGCTGAGTAATGCAACTGAGGTCCATCTGTGTGGCTTTATTCATAAATTTATTAAAATCTGAGATGTTCACACACTACACGGGGTGCTTCTTCACTTAAAATCTCTTCATTTGGAAAATGAGCTTGTGATTCCCCCACTCTTCTACATTTCTGATAAGCTCTTGACCTAGATCTGCTCCTGATGCTTTTGTCTCCATGGACAGCGTAATTTGTCAGGCAAGTAGCTAGTACAGTACTGGGTTCTAATTAATTCATATGGAAGGTCCTTGGTAAGGGATAAATTTAAAAGCAAAGTTGCCTCCTCAGGCTTGCATCCAGGCTCTGTTTCTGTCATGACAGAAATGGTTTGCCATTGCTGTTTTCAGGGGTGTTTTTGGGAATTCTCTGTTTTCCTCTACTGCTGAACTTCTTAGGTACCATCCCAGCCAAGTACTAACCAGGACAAACCCTGCTTAGCTTTCTAGATCAGCCAAGCTGAGTTGGTAAAATTGGCTAATATAAAATGGAAGCATTATACTAATATCTAGAAATCAGCTCTAAACTTGCAGTTTTCCCTTCTTTCAAAAGAAGTGTTTTGGTGTTCTGCAAGGGCAAACATGCAGACATTCATATACATGTAAGTAGATATCAAGTAGATATATATAAATAAGTAGATATCAAGACATTAAGTAGACATCACTTTTGCCATAAGCAATGTTACAGAAAGGGCAGAGAAAGTGAGAACCAGTAAGCCAAAGAAATTAGAGTCATGAGATAAGAAATATGTGGTTAAATCTAGTTCACACCAATGTAATTTACTATAATTCTGCATATCTTTCTATCCTTGTAAATCTTCCTTGCTTCTACTGTATCTGTTTACCACTTCGTACATTGCCTTTTCACCTCTCTCTTTTTAAGGAACTTTGCCCTACAATAATTCCACTGTTTTGGTGTCTTTACAAGCCAGGTTTTTCAGAAACATTTGAGATACCCTTGGGGTGTCCCAAGCATGGTTCTTTATCAAGAAGCTGGTGTAATTAGAGTTGAAACTGCGATGTGGATTAATCATCCTAAATTATGGTTAAAGTTATTTTTCCCCTTCTGTATTAGTCTCTTTAATTTTAGCTGACAATTTTAATACTAGATGGAAAGGTTCTGTTTTGCAAAAGTTGAATCATTATGGGTAGCTGATAGCTTTAGGTTTTGAGTATGTCATGTCGGAACCACTTGTACTTACTGTTGGATTAGAATGATTTGATCTCTCTAAATATTTCTGAATGTTGTTATGTTGCCTATAGAATTATTTTGGAGTTGACTGTCTAATATTAATTATTTTGTTGTAATTGATGTCAGTTTTTAGTAAATCTATTAATTATGTGATTTGCATATTTTTGGTCTTTATCATAATAGGAATCACAACACACCAAATCCATCCAACCCTAACTTCCTTGGTGTTCATCTTCCCTGTCACTCTGGTTTTGTGATTTGATCCTTAGTCATTCTCACAATATGATCAAACATCTCATCTTGTAATAATCACTCACTTTTGTATTCAGTCCACATTCATTTATAGCACCCATTCATTCCTGATTTTATCAGGAATGAAGGTACTTTGAAATTTCATGGTTATTTAATTTCTGTGTTATAGTTTTTATGGAAGTGATTTATTCCAGCCATATGCTTTACATTCATTCAACTCTCAATCTCTCTTAAAAAGCAGAGCATGAACCAGTAGTTTAAACAATAGTCTAATACTTTTTTCTCATCAGAATCAATATTACCATCTACAGATACTGGATGAATATATACTAGGTCTCCTATTGTTAGAGATTTTAGCCTTCAATTAGAACTGGAAATTTGGGGAACAGCATGTTAAAGAGAGAGAACAGTCCCCAGAATGGAGAGCATTATGATAAAGAGATAATGGAACTTTGTGTGAACATACACCTCCAGTATATGAGACATGACCATTAAGTTTTGAGAATGATGGCATAGAGCTGAATCAGCAGAAAGATCAGCAGAACAAATAATAGCATTGGAAATTAACAAGATAGAAGTAGAGTCGTCTTACATAATTTTCTAATGGTTGTAAAGGAACCACGCTTACAATTTATAATACTGTTGATAGCTTAGCCTGGAAGAAACAGTGAAATATTTTAACAGTAGAAATATTAGCTATCTTGGAGTAAGTTTATGGTTTGGTTAACCATTTACAAATAAGGATATTTCCCAAGAATCTGGATTATAAAAAAAATGAGAGGTGACGCCTTGTTAAATGTTTTCATCTGCAACTCGTGCAAGTTACATGTATATAAAATAAAATGTTAGAATTATAGACCTCTTTTCCAGACTTTGTCTAATAATGCCCTACAGTATTCTGTAATTTTTGTAATACATTCCTAAAGTAGACCTCATTGATCTCAGCTGAACTTGTTTCCATGAAACCATGTTTAAAATAAGAGGAAATTAACAGGAAATTCTACTCTCCCTCTCTTTAGTTAACTGATCTGCTCCCCCTTCCTCTTTATTGAACCTACGTTGCTGATTTCCACATATCCTTCATGAAACAGTAGCTCAGCTGTCATAATTGGAAATGTGCATGATCAAATACAACCAGTGTAATTGGATGGAGCTGCAGGAATAGGTCAGAGTTCTGATTCAGTAGTTTTTCTTTTGTTGTTGCTTGTGCATGTATGCAGTGATCATAGCTTAAAGGTAGGGGAGCCGATTGGCAGAATATTGCACACTTAGAATGTAAATAGTGAATTCACTGAAAATTCATCTTGCATCACTTATTAGAGAATATTATGCAAGCAGGTTTGTAATATGCAAAAATATTCCAGGAACTGCACAAGCAATTAACAGATAGGCTGATTGGGTTTACCAAAAAAGAAAATACGTTACCTGAAAAGTGCTTGGATCAGCAACAAATAATGTTCAGCAAAGAATCAATGATAAAAAGCTGCTCAAACAACAAAATTAAGTTTTATTTTACTCAGAATCTATAGGATGTTTTGATGTAGTAAAAATTAGGAACAAAGTAAAACATGGAAAATGAAACTGTATGCTTACTTTGGGATAAGTGTAACATGTTCTGATCAGAAAGATTTTTTAAAAAAACATTTGGTAAAAGAAATTGTAGAAGTACTAGACAACCCGTGACCCATTGGGTCATTGTTTCAGAGATATTTCCTTACCAGATTCCTCAATGCCTTCAACAATGGCAGAGCTTCTAATGTACTGCCTTCACTGGAAAAGTTCTTTAAAATTTAGGGAGATATTCAGAGATGTATCTGCTTTGAAAATAGCTCATGTCATTCATATTGATCTGTATAGCACAGTCAAACATCAGGAGTTGACCACAGGAAATGTTTTATGACATTTTGTATTATATCATTAAATGTTTTATGATAATGTTATGTCATAAAATGTTTTATGATAATTTTATGTCATAAAATGTTTTATAAAATTTGCCAAATTTCAGTTCCACGGGAGTCATGGGTCCCGGATTTTGGACGCATTCTGTAAGTTAGCCCATTTGAGGTAACTTGGTTCAAAAATTGTTGGCCTATGACACACCGTTTTGCCCAGTTAAAGGTTCCAAACAACCAGACACGAGAGTTTTAGTAATATATAGATGTGAGAATTTTTACAGTACTATTCATTTCTCTTCAAAATGACAGATCATTGCTATTCAATTAATCTGACATTCCTCTAAAAATCTTGAGATTCACACAGTTGACCAGCAGAAGCTTGTTCTGTTTTTTTTTAAATGGCAACAGCATTCCAAATAAATCTGAGACAGTCTTAGCTCTCAGGTATCTCAATAGAAGGGCAGCACTGAAGACGTTGCCTAGTCGGGCAGTGAAACATCTGCAAGCAAACAGCCAAGCTCAGAGAGCATCAAGGACTCCACAGTCTCAGGTGTCTGCTTGGCTGCCATTTGCATCTTCTTCAAAAAAGGGAGGTAGATTCAGAGGTTTTGATGTATTTTTTCAGGATTTCTTGCATAGGTTAGGATTCAAATATTTATGACCTATTAATTCTGCCCTCCACCCTTATTAACATGAAAGCTGCTGTGCCCTAATGCTTTTTTTTTAAACAAAATCTATATTCCAAATATAACGATAGAGCTCTATTTTGCATGGCATATGTGCACAAGCTATTGTACAACTCAAATCTCAGGATATTTTACTTGGAACCCTACTGTATCATAAGAGAGTACTGAAAATTTTAATAATATTTTCTCTATTATTGTTTTAGCTAGATAAACATAGTTAGAACTGTTTTTAAATGATTGCAAATGTTTTAATAAAGCCTGATTGATTAATCTGTTACAAAAAGTTTTCATAAAAAATTAAGTAATATTTTGTTTTTAAAAAGCAGATATGTCTCATTTAAGTGCTTTAGTATGAAAGGTAACTCAATGCAAATATGTAATCTCTTAAAACTGAACAGTGACTTCTGATCACAACACAGATTGATTTTCTTTGTAGGGAAAGACATGCAGAAGAAAAATTACTATATTGCACAATAGTTCTTAAATGATATTTTAAAATAATTTAAGATTAATAATCTCATAGATAATAGCGTCTAAAATAATTTTTTAAACTGGTGTTTTACTTATTTATTTAAATTTATTATAGCCGCCCAACTCCAATGGATTTTAATATCTTATATTCTGTATGTGTTTTTTTTCTGTTAGCCATTTTGGGTACAGGTAGTCCTCGTTTAGTGACCGTCCAGAGTTACGATGGCGCTGAAAAAAACTGACTTGCGACCATTCCTCACACTTACAACTGTTGCAGCATCCCCACAGTTACGTGATCGCAATTCAGGTGCTTGGCAACCGTCATACATTTACAATGGTTGCAGTGTCCCGTGGTCACAAGATCACCATTTTCGACTTTCCCAGACAACTTCTGATAAGCAAAATCAATAGGGAACTGCGTGACTCGCTTAACCATGTGGTTCACTTAACGACCGTGTGATTCGCTTAATCGCCGCTGCAAAAATGGTCATAAAATTGGATCAGGATTTGCTTAATGACCGCGTTGCTTAGCGACCTAAATTCCGGTCCCAATTGTGGTCGTTAAGCAAGGACTACCTGTAAGTTAAGGATGAGAAAGTACAGTAGTAAAATTCAGGTCTTCCTCAGGTAAAGCTGGCACCTGGTGACCCCCATGGACATGTTTTCCCAACTACAGTATGGAAGTAGTTTGCTGTGGTCTTCCTGAGTGTTTTTTCAGCTTCCCAGGTTAGGGTATGATCCTGGGATTTTCTGGTTATCTCCCATTAAAGTACTAAGCCGGCCTGATCCTGCTGATTTTTAAGATCAGCCAAGGCTAACTAGGTGCTGCCACCTGCTGTCTGGGATGAAATATAGGATATACAGTAGATTAAAACAATGCTAGCAATGTATTATTCAGTAGAAGCTCAGGAAATTCTAATGCAGCTTAGTATCATTACCTAACATTACTTAACATCATTGCCTAAATTTAATTGTATATACTGAAAAGTATAGATATAAATTACTTCTGGAATTTAAAAATAACATAATAAAAAGTACTATTAAGTTTATCAAAAATCTTTATTCAGTTTACATCTGTGCAAACTGAATAAAACTGTGTAGTATGCACTTTTAATTAAGAACTAATACATTAAAGATTTTAGTTAGGATTAAAGTTATGCAAATGCTAGGCAAACAGACTCACAGAAAAGGACTTTCCCTGCCGCTCCCTCAATCTCTGCAGCACATTTTGGAGGTGCTTGTGAATCGGGGGTTTGGAAAAAAACTGCTCAAAAGAGGGATAAGATCCAACCCACCATCAAGAAGTAAGTAATCTATCAACAAGAAGGCATCAGTCACTTGCAAAACAATGTCTGCTCACAGGACCATCCTATCCAAGCTAGCTGCACAAAGCAGGTAATACAAAAAGCATAGATAACCTCAGGCAAACAGTGAGCCTCACTTCTCCAGAATTCCAGTAATGACAATGTTAGCTAGTACAGTAATGAAACGCCTTCAAATCCCAAACCAATAATGCATTATTCTCTTCTACTGGACAGATATTGTTGGGTTTCAACCAGTTATTTGAAACTACGTCCCCCCCCCTCTTAATAATCTAATTTGCCTTGATTTAATGAATCCTTGAGATTTAACTGATTTATTTGTATTTTTTATCCCACCTGCACCCCCCATGGTAGACTAATTGTTTTAAAACTGAAGCAAAAAAAAATCCTTTATCTGGAAGTTGTATGAATGTTGTATCTCAGATTTTGATATCAAAATTTAATATTTATGTTAGCATTGAAAGGTCTTCATCTTGGGAGGATATCAGAGATCTATAAAGGATATGACTAAGGGCACCAGTCATCTTTGCTTTTAGTTCTTTTGTTGTTCAGGTGTTAATGGTAAAGTTCTGGGGAAAATGTTTGCCCCATTACGATTTTAATTTTTTTTGCATTTCCTTTCCACACTGTGCCACTTCTTTCATATATTTCATAAACAAACTCATACAACATACAATGTGAAGAGGTAACCATACCCTTGGATTTTCCATATCCTTAGATTTTCACCATCATTAGCTGCAGTAACTACAACCAAACACTTCTTTTGGCAGACTCTCACATTTACTATGTGCCATCAAATCGGTGTCAATTCTTAGCAATCACATAGATAGATTTTCTCAAGGATGAACTGTCCCCCAACCTGGTCCTTCAGATCTTCTGGTGGTGCACTCATTGCCACTGTGAGTCCATTCACCTTGCTGCTGCTGCTGTTGGTCCTCTTTGAATTTCTTTCAATGTAGTAATATTTGAAATTTTTTAGAATGAACTTTCAATCCTAGCAACAAGGTTTCTCTGAGGTTTAGATCTGGATTTTGATTTGGCCATTCTGAAATTTTGAATTTGCTCTTCTTTATCTGTTCTCTTGAAGATTTGCTTGCGTGTTGAAGATCATTATGTTGTGGTGTGATACATTTGTACTTTAGCTTCAGCTGATGGATAGTTTTGTGTTATTCTACTGTAGAAATCTCTAATGCAAATTGGAATTCATGCTTCCTTCAGTGACGGCAAGTTGTCCAGGCTGTAAAGCAACAACACATCCCATATCATGACCTGCCACCTCCATGGTTGACATGGAGTGTTTGGGTTGTCCCAAACATGACACACATGTGGCCTGAAAACTTCCACTTTTTATTTATCTGTCTATAGAATGTTCTTCCAGTAGTCTGCAAGGTCATCCAGATCTTTTGGGGCAAGTTTGAGACAAGGGTTAATGTACTTAGTAAGCAATGGCTGCTTTGCTATTCTTCCTCAAATCCCATTTTTACCCAGTGCTTTTCTGATAGAGTCATGAACGCTGACTTGGACTGCAGAGTCCTGGACTTTTATTTATTTTAAATTTATTTTAGATATTTGTATGCCACCTCATAGGACGATTCTTGGCAACTTACATCTCATGAAACCATTAAATGTGCAATTAAACCAAAAACTATCAATACGTAAGATCAGCCACAAGAATCTGCCCCCACCCAAATAGTTGCCTTCAGTCATGTTGCATCCTGCATCCTGAAAGCTATGGAAAAGTACTGTCTCAGCAGCCTTCCAGAACGCTAATAGGAGGGGGCTTATTGCAATCTCAGAGGGCAGGTGAGAGAAGGGGTAGCACCTATTTTATGGACCAGTTTCCCTTTAGAAATTAGGTTGACCACCACTGTCTGGTGGTGCCTTCTGGAAATTCCTGAAAATGGAGTTATTCTGGAGGGCCTGTGGTGAGTGATAGGACATCTAGTTTGTCTATTTTTGGGATGTTTTTGGTTTTATAGTTTTAGACTTAAATATGTTTTAGTTTCCACTGTGTGCATTTTATTTAAATGCCTATGTTGCTTGTAATTACAGTAAGCCAGCACATTGTGAATGTGACGGGTGTACATACAATAAATAAACCCAGAAGCCCTGCCTTGAGGCTCCTTGGGGAGGAATCCAGAGCTCATCCTCTTGGCTAGCACATATCAGATGAGCAAATTTCAACTGGCCGAGAGTCCTATCCTGATAAGGCCTTCTGAATAAACAGCCTAGTCTGTCTTGCTGAGATTCATCCTAAACTGTTCTACCCCATCCAGTATCATAAAGCCTCCAGGCACCACGTCAAGAGTTTCACCTCCTGTACAAGAAAAAGAATTTTGAAAGATTACATAAGAAGTGACTTCCGACTTTCAACAACAATAATATATAGCAATTTCCATAATTAATCCCTTACTCTAAATTTAACCAAAATCACATTGTTTCTATAAAACATCCCATAGACCAGAGCCTTCCAAACTTTTCATGTTGGTGACACACTTTTTAGACATGCATCATTTCGCGACACACTCTTACAGCGGGGCATCATTTTGCGACACACTCTTACAGCAGGGCACAAGGCAGGCACTAGGGCCTGCGTGGAATCACAGCAGGTTTGGAGGCAGCCAGGCACAAGGCAGGCACTAGGACCTGTGCAGAATCCTGGCAGGGCTCGGAGGCAGAAGCAGCCACGACACACCCAGACACTGCAGCCGACACACTAACGTGTCCCGACACACAGTTTGGAAAGCTCTGCCATAGACATTTTATAAATCAATAAAAACAATTGCTTCTTCCCCTTATATATATATAAAAAATAAACAAATATATAAACCTTCAAATCCACTTCCCCCCCATAAGAACTCATTTATAAAATATTTCCCTCCTATCATTATTCTGTACGTTTCTGACCACTATGTTAACAATCAACTTATATAAACATTAAAAAAACACTTAAATTATCTACTTTTGTGCTTAATACTACAACCTTAGCCCTATTAAACCTTAAAGAACAAACTTTAATTAACAATCAGATTATAAAAGCATTTTAAAAAACATTTAAATTATCTACTTTTACACTTAATACTATGTTTCACTCTTACCCCTATTAAACTTTAAAAAGCAAGCTTTAAATCATTGCAAAAAACTTTAAATCATTACAGAAAAATAGAATCATACAGCCTTAAGATCAATCTACATACTTATTCTTAATTTCTTAAATCATTACTAAAAAAAATAAAATCATACAATCTTAAAATCAATCCACATGTTTATACTTAATTTCTTATCCCATCTCAAGATGAATATTGTTATTTCAATCTTAAAATTCTTTTTCTTGTACTTTTCACTTTTTTTCTTTTTGTAGTTTTTTTCTTTTTATGTAGTTTTTATCTATGCTCTAAACTTAATAAAAATTTTCATTAAAAATAAAAGAGTTTCACCTCGTGTTCTGACTAGGGTGGACATGGGGATCACCAGCATACTTCACCCTGAATTGGTGAATGACCACCTCCAGTGGTTTCATTTAGATTACTTCCTGGATAATTTTATGCTGTTATTTGTTGCAATTTTGCCAAGAATGGCCATTCTTGGAAATACTTATTTTTGTCCTAAATCATCTCTATGTCTCTCACTCTGGATTGGTAGAGGCCCAGAGCTATAGAAAGTTTCATAACCATGTCCAGACTCACAAGTACCAATGACTTTTATACAGAGATCTTCAGAATTTTCTTTTGAGTGGGGTAAGATGTGCCCTTAGAATTTGAGCGGTGAGAACTTTAGTGGGATGAGGGGAGCCAAAGTTTTAAAGATTTATATAGAGTGTGGCTGACCTAGACCAGTTATTAAGGACTCACACAACTGGCCATAATTATCCCTTTAATTGAATTGAACTAGGTGGGGGAATTAGTTTTTCACACTGGCAAGTTATACGTTAGAGTCCTTTGTTGATAAAATAATTGAAAAAAGCACCAAACAGTGTTTGTACTGTCACAAACTCCCTATATATCTCACTAGGACCCACATGAAGCTCTGGTAACATTCAGTGGCAATGCTTTACAAAAATTCGGAATATCAGAATGAAGGCAAATACTTCTTGGCAGAATTGTATCAAGGCTAACATTTCACATAACTTTCCTTTGGTTGTGTAGTCACTTTTTTGTTGTTGTTCAATGGAACTGCATGATTGCATCATGGAAATTTGCCTGTTTTCTTTATAACGCAGTGTGAGCAGGAACATTAAACAAATGACGGACATAAGAGCGTTCTCTGTCTGTATATGATGTTTTTTTGGCATATATCCAGATAGGAAGTGTTTATTTCAGAGGGCCTACTGCTTAGTGCAGGGTTTCTCCAAGTGTGGTCCCAGGACCTCTGGGAATCCCCCATGACCCTCTCAGGTTCGTGAAATCAAAATTATTTGCCAGCCTATGTTGAAAACTAAGGCAATATTAAGATCCCATCAACCAATCGTGAGAGGCAGTAGTGGCAGCAAATGTGTCAATTTTAATTACAGAAATATTGCTAAATATAACCCATACAGACAAAAGCTCTTTGGGGTCCTGCATAATTTTTAAAAGTGGGAAGGGGTCCTGAGAGAAAAAAGTTTAAGAAGCCCTGGCTTAGTGTATATTGGAATGTAGAAGGTCCAAGATTCATTCAGCCTGAAATCCTGGAGAGTTTCTGGTAGTTGGAGCAGGCAGTTCAGAATTAGATCTTTGGATTGAGCTGCTTATATGTCTACATGTTTGTGCGTGTGTGTGTGTGTATGTATGGTGTATGTATGTACAGTATATAATCACAGCAGATGGCAGCACCTATCCAGCCTAGGCTGATGTCAGGAAAGCTAGGCAGAGTTGAATCTAGGTAGTACTTTGGTGGTTTCCACTGCCCTCTTTGATTTCTTTCATAAAATAGATTTGAACATAACAACCAGGCACAGTTGGACAAGCAACAGCATGTCTTCATGTGATGTGCAGAAGCAGGCATTAGCCTTATGTTTGGCTGTGTGTGTATATATAAAGATTTAATTTATACAGTATGCTAAACCACAATGTAATTGTTGAGTTTTAGTTTCATATATTGTGTAAATCCACAATTGAAAACTGGTTTATATCTTAATGTGATGTCTGAACTTAGCTACTGTGAATTCTATTCAAGAAATTCTGCTCAAAACAAAAGGCATGAATCTAACCTGTGTCTGAATGTACACGTTGACTGAGTTCGTATTTGCTAAGCCAAAATAAACCACTATGATTTAATGCAGTGTATCAGTTATGTTTGTTTATTCATTTAGATGTGGTGCTTCAGTTACTGAACTAGGTCAAGCATTTCTTTCACTAAAACAAAGAAGCTTTTATCTTGATTGAAAAAGCTTAATTTTAGAATCAAAACCTTATATTTTCTAGCTCTTTTCAACATAGTCATTATATAATGAAATTTACTGAAAATAAGATTATTAGTATTAGGGTCTAATTTATGGTGTTCCAGTTTGCAGTATAAGGTAAAGGTTCCCCCACACAGTCGTGTCCGACTCTAGGTGCCGGTGCTCATCTCTGTTTGTTAGCCGAAGAGCCAGCACTGTCCGAAGACGCTTCCACGGTCATGTGGCCGGCATGACGCGCACGGAACGCTGTTACCTTCCCACCGAAGTGGTACCTATTGATCTACTTGCATTTGCATGCTTTCGAATTGCTAGGTTGGCAAGAGCTGGGGCGAGTGCGGGAGCTCACTCCGTCACGCGGGACTAGGGATTCGAACCTCCGAACTTGCGATCTTCCGATCGACAAGCCTGGCATCTTAACCGCTGAGCCACTGCGCCCCTATGTTTGCAGTATAAATACATATAAAGTAAGGATTGTCTGTATTGCCGTTCTTGCAGTGAAGCTTTAAGGCAGCTCTTGGTAATTTAATGATGGCTCACTTTGTACACATTTTCATGCTGATCTATTGAGGACCATATCTGCCTATTGTTTTTAGGAGCTGGGATCAGATCTTAAATAACATTGTTTACAGAAACTATTTGCTTAATTTTATTTTGTAAATTGATTAATTTGCTATTTCAATAGTACATAATAACATTTCTTTATGTGTGACAGAAACATCCTGCTAGTCTGAAAGTGGATATATTAGACATAAAATGATGGTTAGTATCTAACATATTTGCATTCAAGTTGAAGATATTTTTCATCTGCATTTAGAAAATATATTGTTAATAGAACAGATTAGGAAAATTCAGGTTCAAAGATTTACTTTGCTACGGAACTCCCCAAATGATCTTAGGCCAGTCTCACAGAGCTTTGTCAGAATAAAATGTTTTGTGTATGTATATAATGGTATTACCTTCTTTGGGGGAAGCGTGAGAAAAACATTTTGTAAATTAAATCATCAAATCTTAAAAGAGAATTTGGTACCTGGTGTTGGTTGCCGCAACACTAATTTCTAAAACCTTCTTGAGTTGCTTTGTTTGCATTCTCCAGCATTCTGACAAGTCCTTCTTCCTTAAATATTTTCCATTTTTATTTGATAGCTATTTTCCTTTAGAACTATTCAACCATCTTCTTCAACCTCTTCAGTCATCATATGACATGATACAACCTTTAATATTAGGTAAAAGTTTCTCCGCAGTTTTCATAATTGGTTTCCAATTGCTAATCCACTATGTGAACATTATTTTATTTATTTATTTATCAAATTTTTATCACCGCCCATCTCCCCCTCAAGGAGGGACCCTGGGCGGTTATCAGCCATAGAAATACATTACTGATTACTTTGAATTCTTGTCCTAGTAAAAGAGTAAAATCTTCAAATTGCTAGACTCACCCATTAGGTTAAGCTGGTAAACAACATATAGGAAGAGTTAATACATATATCAAGGTTTGGTAGAGTGGGGTTTACAAAGGTGGTGGTTCTGCAAATGTTCCACACAAATCCAGGGAACAGGTAACTTTTGTTTAGGAAAGACAGTTGTCCAGGTCTCCAAGCTGAACTGGTTCATAGGTGGAATCTAGTTTTGAATTTGCTTTCTCTTTAGATATTAGAATTTGTGGGAGAAAGCACATATGTTTTAGAGTAGGTAATATATAACCAGTCATATGCCATGGGATGTTCTTGGTAGTGTTGGAGTAGTGGAGCACACTCATTAAAATCTATACTATAGTTCCAAGCTCTTTAATAGCAGGGAGTAAGTCAGAAGTGGGAAATAGGCACAGATGTTGTTGTTCAGTTGTTTAGTCGTGTCCGACTCTTCGTGACCTCATGGACCATAGCACGCCAGGCCTTCCTGTCCTCCACTGTCTCCCGGAGTTTACTCAAACTCATGTTCATTACATCGGTGATGCTATCTAACCATCTCATTCTCTGCCGTCCCCTTCTCCTTTTGCCTTCAGTCTTTCCCAGCATCAGGGTCTTTTCCAGTGAGTCCTCTCTTCGCATTAGGTGGCCAAAGTATTTGAGCTTCAGCTTCAGTATCTGTCCTTCCAATGAGCAGTCAGGGTTGATTTCCTTTAGGATTGACTGATTTGACCTCCTTGTAGTCCAAGGGACTCTTAAGAGTCTTCTCCAGTACCACAGTTCGAAAGCATCAATTCTTCGGCACTCAGCCTTCCTTATGGTCCAGCTCTCACAGCCATACATTACTACTGGGAAAACCATAGCTTTAATTATACGGATAAGGTGATGTCTCTACTTTTTAATATGCTGTCTAGGTTTGCCATAGCTTTCCTCCCAAGGAGCAAGCGTCTTTTAATTTCATGGCTGCAGTCGCCGTCTGCGGTAATCTTGGAGCCCAAGAAAATAAAATCTGTCGCTGCTTCCATTTCTTCCCCTTCTGTTTGCCAGGAAGTGATGGGACCAGATGCCATGATCTGGGTTTTTTTAATGTTGAGTTTCAAGCCAGCTTTTGCACTCTCCTCTTTCACCCTCATCAAGAGGCTCTTTAGTTCCTCTTCACTTTCTGCCATTAGGGTGGTATCGTCTGCATATCTGAGGTTGTTGATATTTCTCCCGGCAATCTTAACTCCAGCTTGTGATTCATCCAGCCCGGCATTTCTCATGATGTACTCTGCATATAAGTTAAATAAGCAGGGTGATAATATACAGCCTTGTCGTACTCCTTTCCCAATTTTGAACCAATCGGTTGTTCCATGTCCGGTTCTAACTGTTGCTTCTTGACCCGCATACAGGTTTCTCAGGAGACAGGTAAGGTGGTCTGGTACTCCCATCTCTTTAAGAATTTGCCAGAGTTTGTTGTGATCCACACAGTCAAAGGCTTTATTGTAGTCAATGAAGCAGAAGTAGATGTTTTTCTGGAACTCTCTTGCTTTTTCCATGATCCAGCGAATGTTGGCAATCTGATCTCTAGTTCCTCTGCCTCTTCGAAACCCAGCTTGTACTTCTGGTAGTTCTCGGTTCACATGCTGCTGAAGCCTAGCTTGTAGCCTTTTGAGCATAACCTTGCTAGCATGTGAAATGAGCGCAATTGTACGGTAGTTTGAACATTCTTTGGCATTGCCCTTTGGAATTGGAACATAAACTGACCTTTTCCAATCCTGTGGCCACTGTTGAGTTTTCCAAATTTGTTGGCATATTGAGTGCAGCACTTTAACAGCATCATCTTTTAGGATTTTAAATAGCTCAGCTGGAATACTGTCATCTCCGCTAGCTTTGTTGTTAGTAATGCTTCCTAAGGCCCACTTCACTCTCTAGGACAGTGGTCGGCAAACCGCGGCTCGCGAGCCACATGCGGCTCTTTGGCCCCTTGAGTGTGGCTCTTGTGCGGGTTCTCTTGGGAACATCAAAGGTCTGCAGAAGGGCAGTGCGCTGCCCACAGGCGGTCTTGGTCTTCCCGTACCGGATCAGGTCCTGAAAGAGCCCGGCGAGGTTGAGCGAGAGAGCCACGGGCGGAGCTTTCAGCGGCGGCGCTCGCAGAGCCAGCAGCGCAGCGAAGAAACAAGCGGACAAAGCCAACCACACCTCGGCCAACATTTCCCCCACTGCGCAGACGCCGAGCCCACCAATCGTTCCCCTCTGCTCCCCGCTCAACTAAGTCAGAGCCATCTGCGGGAGCAGCCCCGGGAGAGGGTTCCACTCCACCAGCCAATGGAAGGGCGGAGGAGGAGCTGCAGGGCCCATCAGGGCGGCAGAACTGTCCAATCCATTGAAAGCACGATGCGCCCACCTCTAACTCGTCCTATCTCTGCCGGCATCACCTCACCGAATTGTTGCTTTCGGTTTTCATTTGAGCGCGCCCAGTTTTTCGGGTGCCTTCAAAGCGTCACGGCTGCAATTGCAAGGTGAGGCTTTGGTGCCCGGGTGCACATTTTTGCAAGTGACAATTGTGTTGACCCTCCCACCTTCTACCTTCCTTTCCCGGCCTGATTTCTAATTAGATTTCCCTGTGCACGTGTTCGCCACTGGCCAGTTTGCAATAGCATCTTCAAGAGTCACCCAGCCCTCTTGAAAGCGAGGTAAAGCTACAACATTGCTGGTTTATCACTACAACGAGGGCTGGAGCCTAGATTACTCTAGAAGACGACGAGGCTGGCAGTAAGCAGATCAAGGAACGGAAAGGGGCGGCGGGTGGTCGAGACGGGGTCAGGGAAGGGTAGGGATCGCACGTGACGATGCTTACGCGAGCATGCTTTACCTACCCACTTTTTAACATCTTTGGTTCTGCTGGGGGCGGGGAAGGGATCTTGAGCCTGGTGTGTTGTGAACCCCTTGGCTCCTGCCCGCAAACCCCGCCCCCTTCCATGTGATTGGCTCCCGCCTGCAAACCCCACCCACTTCCACGCGATTGGCTCCCGCCTGCAAACCCCACCCACTTCCGCACGATTGGCTCCCACCCTCAAACCCCGCCCCCTGGCCCTCGAGTGATGTTATAAATGTTATAAATGTCAAAATGGCCCCTGGCATAAAAAAGTTTGCCAACCACTACTCTAGGATGTCCGGCCCAAGCTCAGTGACCACACCATCCTGGATATCAGGGACATTAAGATCTTTCTTGTATAGTTCTTCTGTGTATTCTTGCCACCTCTTCTTAATCTCTTCTGCTTCTGTTAGGTCCCTGCCTTTTTTGTCCTTTATCATGCCCATCTTTGCACAAAAGGTTCCCTTGATATCTCCAATTTTCTTGAAGAGATCTCTAATCTTCCCCATTCTATTGTTTTCCTCGATTTCTTTGCATTGTTCATTTAAGAAGGCCTTCTTATCATTATTTTATCTTATCATTATTTTATCTTATCATTATTATGGTTGGTACTGAGACTTATCAGATAGCCAAGGAGAAATTTAAATTGATCTTCCATTCTTGCTTTTCTCCATCATTGCTGTGTTTTTACTTTAAAACAAGCATATTCAAAAGTATAAACTTTGAGATATTTATTACTTCAGAAAGGTACTTTAAAAGTAATATTGTTCTCTGCCAGAGGTTTGTCACTTCTATTGTTCTACTTGAATTGTGCTATTCAATACAGCCACGCCTAGTGCTTTAACAACTTAAATGCCACTAAGTAAAATAATTATTGTTATATGAATGAGTTTCCTTGCTTGTTGTATGGGTAGGCAAGCTGGTGGTGGTTTTGATGCCAGGGAACTCCAGCCATAATTAGGAGCCAAATTTTTTTTTGGAAATTGATGTCTTTGGCTTATCCAAAACATTTTGTCGTCTGATTTGAAAAATTCAAGGGATGTTCTATTAGAGAATGTGGAATAGAGTAAATTCAGAAGTTTATATTCACAAGCCATGTTGAAACAAACAAGTTGTGCAAGTGCTTGGATCCTCCCGTCCTGGTGTGTTGTGTTCCAACTCTGTTTCCTATTACGCTGTATTCACTGTTACTCAAAATTGTATGCTTGATGCAGCTACCTCATTTTGTTTCATGCTGTGGGTTGAAAATACTGAATTTGCTCAAATTAAAATTAGTATCCATGCTTTCTCAGTTAAATTTTCTTAACTAAGAAATCCCTAATCTTGTGATCCCAATTGCAAAATGAGGAAGTAAAGTTGGCACAATTGCATCCTTTACTTTTTGTTAATGAAGCTTTATTCAAGGATGGTGAGCTTGCATAATGGTTCTTTAATGGGTCAGTGCCTGTGACATTTTAAAAAGGTCTCATCAGCCCTGCAAGGACTTTTCCTGCTGATAACTCACCCTGACTCTCCCACCAAAGAAGAACCTTGCTAATCCCCCAGCATAAAAATAAACATAAATGTCATGTGGCCTTGGAAAGATAAGTTAATTCCACTGGTCGCTATTGCTTAAATTACTGTTAAAATTGAGCAAACTTGCTCATCAGCATACTGAAACAGATTTAGTGCAAAGCCTTTTTGCTGTGGGTTTGTGAAATCTGCCAGAAATAGCTAAAGCAGCACTTTTCTAGTTTCCTGGAGTCTTTCTTGCATTGCCACCTCTGTATTAATTATAAACTCTAATCCTTTTGGAATAGGGCTCTGTTCTGAAGTACTTTGCAGGGCACTGTTCACAATACCAGAACTCTTTAAGTGTATAATATTGATAATGGCAACTGCGTAGAAGTGGATATTTACCTCAAGATCAGATAAGCCAGGGGTCGGCAAACTTTTTTATGCCAGGAGCCATTTTGACATGCTCGAGGGCCAGGGGGTGGGGTTTGTGGGCGGGGGCCAATCGCGTGGAAGGGGGCAGGGTTTGTGGGCGGGAGCCTTGAAAACAATTTTGGGTGGCAAAATGTAGCTGCAGCTCCCCACCCTACCCCACCCCACCCGCCACCAGCATTGTATAATCTCCGAGTTAATTGCTCGGAGACAAGTCCGCTTCCCTGATCTTCTCCTCTGCCTGTCCTTCGCTCCCTTACAGCGCCTTGGAGACAAAGCCTCCCACAATCTGCCCCTTTCCTGATTGCAACCGGGGATCTTCTTCCACAAGTGAGTAGGGGCGGGGCAAGAAAATGGGAGTGGGGGAGAGAGCGAGAGAGACGCTCTCTGGACCAGGCAGGAAAGGGAGACAGCGTTCGCTTCGCCAAGAGCAGCGGGCGCAGTGGGGACTGCATTGGCGGCAACCATGAGGCAGCAGCAGCGAGCTAAAGCCAGTAAGGGAGCGAAGGACAGGCAGAGGAGAAGATCAGGGAAGCGGACTTGTCTCCGAGCAATTAACTCGGAGATTATACAATGCTGGTGGCGGGTGGGGTGGGGTAGGGTGGGGAGCTGCAGCTACATTTTGCCACCCAAAATTGTTTTCAAGGCTCCCGCCCACAAACCCTGCCCCCAGTACGTGCAAATGCAGATCTCTGCATCGGGCTTGGCTATTGGTCACGCCCCGCAATGTTTGGGTGCGACACGTCTCCGTCCGAGCAGCCAATGAGAAGAGCGGCTCACCTTTTGACGCACGCACCCTGGCTTCTGAGCCCTTAGATACACGCGCACCCGTCCGAAGGCTTAGCTGGGCGCGTGACGGTATTCGTAGAGCGGCGTTCTATTTTAGACCGTTCCGGACAGTGATGCAGTATTTTGTGGAAGAGCCACACTCAAGGGGCCAAAGAGCCGCAAGTGGCTCGCGAGCCGCAGTTTCCGACCCTTGAGATAAGCTATCTTTTGTCTTTGCATTACTGCTACTCAGTCTTTTCACTTAGCAATATAGCCTAGATTCATGCCTTAAATTGCATTCTCTGTAGGTGAATATAGACACTATTTACCTTTTGGTTTCTGTTAAAAATATTTACTTTGCTGGTTGTGCATGGTTGTGCTTAGTTTCTGCAGATTCTGATCATGGAATGAGATGAACAAGATTACACTTCCTCAGCTATAAGGAATTGGGATCATAGTAAATTTAAGCATGTGGCTCATTTTGTGATCTGGGCCTGCTCATAGGAAGTCTAAGCAGCATTTACTTGGGAAACAATCATCTTTATACCTTGCATCTCAGTCCCTAAAACATTGAGACTTCCTCTCCCCAAACAGAGAGATTATGCCCTCATTTTTCAACCACTTCTTCCAGTTTGCTGGTTGGTACTGAGACTTAATTCACATGTTGGGTAAAATCCAGTAATAAAATCCAATATCAAGCAGGCTTTTCCTCCATTCTTGCAGAGTGCTGCACACTCTCAAAACTTACTCTGCAGTAGTAGCACACTGTGCAAAACAGGAGGTATGTGAGCAGTGCAGAAGCAAAGTTCTGTTGCACGTAGTTTGTTTGAGCGACTTTAAATGTTGCCCATCGTCGTTTAGATGTACAGACAAAAAAGTGTGAAAGAAACAAACCTATATAATTGTCAGGGGCAACCAAACTCAGTTCTTTATTGCTCTCACTATACAGACAGAACCTTGCCAGACTAAAGCTACTCTAACGAACCCAAGCACAAATAACCCAGGAGACTCTAGGGCGGGGTGACCCTGAACCTCTTTGCTTTCCCACCAACACTCTCCGGACTGCTGAGAATCTGTTTATCTCCTTGGAATGCGCTCCCTCCTTCCTGAGAACCAGCGGGAGCGCCAACATCCACCACAATAATCCAGTTTTGCCATTGTACAATTTAAATAGTGAGAGCCAATTTGGTATAGTGGTTAAGACACCAGACCAGAAACCGGAGACCGTGAGTTCTAGTCCCGCCTTAGGCACAAAGCCAGCTGGGTGACCTTGGGCCAGTCGCTCTCTCTCAGCCCTAGGAAGGAGGCAATGGCAAACCACTTCTGAAAAACCTTGCCAAGAAAACTGCAGGGACTTGTCCGATTCTCAGAGACTGCCTGGACATGATTGAATGGATAAAAAGAAAAATGTAAATAGAGTTGTGAGAAGCTGCGAGAGATGAGTTGCTGTTAAATCACAGGCAAATATAATTGCAACATAACCTTGAACAATTCTCACAGGGATTCTTATCCCCAAGCTAGTCTCTTACATTGTTGCATAGTAAATTTTATCCTTCTATAGTAAATCTTATCCTGCAGAATTTGTTTCCCTTCCTTACCTTTCATTAAAATTAGCTTTCTTTTTAGCTTCTCTGCACACAGAGAAGACAAGCGAACAGATTGTTGTGCCATTTCCCCACATATTTAACATAAGGAGGCCTTGCTAAATTGGACCAATGTTCTGTTCCCCCAAATGGCCAATCAGCAGCAAATACTGCAGTGCTGTATTGTTCTAACTGGTCTGGAAGAAGCTTTTGGACAATCTTGGTTTCTCTCCTTTGCCTGAACCATTGAATCTGTGTGGGAACCAAGGTTTGAGAGATCAGCACCCAAGTGGAGAGCGTTGACCATCAAATAGGGCAGCTGGCAATTACAGTTGCTGTTCCCTGTTGAGAGGGTTGCTGACACAAGCACCAGTTGTACTTTCCAACAGAGACAAAACTTGACTTCACCGATTGCATAAAACCATAATGCAGTTTGGCTTGGCTGAGTGACGCTGTAAAGCACCCACTGGCTGGCTCTATAGTTCTGTGGCAGCAAGAGGTCATGTCCCATTTGCTAAGCTGGAAAGGCTTGGATTCCCATCGGGAATTCTGTGAGTTCTCTCCCAATGTTTATTCATAGAAAGGAACAACAAGAGTGGTTAGTGGTTAAGATGTCAGGTTCAGGAAGGACCAGGTCCACGTATGTCCTTAGCCATGGAAACTCACTGTGTGATTTGAGGCCAGTCCCTCTCATTCCAGTCTATTCTACAGGGTGGATATCCGCAGGAAAAAATGGAAGAGGTAGTGCTCTGTTTAGTGCCTCAAGCCTCTGAAGTAAAGTATATGGCTTATAAATCATGATTTATAACTCAGTATTAAGTGTGTTAACCCAGGCAAAGCTGTACCACATTTTTGTTACCTGCAGCTTGACCAGGGCAGGAAAGGGGCTCCAGAAGATTTGTTGGGGAGTGGCAAAGTAGTTGTTAATAGACGGAGTATTCAGGAAGGGTGTTGTTGGGAGAGGAATATCTAGTTTTGGAAACTAGGGGTAACCATCAACAGAATAAGGGATAGAGGAAAATTATTGTGGCCTCATAAGGGAAGATGGTCTAATTGTATTCTGTCATTTCGCCTTAATGGGTTACCTGTCAACCAGCAGGTTGTCCTGGTAGCATTTATGAGAGCTTGTCTTGCTGCTGAATGCCAGATTAAGGGGAAAACATCTGGAATTCAGGAGTTGCTCCTGGATGAACATATCGGCCTGACATGTATCATGGACAGCTGGTTAGATAAAGGAGGAATGCCTTTGAGTGTGGCTACCAACTTCCTCAGTGTAGCAGAAGGAGGCTACAAGAAGCCCCAGGAGAAATGCTGCAGTGTTCTGGATTGCTTGTTCTGCAGAGTTTAAAGTTTGTCCTCAACTCAGATCCCTTGATGATGCAGGCCAGTTTAGGTTTGTGTGGTTTTGTAACAGGAGTCCTTTGTAAGCACCTGTGTAAACAGTATTTGGAGCTCAAGGATACGTAAACAGGAAATAACTTTTGCTTTACTTTCAATTGAGAATGGAATGCTTCCCATCTCTCTCTTGTGTCTATGAGTTGCTTTCATTATGTAATTCCAAATATGGTTATAATACCTTGTCTATAATTATGGCAAGTTTTTGCAGTAATAATTTTTCATGTAATAAAACAGCTATAGTGAGATCTTCCTCTTCCGTTATTTTGAAATCACCTACTTGCACAAACACCTGGCTGAGAGTCTTTAGGTGTCATAAAATGAATAAATCTGGGCTTGTACAAATTCTGCTTAGTAACTTCTACAATGGTAGATTTAAAACTAAACATATATGTGGGTGTGTATAACAAATCTTTCTGATGTATCGTCGAAGGCTTTCATGGCCGGAGTTCGATGGCTGTTGTGGGTCTTCCGGGCTGTGTGGCCGTGTTCTGGAAGTTGTGCTTCCTAACGTTTCGCCAGCATCTGTGGCCAGCATCTTCAGAGGGCAGGAGCACAGACAGAGTTAGTTATAGGAGATTAGGTGGAGTTTTTTGTTGTGTTGAAATGTTAACGAGTGGCTGATGAGCGTGATTAGCATGTTCATTGTGAGAAGTATTCCCATGTCCTGGTGGTTGGACTGAGTTCGTTGACCTTTTGCAGGCTGTGTTTTTCAGGACTGGTAGCCAGGTTTTGCTAATTTTTAGGCTTGCTTCTTTTTTATTGTAACTGTGCTGGTGTTTGTGAATTTCAATGGCTTCTTCTTTTTGTTTTTTCAACAAAAAACTCCACCTAATCTCCTATAACTTAGCTCTATAAATAGAAAACAAACAAAACATTGCCACTCTACCTGGGCACAGAGATTTCGCTTCTGTCTGTGCTCCTGCCCTCTGAAGATGCTGGCTACAGATGCTGGCGAAACGTTAGGAACCACAACTTCCAGAACACGGCCACATAGCCTGGAAGACCCACAACAGCCATCAAAATCTTTCTGAGTTCTGGATATGCCTTTTATATGCTGAATAATGTGTTTGTAGAAGTTCCAGAGCTGTCTGAAATTTGTCCTATAAATGTTAATGTAAAGTCTGCTACATTACAAATATCATGTTTGTAGATATTTAAAACCCAGCTGATACAGGAACCTCTGGCCCA
Organism: Charina bottae; assembly: GCA_023362775.1. Taxonomy (NCBI): domain Eukaryota; kingdom Metazoa; phylum Chordata; class Lepidosauria; order Squamata; family Charinaidae; genus Charina; species Charina bottae. Next base: position 23,297,186 of record JALMGJ010000014.1, on the reverse strand, counting down.
CTGCTTCCTATTTTAGGTACCAGATCTATAGAGTATGCTGCTATGTAGTTATTCACAAAAATGTCAATAATACTTAACAGATAATTTCCTCCAGATCAAGTCCAAGTAGTTTTACAGTTTGCTATCTGAATGACAGGAATTTGCAGAAGATGGAGGTTCAAGTTTTGAAGTTTTAAAAAATTTAAAAAATTGCTGCTAAGATTTCCTTCAGTCATTTCTGTGATGTCAAATGGCTGTCAAAACTTGTAAAAAGAGTTCCATTGAATCAAGCAAAAGCCTTTCTATTGCTTCTGATGCTGTAGGAACATAGCCATCAAGACTACTGGTGGCTATAAGTAGCAAGATCAAATAATATGATTCCATATAGTTTAGGTTCAATGAAAGCCGGCTGGATGACTTTGGGCCGGTTATTCTCTCTCAGCCCAACTTACCTCACAGGGTGGTTGTTGTGGGGAAAATAGGAGGAGGAAGGAGTATTAGGTATGTTCCCTGCCTTGAGTTATTTATAAAAATAATAAAAGCGGGATAAAAAATATTTTTAAAAATGCTGTTTAAAAATTGAATTCTAACAATTTGTATAAATATAAAATTAAGGTTTTTAAATTGTATAATAATTTGTAATTTTTAAATTAGAATTCTCTGTATTTTTATTATTGGCTATTTTTTGCTTTTGGCTAATTTATTTTTTTTATTCTTTTAATTTTTGTTGAATAAGCTCTTTTGAGTACATGATACAATATTCAGGGCATGAGACAAGACAATAGGAAGTAATAGGAAATGTTCTTCAAAAAGGACATTGCTAAGTATGTGCTTGAGGATGTACGTGCTTGAAGATCATATCTTTTAGAATTAGTAGGTCCCAGTGAACACAAATGTTACACAAGTGTTGTGCTGTACGTACCTATTACAGATGTAGTGATGGGAGACATTTAGGGATTTTATGGCAAATTGCGAAACTGCGAAATGCAACATCTAGAAAGGACACAGTACTATTAAAAGTTGATTGGAAATGGAGGAACCTGGAATTACAGGAACGTATGGATTGGGTAAATACAGTAATGCAGGAGATACTGTAGGTGAATAAAGTTTTGCAAAGCTAATTCTTTGTTCATTGCTAGTACCTGCTTCAAGCAACATAAACCCAGGCTCTGCATCTGGACATCACCAGATGGGGAACATCAGATTCAATTAGATTACATAATAGGAAAGACAAGAGAAGAGAAGTACAATCTAGATTTGACCTGGAGAACATGCTATCAAGTTGATCTGAACTTGTCTGAAGCTTCCTGGAGGCTTGACATGGCATGGCTGGCAAAGCATATTTATTGTATGCTTCTTGACTTTAAATTTGGTCTTTTCTTCCTGTCCTTTCTATGGTTAATCGAAGCCTGCTTTGCGCATCTCACATTCTATGCTGGATGGCAATTCAGTATTCCTGTCCTGGAAAGCTCTAAGCACACAACGTATCCCCCACTCATGCAACCTAATTATAAGATCAGTGTGTGGAACAGATTGCTTACACTTAATTTATGCTAAAGAGGACCTGAGGAGCTATAGGAAGAGAGAAAAGACATTGCGAAAACTGAAATGGAATGTAGCCACATTTCAAAAAGGAAAAAACCCAAATAGTTTTCAGAACAAGCTCATTGTTATATAAAAACGGAGGATGAAAGCCTAAAGCATCAAGAAGGACATATGATGAGTGAGCACAGCCAGGTTCAAGCAAGGGAGGACGAGCAAAGAGTGTCAACAATAACAAGAAATAATAGGGGAAAAAATAGATGGTTTCTAGAAAATTAGAGAAACCAGAAAATAATTTACAGCTTGGGTGGAACATCAGTAATCATGTCAACACATCAGGTAGAAGCAAGTCTGATTAAACATGTGTGCCACCTCAATTATAGAAGTAACTCCAGGTAGCTTACATGTTAGGTTTGAAAACCGCCACAGAATACAGTGAATAAATAAGCAACCTAAAGAAACCAATGCCCAGTTACACATTGGGGAATGGCAAATTATACTGAGTCACAGTCAGAAGATAAAAATCTACCATCAGGGAGCAACTCATACCCTACCTTACCCCAGGTCTGATGGAAGGGCCAGGTTTTTCAAAAACACAACAGAGTTGGGGCTGTATGGATTTCAGAGGGATTGCGAAAATACTGGAATATACTGTATGTCCATGCTGAAGAAGGAAGATGCAAGAAGATTGTACAGAAAAGTGCCATATGAACAGGCAGATTTTAGAAAACAGAGGTACAAGATTAAATAGCTAATATGAGACAGATAATGGAGAGAGCAATAGAATATAAGAAGGAGGTTTTATGTTTGCCCCATTAACTACAAAAAGGCTTTTGAGTATGCACTGCAGATCATGCCAGAGGGTGGAATACAGTGCAGCTGATGGGTGTGCCAGAACACCTCATTATTCTTCTGAGGAACCTTTACAGTGAACAAGAAGACACTGTAAGAACTGAGTTTTGAGAAACAGTGTGGTTTAAGATAAAGGAAGTGAAACATACATACATATTGTCATGTTATCTGTTTAACTTACACAAGAAACATAATAGTGGCAGGGCTGGAAGAGATGACAGCTGGAATCAAAATGAGGTTGAAACTTTTGAGATACATAAGTAACATCACTTTGTTAGTTGAAAGTAAAGAGCTCATTATCAAAACAAAAATGGGAAGTGAACAATTTGGCTTACCATTGAGAACAAGTGAAGGTGATAGACCAGTGTTTCTCAACCTTGGTGGTTTTAAGATGGCGGCTTTAAGCATTGCTGGCTGGGGAATTCTGGGAGTTGAAGTCCACATACCTTAAAGCTGCCAAGGTTGAGAAACTCTGTGATAGACAGTTTTCTTGGGCTCAAAACTAGATAAAAATGTGTGTGTGCTGCAAAAGTAAAGGTGATCTGAGAGGGAGGGACAAGATCATGAAGGATAGGGGATATGTCTGTGACAACAAAGATCAGATGCTTAAAGCTGGGGTCCCCAACCTGTGGGCCATGGCCTGTTAGGAAGTGGGCCACACAGCAGGTGAGTGGTGGTGGCCCACGGTATTGGCTCCCGCCTGCAAACCCCGCCCCCCATCCGCACGATTGGCTCCCGCCTGCAAACCCCGCCCCCCGTCGGTGCAGTTGGTTCCCACCTACAAACCCTGCCCCCCAGTCCGTGGAAAAATTGTCTTCCACGACCAGTCCCTGGTGCCAAAAAGGTTGGGTACCCCTAGCTTAAAGTGTTGTTTTTTCTAATGGTTGTGAAAAAATATTGAGAAACAGTGAGAAAGCTGCCTTCAAGTTATGGAATTGGAGATAGTAAGAGTACCATGGATTTCAAGAAGAACCAATACATTTTATTGGGCCAAGTAAAGAACAACATTATGTTGAAGCACTAATCAGCAAGGAGAACCTCACATATTTTGGGCATACCTTGAGAATGGGTGATAGACCACAAAAACATTACTATGCTTGATTAAGTTGAAGGAGGTAAAAGGGGAAGACAATGGCACCTAATGTATTTGTCCTAAAAGATATGTGGGGATGAAGAAAGTTAAACAACTTGAAATCAGAAAGTACGATACTGTTCTTGTGTGTGCTTCCATTTTTTTATTATGTCTGAGTAAACTTTCCCACTTTTTCAAGTGCATTTTCCAAAATCACTTCAAAATCTAGAATCACCATATAGAAATAGATGGGCAATATCTATACTGTACTAGTCATAAAATTCTTATCCAGTAGAGTTCCCATCCAGTATGGCCTAAAATAAAATTCCCACAAATAAAGTGAATAAAGTGACCCAGTTACGGGGATTGATAAAACTACTCAGTAAACTACTTTAATTGGTGGATATTGTTTCTTCCCACTATTGGAGTAGGGAGATATTAGGGAGGAGTTGTATTTTTCCCAGAATATGCCAATCTTTATTGGAAATTCTCATACTTTGTCATTTGAGGAAATGGCATAGTAATCCTACAGAATATCTAATAGGTGTTGCAGCTTGCTCACAGGTAGTCCTCGCTTACAGACTGCCTCATTTAGCGACCGTTCAAAGTTACGGTGTTAAAAAAACAGCTTTGCAACCAATCCTTGCATTTATGACCGTTGCAACGTCCCACGGTCATGTGATTTCCATTTGCATGCATCCCAATCAGCTTGCAACAAGCAGAGTTAATGGAGACTGGAAGTAAAATTGCAAGTCATGGTCATGTGATGTTTTGCTTAATGACTGCGGTGACTCGCTTAATGACTGGGAAGTGATGTAAGTCCGTCGCAGTCATGATTTTTGTTTAGTGACCAGGGCGCTTAGCAACGGAGTTGCTGGTCCCAATTGTGGTCGCTAAGTGAGGACTACCTGTATTTGGGTGAGTCTGACATACTGCTTTAACCACTAAGTGAATCTGTTTAACAACATCTGCATCCAAATATTTTTGTACAACAAAACAAACTGGAAACCTGTTAATTTCTTCTCCATGGATAAATATTTTCAATATATGTATAAAATATTGTTTTTTGGGGAAAAACCAATTGTTACTAGCAACCTGTGACCTGTGTGTCTTTGTATGAAAGTAATCAGGTATATTGATATAAGATTAATTATATAATCTTGAACCTGAAGTAAGGCTGTGTCTTGTACAGAGAAGCTTTAATTATTCTGGTACCAGTACTGTGACTTTAAACTGAACCTGCAACTGCACAAAAGTAGGCACAGATGTTAGCTGGAAGTAGTTAATCTTTATCAATAATTTCCCACGCATGGATTTTGGCACTTTCCCTATACAGCAACATGACGACATTCTTTGTTTCATGTGAATCTGGGAGAGGTTGTGCATAATACGTTATTAATAAGTGGTATCCTAAGCTGGAGGAAGTTAGGACTTGTAACATTCCTGCCACCCACTATCCAGCTGAACATCTGTTGACTTTTTATTGTAGTACAACTCATGAAATTAGCCTCTAGTTTTGCGAAGAGGAACCTTCCACAGTTACCTGTACTTCTGTTACCTATTTCAGATGGATCCAGGGTGCTTTGCTGAGCCCAGTAGAGATATTGATCAGGTGTTAGGAAAGGGAGGAAGTCTTTGTGTATCCAGCAGTCCTTGATGCAAACTATAACCTGCTTAGCACCTAGCACAGCTTTCATTTGCAGAATGGCAACCCGTGTTCATTCTCACTGTGTCCCCCTGAGCTCCACCAAGCTTTCTCGAACTGCCTATCTGATGGCCAGGTGCTGGAGAAACACTGCTCTTTGGTGTGCTGCAGAGGTACGCTGGGACAGTGATTGGCGGTGCTTTGGGATTAACCTCCCCTCCCATTTCATTGCTCCCAGGTTGGCTAAGATTTTTGTATTTGTCCTGCTAAACCAACAGAGAAGAAAGAAGGTCTTCTGAGTGTCTTAGGAGAAGCAAGGAAGTATCTGGGAGAAAACAAATGTGAATGTGAGCATATAGATCAGGGCTTTCCAAGGTTTTCCCGCGGCGACACACCAACCGCCATTGGTGTGTCGCCGCGGGAAAACCTGGAAGTGCTGCCATTGCGGTAGCGCGCAAAAACCCGGAAGCGCTGCCACTTTCGGTTTTTGCGCACCGCCGTTGGTGTGTCGCCGCGGGAAAACCCGGAAGCGCTGATGATGATCAGCGCTTCCGGGTTGTGTGGCGACACACCAGACTGTGTGTGGCGACACACTTTTGTGTTGCGACACACAGTTTGGAAAGCTCTGATATAGATGAATCTATGTATTCATAGTCTTTGGACTCTTTACTTTTAGATGAAAAGAACTGTGCACATGAAAACAAAGTTTTAAACAATGAAGTTGCATGAATGGGATTTGGAGGAAAAAGAATGTAAGTGCAAGCTCTTATAATCTATTATTTACCTAAGGCACAAAGTGGTAAACAAGTCATGCGTACAAATCTGTATTCAGCAGTCCAGGTGTCCTTTGTGCTGAGGGCAGTAGCCTGTATTTTCAAATATGGAGAAAGAAGTGAGACCTCATTGGCTATTTGGCCATTGAGCAAATACCAAAGGGTAGGAATGTAGCTTGACAATATGGCTGCATTGAATAACATAGCAAGGCAGAATGCTCCCAGATTCTGGTTTGGCAGGTTGCATGCCACTATGATCACTTTTATTGCATCCTCCCACTATCAGGTGCAGATAAAAAACACATATGGTGCTGTTTGTGGTTTGCTTAGTATATGATCTGAACTAGGGACTCTAATTTTTTCCTCTCTGAGAAGTAAGCCATATACCAAACCATTATATAAGTGTATGCATGTTTGTGTGCATGTGCACAGATGTGTAGTTTTGGCTTTGTATGAACTGAGATAGTTGTGGTTTATTTAATAAACTATAAACAGAACATGACATCGTGTGATGTACAAATCTAGCCCGGATACACATCTACCAATAGCAAATTTTCTACAGAACAAGGTTTTATAAGGTAGCAGCTTCATTATAAAAAAAAGCATGGAAGAGTCATACAGCATTTGAATCTGGAATGCAGTATCAGTAATGAAATGCCAGTGGGCAAGAAAGGAAGAATTGAAAAAGGAAAAAGCAGGAAAAACTATTAAACAAAGAAAATGGTACAATTGTTAGTGAAGTGGAGATGAAGCTTTGCAAATAATCATTTCACTTCTCTAACAGAAGTTGTTTTTCCATCCCCTGGGTGCAGGTTGAAAGAGAGAAAAAGGGCAGAGAAAGAAAAAATGTATGGCCTTGCCTATTTTTAGATCTGGTACATGACACTCTTAAGAATAAAAGTCATAGATTCCAGAATTTTTCTTATGAAACAATCCTTGCATCTTCTGCCTTTGGTATACATCTTAGGCATATTATTTTTCTGGAATTTACTACTGCATATATTCACCACCACATGCTTTCATAATTGCAGAAAATTAATCCCAAGGCCACACCTAAATTAGTATGATTTTTTTAAAAAAGAGGAATGCAACAGGATCCTCAGGTTACTTTCTGTGAGAGAGCACATGTGAGATTTTGAAAGCTTGTTGTGTGCTCTCACATAATGGCTGATGTGATGGACATCCCCAGTCATAAAACATCCATTTACTAGAGGCATAACTAGAAACTGGAAACACTCCCACCATCTATTATTATTTCAAATTTTAAAACATAAAAAAGGATGGATGAAAAAAAGCCTGGTTAACATAAAGGAAGTTTGCAAGGCACACTGACACCCACACGTGCAGTGTTAGCAAACAAGGGTCTGACAGTAAGAATGTTACCAATCAGAATATTTGTAGCTCAGGTTGAACTGTGGAGTCCTTGGTGCTCTCTGAGCCTTGTTGTTTTCTTGCAGACGTTTCATTGCCGGTCTAGGCAACATCTTCAGTGCGAAAAGGGCGTGGGACTTGCTCTCTGTTTATATACCCTTGGCTTGTCCTGCCTGTGTTGGTGGGGGTGTTGTTCTCCCCTTAGGAGTTCCTTGATTGGGCTGTTGCTTGCTGCTTGGTTGATTGACTGAGTTAATAGTTCCTTGATTAGGGTCTATTGTGCTGTTTGATTGTTCCTCTGGTGCTAATCCTGGTGTTAATCTTTGCTTATCTGGGTGTTGATTGCTGGCAAGGAGGTGTTCTGGTCTTTTGGCTTTTCTATTTTCTCTTATGAATGGTATGTAAATATTGCAATCTAGTGGACTAAGAAGTCCCCATCTCAATTTAATTTAAGAGAAATTGTGTTAATTTTAAAAATGAATTTCATCTCATCTTCTTCCTGTTTTTTGTTGTTTATTCGTTCAGTCGTTTCCGACTCTTCGTGACTTCATGGACCAGTCCACGCCAGAGCTTTCTGTCGGCCGTCACCATCCCCAGCTCCCCAATGGTTGAGTCCGTCACCTCCAGAATACCATCCATCCATCTTGCCCTTGGTCGGCCCCTCTTCCTTTTGCCTTCCACTTTCCCTAGCATCAGCTTCTTCTCCAGGGTATCCTGTCTTCTCATTATGTGGCCAAAGTACTTCAGTTTTGCCTTTAATATCATTCCCTCAAGTGAGCAGTCTGGCTTGATTTCCTGGAGTATGGACTGGTTTGATCTTCTTGCAGTCCAAGGCACTCTCAGAATTTTCCTCCAACACCACAGTTCAAAAGCATCTATCTTCCTTCGCTCAGCCTTCCTTATGGTCCAGCTCTCGCAGCCATAGGTTACTACAGGGAATACCATTGCTTTAACTATGCGGACCTTTGTTGTCAGTGTGATATCTCTGCTCTTAACTATTTTATCAAGATTTGCCATTGCTCTCCTCCCAAGAAGTAGACGTCTTCTGATTTCCTGGCTGCAGTCAGCGTCTGCAGTAATCTTTGCGCCTAGAAATACAAAGTCTGTCACTGCCTCCACTTTTTCTCCCTCTATTTGCCAGTCATCAATCAAGCTCGTTGCCATAATCTTGGTTTTTTTGAGGTTTAGCTGCAACCCGGCTTTTGCACTTTCTTCTTTCACCTTCGTCATAAGGCTCCTCAACTCCTCCTCGCTTTCAGCCATCAAAGTGGTATCATCTGCGTATCTGAGATTGTTAATGTTTCTTCCAGCGATTTTAACTCCAGCCTTGGATTCCTCAAGCCCAGCATGTCGCATGATGTGTTCTGCGTACAGGTTGAATAGGTAGGGTGAGAGTATACAACCCTGCCGTACTCCTTTCCCAATTTTAAACCAGTCCGTTGTTCCGTGCTCTGCTCTTACCGTTGCTACTTGGTCGTTATACAGATTCCTCAGGAGTCAGACAAGATGACTTGGTATCCCCATACCACCAAGAACTTGCCACAATTTGTTATGATCCACACTGACAGTCATCACGGGGTTAGTACAGAGACAGAAGCTGGACCTCTTCCCGAAACCATAAGGAAAGGAAAGAATGTCTGTAAAGAAAGCAGTCCCCAATTAGAAAAAGGACAGAGAGGAGACAAATGGAATTACTACTTACAAACCAATCAGATCACCCTGCAGATTTATGACAACAGAGTGAATAGAGGGAGATGGAGCGATAGAAGAGCTGTTATGCTATCATTGAGCCAGCTTCTCCGATGTGAACGTTCAATGATAGATTTAGTGCATGCTGATTGGCTGCCACACAGAAGAGATTATATTCGAGTTTTGCTAACTTTTAAGCAGCCTATATTTCCTAGCATGCTTTCCAGAATGAAGCCCTTCCTGAACACCTTTTCAATATTCCCAATACGTGTCTTCACTTCAGAGAAAGTGAGCCCACTCTTGGATCAACCCCTTACAGAGAGTACTGCCGCTTTAACACCTAATTGCAGTAGCTCTCATATAACTAAACTCAAAGCAGCTGCAACAACTACGGCCCTGAGAAAACAGAGTAATAACCAACAAACTGTGCTAGCTACAGATAGTGAGACTATGGAGGAAGAGCCAGAAGAAATGCTGATTGATTTATTTGGTGCGTTACCAGAACCGGAGCAAGTAGATATTATACAAAGACTGGATGAATTAAGGGAGGCACTGACAACAACACACTCTGCGGTAAAGCCATTAATAAACTTGGCATCATCAAGCTCTCAGGACTGTGACAACATAGTCGTTCAACAAAACACTAACACCCTCACATTAAAGAAATGCTCTGATACACAGGCCGAATGTGAGGAATCCGAAATGGTTAATCTAATCTCTGATAGTCTGCAAAAAGTAAAAGAATGTCAATGTGTAGTGACTCCCAAGTATGCAGACTCTAAGGACATAGCTCATCTCTTGTCCTCTCCAGAGTCAGACCTACTTATAAAATCCTTGTACAAGGTGGATCTTCAAGTGCACCCCGCAGGTTATGATCTCAAAGCTCTGTGGGAATCAGAGGTGGATGCTGCAGAGATAATTGCTAAAGGTGAAACTTCCCAGGCTCAACAAATAGCAGTATCACAGAGAAAGAGACAGAGGTCTGTCCTGAAGCCCCATACTATTGATGAGGCAAACTTTGCTGCTGTTGCTGATGACTCACCAGGTATACAAAAGGAATTTACTCCACGGCCAGCTATATTTAACAACAAACAACATAAACTAATCGGTACTCCCACCGCTCCTCACAATCACCATCTAACAACGGCCACTACAGAGAATACAAATTGACTGTATGTAGATCAGTGCAAGACGAATACCCTAAACATCTTATCATGGAATTTAGCTGGATGGCATCGATTTAGAGGTTTTAATCACTCCGACCCCTTGATAGGCAAGGATATTATTTTGGTGCAAGAGACATGGACTGATGATGACCTCCTCCTCAATGGATATTACTCATATAAATTAAAAGCGAGGCCAGGTAAAGGACCAGGGAGATTGAAAGGAGGTCTGGGTATACTTATCTCAACCTCCTTGAGAGTCGAGTCTATATCAATCCCCCCTCTAAAACATTTGGCTATGGCCCTCCTTCTTAAGTCGGGTCCAGACTCACTATTGATAATCAACGTTTATCTCCCTCCATCGCAAAGAAAATCCGAAACAACTGCCTCATGGATGGAGTTGGAACACTATGTTAGTAATCTCCTTATGGAACATGCAAATGCTAGGGTCTTATTAGGGGGAGACTTCAACGCGAGATTGGGTACGGATGATTACACATTATTTTCTAAATTTCATCAATACCCCCCATCGGAGGATTCCAATCTAACTAGTACCCCCCTCACACGACTCTCTAAAGATAAAGGAGTAAACTACGCTGGCCTCTGCCTTGCAAAGATGGCAAACAGGCTCAACCTTTTTATAACAAATGGCTCACAAGTAGGAGACTATCCAGGAGAAGTGACATTTATGGCTGGAGTTAGAACTAGCACCATCGATTATATCCTAACCTCCATGGATTTACTAAAATATATAAAACATTTTGAAATCTTACCACTTCTAGAAAGTGATCATTTACCACTCTGCATACAACTAAAAAGTTCTTTTTGGCAGATGTCTCCCAGGGACTGTTTCATTCCTGCAATTTCTCCAGCAGGTCTAACAAGATGTCGGGTTGCATGGTCCCAGTCTCTCGATCAGAAGGTAAGGAGAGCTTTAGCAGAGGATAACTTCCAAAAAATTCAATCGAACTTTATATCAGCCAACTCCTCTCAAAATTTACTAGAACTATATAACAACCTAGTACAAAATCTACAACCGCTACTGACACGCGATCCTGATTTCTCAGTTAAGAGGCCTGCCCTTGCCTCGAAGCCATGGTTCGATAAGGATTGTGTGGAAGCAAAGAAAGCTCTTACCTCAGCTTACAAGATATATAAAAATGAGACTGGAAATGGCAACTCAACGACTCTTAAACATCTCCTCATTCTTAAAAAACAATACAAGCGACTTGTGACATCTAAGAAGAAGCAAGACATCAGGTCTACCTGGGAACGACTCATAGAGGCAGTAAAGAATAAGAACTCTTCCCTATTCTGGCATTTAATAGCTTGCCAAACCACCAGAACCTATACTCCTCTAGACTCCCATATATCACCAGCTGCCTGGGAGCTACATTTCCGGAGGCTGTATGAAGATTCCTCCAGTGAGGCGAATCTGCCAACTATGAAGGACGTACCCAAATGGCACCCAGTTTCGGTGTCTGAAATTAAATCTCTCATTGATCAACTTAAGACAGGGAAGGCTCCGGGCGCTGATTTCATCCCTGCAGAACTCCTGAAGAATAATAGGGAGTGGTGGACCCCAGTCCTGGCGGCGCTATTTACCTACATCGATACTACTGGAAATATCCCGGAAGACTGGGGTTTAGCAATTGTTGTCCTAATCTTCAAGAAGGGAAACAGAGATGACCCTTCAAACTATAGACCAATAAGTTTGCTAAATATAATTAGCAAACTCTATGCCAAACACCTACAAGACAAAGTCAAGAACTGGCTGGACCACAATAATTTGATAGCAGAAGAACAAGCTGGTTTTAAAGAGGGGAGAGGCACTATTGACCAATGCCTGGTCTTGCAGCACCTGATTGAAAAATATGTGTCTAATAGAGCGGCATCACTATATGCTGCCTTCATAGACCTAAAGGCAGCCTTTGACTCTGTCACCAGAACCAAGTTATGGGAGAAGTTGGAAGCCGCCTCAATTGATCGTAGGCTTCTCCATTTATTACGTGCCTTACATTCCAACACGACCCTCAAGGTTAGGTGCAACACGCAAGGGACTCTCTCCATGTCAATTATAGCTCAAAAGGGGGTAAAACAGGGGTGCATTTTGGCCCCCCTGCTTTTTAACTTCTACATTAACGACATGGTTAAATGGATAAATAAACCAAACCACCACCCCCCAAAAATAGGGAATCGCAGCATCGCCTTGTTATTGTATGCAGATGACGCAGTAATTCTTTCAAGGACACCAGTAGGTCTTAAAAGAGCCCTGCGAGCATTGCTCCAGTGCTGCAATAACGATAAATTGGAAATTAACTTTCAGAAAACTAAAGTTATGGCCTTTGCTAAAAGGCCAAAACTCCGTTCATGGTACCTTAATGGACATAAAATAGAACAGGTGACCATTTTTAAATATTTGGGTGTTGTCATACACACCACCGGCTCAAGGAATGCACATTGCGAACATGCAGCTGCCATTGGTCAGAGATCAGCCAACGCCATTCTCAAATTTTTCCACTCGAAAGGAGGACATTATGTCCCAGCTGCAATTAAGCTTTTTCAGGCTAAGTCGCTTGCACAGCTATTGTATGGGACCCAGCTTGGACCCTCATCTTCTAGTTTCATACCTTTGGAGAGAGTTCAATCCAAATTTATAAGAGCAATTTTACAGATCCCTCGTTGTGTTTCTAATGCTCACTTACGCCTGGGGACAGGACTGGTAAAAGTTGAGTCAAGAATCTGTATAGCTTCCTTAAATCTATGGCTAAAACTCAACTTTTTTCCACAAGGCCTTACACCACTAATTCTCCAAGACAAATTTTCTTCCTCATGGATCAAGGCTGTCGAATATAATCTCACAAAATTAGGTTTTTCTCCGTCTTCAATACTAGAGCTGGGCTACGACAAGGCAAAACAAAGCCTGAGACAAAGGGTAGAGGACATGGAGAGGCAAGCAGATCTAGAGAAAGCCCCGACATTTTTGGCTCCAGACTCTACTAGATATACTACTACCTCTGCGAGATATCTCAGCCAGCTAGAGACATTGAACCATCGGAAAGCCTTCTCACTTGCACGATGCCATGTCCTCCCCTCAGCCGTCTTGGACGGCAAATATAAAAAAATTCCATTGGATAAAAGACTCTGTCCTTGTAATTCTGGAGAGATAGAAACTACTGGACATGTCCTTCTACGATGTTCATTCTACAGAGATATTCGAATAAAATTCATTTCCCCGATAATTATGAGGTATCCGGGCCGTTCTGAAACCGAGTATCTTCAGATTTTGCTCAAAGATGAATGGATTACAGTCACAGCGCAGGTAGCAAGATTCTGCGCAGCAGCACTAAAGAGCCGACGTAACTTAGTGAAAAACTTACCATAAATATTTTACTCTTTTATAACTATTCATTTAAAATTTTGATATTAACACTTAATTTTAATAGTTAATAATTAATAACCATAGGATGCCACAAGATATGGAACTCAACATAATGTAAAATAGGCTGTCTTCTTGATTTTATATACAAATGTTAAGTATTTTGCTAAACTAATTTTAGACATGGATTTTATTTATTTTATTATAGCTGAGAACCTTTATTGGCTACATATGGCGTATTTTTATTTGTACTGGTCTATGACTGTAATAAAATTGATTGATATAATAAACCCAGCTTGTACATCTGGCAATTCTCGCTCCATGAATTGCTGGAGTCTACCTTGCAAGATCTTGAGCATTACCTTACTGGCATGTGAAATAAGTGCCACTGTTCGATAATTTGAACATTCTTTAGTGCTTCCCTTTTTTGGTATGGGGATATAAGTTGATTTTTTCCAATCTGATGGCCATTCTTGTGTTTTCCAAATTTGCTGGCATATGGCATGCATCACCTTGACAGCATCATCTTGCAAGATTTTAAACAGTTCAGCTGGGATACCGTCGTCTCCTGCTGCCTTGTTATTAGCAATGCTTCTTAAGGCCCATTCAACCTCACTCTTCAGGATGTCTGGCTCTAACTCACTGACCACACCGTCAAAGCTATCTCCAATATTATTATCCTTCCTATACAGATCTTCCGTATATTCTTGCCACCTTTTCTTGATCTCTTCTGCTTCTGTTAGGTCCTTACCATCTTTGTTTTTGATCATACCCATTTTTGCCTGGAATTTACCTCCAATGTTTCTAATTTTCTGGAAGAGGTCTCTTGTCCTTCCTATTCTATTGTCTTCTTCCACTTCCGCACATTGCTTGTTTAAAAATAATTCCTTATCTCTTCTGGCTAACCTCTGGAATTTTGCATTTAATTGGGCATATCTCCCCCTATCACTGTTGCCTTTTGCTTTCCTTCTTTCTTGGGCTACTTCCAGTGTTTCAGCAGACAGCCATCTTGCCTTCTTGGTTTTCTTTTTCTTTGGGACGTTTTTTGTTGCCGCCTCCTGAACAATGTTGCGAACTTCTGTCCATAGTTCTTCTGGGACCCTATCTACTAAATCTAGTCCCTTAAATCTATTCTTCACCTCCACTGCATATTCCTTAGGAATATTAGTGAGCTCATATCTAACTGATCTGTGGGTCTTCCCTATTCTCTTTAGTCTGATTCTAAATTTTGCAATAAGAAGTTCGTGATCTGAACTACAGTCAGCTCCAGGTCTTGTTTTTACCGACTGTATAGATGTCCGCCACCTTTGGCTGCAAAGGATGTAGTCAATCTGATTTCGGTGTCGACCATCTGGTGAAGTCCATGTATAAAGTCGTCTTTTAGGTTGTTGGAAGAGAGTGTTTGTTATGCACAGTGAGTTGTCTTGGCAAAATTCTATCAGCCTATGTCCTGCTTCATTTTGTTCTCCCAGACCATGCTTGCCTGTAATCCCAGGTGTCGTCTGACTACCCACCTTAGCATTCCAGTCTCCTGTAATGAAAATAACATCTCTTTTTGGTGTATTATCTAGTAGGTGCTGCAGATCCTCATAGAACTGATCTACTTCTGCTTCTTCAGCATCTGTGGTTGGGGCGTATATTTGGATCACTGTGATGTTAAATGGCTTACCCTGAATTCAAATTGAGATCATTCTATCGTTTTTTGGATTGTATCCAAGCACTGCTTTAGCCACTTTATTATTAATTATGAAGGCTACTCCATTTCTTCTGTGGTCCTCTTGTCCACAGTAGTAGATCTGGTGGTCATCTGATGTGAAGTGGCCCATCCCAGTCCATTTCAGTTCACTGACACCTAAAATGTCTATATTTAATCTTGACATCTCACCAATAACCACATCCAATTTGCCCTGGCTCATAGATCTTACATTCCAGGTTCCTATGGTGTGTTGATCTTTAGAACATTGGATTCGTCGTTCACCAGCACCGTCGGCCGCTAGCCGTCCTTTCGGCTTTGAGCTAGCTGCGTCATAACATCTGGGGCTAGTTGAACGTATCCTCTGTTCCTCCCCAGTAGCATTTTGACCATCTTCCGACCTGGGAGTCCCATCTTCCGATGGTATACCGACATATCTTTGGTTGTACTGATCCATTTAGTTTTCATGGCAAGAATACTGGGGTGGGTTGCCATTACCTTCCCCAGGGATCGTATTTAGTCTGACCTCTCTGCCACGACCTTCCCGTCTTGGGTGTCCCTTCACGGTTTAGCTCATGGTTTCATTGAGGTGCTCAAGCTCCAGCACCACGACAAGGTAACGATCTCCTTTGCTGGAGTCTTCCTGTTTAAATCTGTTTTATTTCTTTTTTCAAGTATGCCACTTTGAGGAGAGAATACATCATGAGGAATAGAAATGCTGTGGGTATTACCATTTCTGATTTCAGAATTATATCCATTTATCTTTCTATATAAGGACTGATTCCCCACAAAAAGTGTGGTACATTGCAAACAGATGATGGCCTGTATGAAATTGGAGGATAAAGTGTTTCCCTGATGCAATATTTGACATTTTAAGGTCCTTGAATGATTTATCAAGATTTGCTCCAAGGGCAGACCATTAGGTTTATTTCCTGTGTCTTCATTATTGTGTTATGGTATGTCTGAAAGAATACAAGTCTTTTGAAAGGGAAGATTGTAGATCACTGAGGATCAGTTTGAATAGTTTTGGCTGGGGACTGCGGTGGCAGTGAATGGAGTTCTGTTCCATTTTTTTCTTCTGGGTCTGCTTTGTACTAAATTGTCCCTGGGAATCTACATGGCCCCATTGATTTGTTTTTTCACTTTACTGGATTCACTAGAAATGCCTGATTTAGGATCTGCATAGATGTGCTTGTATCCAATTGTTCTGTACAAGAAAAAAGTGTGTTGTATCTTTTGATGACAGTCCAGTAAAAAAAAAGACCAGGCTATTTGAGCACTTGACTGCAGGGGTGCTGGAACGGCCATAACTTCGGAGACCAGGCATAACTATCATTCGTTCAGCACCGCCATAACTTCAAATGGTCCTTGAATGAATGGTGTTAAGTGATGACTACCTGTATCTTGAGGAAATTCCTTCATCAGAAAATCTCCCATGACAGTGAGGAATCTCAAGACAAGGAACACTGTCCTGCTGTTCATATTGGCTTCCTGTCCTTTTTATTTTTGTTAATAAAAAGCACAGGAGTGGACCATGTTAGAGTTTCAAAGAATACAGTAATGGAGGTAGATTTCCCCATCTTATTTTATATGGGGAATAATCACTTGGAGTCACTAGATACTTGGAGAAGATGGGATTTTACACGTCTGAGCATTTATCAAGTGATGTCTGTACCAATCCTGCATTTCCAACTTAAACCAAACTTTATTATTCAAACAAATCCAAAGTTCATATGGAAATTATTTTGATTGGAATACTTTTAGATATAACAAAACACACACCAAAATTGTTAACATTCTAATGTTTGTACACCTAAAAAGTTACAATGACCAACTTCGATTTTAGATTTAACTGGATTTATTCATTCCAGGTATCGAAGTTGATGATATTAATTTTAGGAAGCTTCACATTTCTAAAAACAACAAAAAATATCTGAAAAATATGGTAGCAGATAAACATTAATGTCTGGAAAAGGTTTATATTTGAAAATATAGCAGTGGAAAGCATAATATACAAATTAAAAAATTTATGGGGACATAAAGAAACAGGGGAGCCAAATTCTTTCCTGCCCCTCTTGTTCTGGTATGTACTAAGACAAAATTACATGTAAAATTTAAAACATGAGACTGAGATTAAGATTAAGATTAATAAAGTTTATTAATTAAATGAAATCCACAAATGATAATACAAAACAAAACTCAAAACACTGTACTAGTTCAGTTGTTGACAAATTTGTTTTACTATTTGATAGGTCAAGCTGGGAAGGGATGGTAAGTGCTGATTTCTTACGGGAGATGGTGTGTTTTTTGGCCCATGGACTGCATGCATGCTACAACTTCCCCCCTCCCCCCAGCTTTGTAAGTCCCACCACCCTGTGAACAGGACTTTCCCCACTTGTACACAACCACGTATGAACATGCTCTGATGGCATATTTTTCTGCCATGTTCCCATGATGCTTCCTTCAACTTGTTCACAGTCCATGAGCTGTGCTAGATGGTTAAGGTTTGGCAAATCGGGCATGAAGAGTGCAGAAAAAACTGAAGCCAAACTTTTGTTATTCTAACCTCTCCCCACAATTTTGGGAGTTCAGTAGACATTGTTCTATTGTCAACCCACCCCATTGCGTCCAGAACAGAGAGTAGTAGAGAAATGAAGTTGGCATTTGTTGCTTATATAAAGGAAAGGAAGGGGTGAGAAATCCTTATTAAAAATGCTGCTTTTGACTCCGCTTCCTTTGTGTCTCCCTCCCCCCACAAAAAACCTTTAGGCAAGAACCTAAAGATGATGTATAGAGTTGTGCAGCTGATCCTGCACTGTTCCTTCAGCAGTGCTATGATTGGCAAACGCTCGCAGCAAAGCCAGAGGAAAACAACCAATCATTTTGCCTGTCACATGCTGCACATACAGAATCAGGACAACATTGTTTGGTAGTGAGTCAGAACAAAGAAGATAGGGATCAGCAATGAAGGCAGCAAATTTCATGCCAGTACAGTTTTCTGCTGACTCAAGGATGGGTGGAGTTGGGAAAGGCCCAATAAATGTTTGTTGGTGATAATGTGGAGAGATGATTTTCAGAGTAGCAGGAAAAGCAGGGGCTAAACTACCCTTCTGAAGACATGAACAAAATTGCTCATCCACCCCCTTCTCTTTTTAAGGTGATGGTAAACAGTTCTTCAAACATTTACATGAGCCTTACGATCAGGATTTGTAAGGAAGAAAGCTGGAATGATATAATGCTTTAGACCAGCCTTTCTCAACCCTTTGACCCTGGAGGAACCCTTGAAATATTTTTCAGGCCTTGGGGAACCCCTGCACATTCAGGCTCAAATATAGGCCAGGAGTTACAAAATTATTATATTCGTTTCATGGGTAGGCCTGTATTCACAGTGCGTTCACAGTGTTCTTAAACTAAAAAAAAGAATGAAACTTACCTCTTTAATGCGAAGTTGCCAGAATTTGAAATAATTTTTTTTAATAAATTGTGATCTCCCAGGGAACCCCTAGTGACCTCTCGCAGAACCCAAGGGTGCCACGGAACCCTGGCTGGGAAGGGTTTCTCAAGGGTTGTTTAGAGTGTTGGAGTAGTACTGGGGGCACTTCACTCAAATTTCAGTTGTGAGGATAAACTTGATGGTGAAGAGGAACTAATATAACAGGCAGAGACTTTTAGAGGAAAGGCAGACTACTGATCCAGTAAAATAAATGAATAAGTAAGGCAGTAAGAAACAAAATCTGTTTACTTTTAACAGGGTCCCTCCTTGTGGGGGAGATGGGCGGGATATAAATGTAATAAATAAATAAATAAATAAATAGAACTGCCTTGCCGTGTGCTGCCCATACCCGGCCCAAGTTGTTTCCCAGGCCAGTGCTCAAACTGCCTAGTGAAACTTTTCTGAGGATTGATGCAAGTCATGTATATAAAGCCTCCCAGTTGTGGTGGGTGGGCAGAAGCCCATTTTGTCTTGTGGTGAGGATGTGGGATAAAAGCAAGCTCTGTAGCAACAGTGCTTTGTATGTGTGTGGCAGAATAAAAATATTTTATCATGATGCCATTCCTTTGAAATCAGCAATTAAATCTGCATAGTTTGTAATTTGCATTGATTATGGTGTAGACCCTGTATAATTGCACTCTCAAGAGGCATTATGAAATCCTTAGTGAATTAAAGATGTCTTGAGGCACTTGTATGGAGAGACTGAAAAACTGTATTTTTCCAGAAAAATTGGTTTTGGACACTTGACTGCATACAATAGTAAATGCACTGATAATATAGCATTGAAGCAAAAGTAAAGAGACGGAAGACTACAGGTTTTTCTTTTAAATATATATATATTAAAATCATGCGTATGTCTTGTCCTTTTTCTTTGGATCCTGGATTTCTTACATCTGATTGAAATCTAAGTAAGTTT
Source organism: Charina bottae (assembly GCA_023362775.1). Taxonomy (NCBI): domain Eukaryota; kingdom Metazoa; phylum Chordata; class Lepidosauria; order Squamata; family Charinaidae; genus Charina; species Charina bottae. The sequence continues at coordinate 23,277,619 of JALMGJ010000014.1, read as the reverse complement.
ACAATTTAAATTACAGAGCCCATTTTTGTTGTTCAGTCGTTAAGTCGTGTCCGACTCTTTGTGACCCCATGGACCATAGCACGCCAGGCCTTCCTGTCCTCCACTGTCTCCCGGAGTTTGCTCAAGTTCATGTTCATTACATCGGTGATGCTATCTAACCATCTCATCCTCTGCTGTCCCCTTCTCCTTTTGCCTTCAGTCTTTCCCAGCATCATCTAAATCCAAAATAATTGGAAATGTCCTGTTAATTGGCATGTAATATATATTGAATATTGAAGAGATATTTGCTCACTCACATGTCATTCTGGGAGTGAGTTTGAGTATGAACAGATGTGACAGTGAGGGACTTGCCCTGTATTTTTAGTGTTTATTAGGCTCCTGGAGATAATGAACATGGACCAATCTTTCATTAGAGAGTCACATGTAAGTGCTTTTCTGTTCTGATGATTGTGTTTCTTTAGTTTCTGGGTTGGGTAGTTTTATAACAACATAAATGAAACCTAGGTGGCACTGTTGTTCTTGATATTTTTGCAGCTAAAGGTCCAAGTTTGGTTTGTCCTTCCTTCCTTCCTTCCTTCCTTCCTTCCTTCCTTCCTTCCTTCCTTCCTTCCTTCCTTCCTTCCTTCCTTTCTTTCTTTCTTTCTTTCTTGAAATTTAAATGTACCTAGGGTTTGTTAGGGTTTGTTAGGGTTGTTTGTTAGGGGCGTGGTGGCTCAGCGGGTAAGACGCCAGGCTTGTTGATCGGAAGATTGCAAGTTCGGAGGTTCGAATCCCTAGCCCCATGTGCGGAGTGAGCTCCTGCACTAGCTCCAGCTCTTGCCAACCTAGCAATTCGAAAGCATGCAAATGCAAGTAGATTAATAGGTACCACTTCGGTGGGTAGGTAACAGCGTTCCGCGCATGTCATGCGGCCACATGACCGTGGAAGCGTCTTCGGACAACCCTGGCTCTTTGGCTAACAAACGGAGATGAGCACCGGCCCCTAGAGTCGGACACGACTGCACAAATGTGCGGGGGGTACCTTTACCTTTACCTTTTTAGGGTTTGTTTGAAAAATATTGAATGATATTTCTGTTGCTGTACAGTATTAACACATTTTAACAATAAAGACTATTAGGCACACATTATAAGAGAATAACATTTCCAGAAGGTGGTGTGTGTATATATGCCAGTCATCTTTATTTTTAAAAAAGTAACAGATTTTCTGGTCAGCATAATTCCTTTACATAACTTTCCTCTTTCTCTCTCTGTAGAAAAAATGATTTTGGGGGGAAATTGAAGTATGTGAAATTTAGATTACTAAACCTAACTTTATTTTACTGTTCTCATGCATTATTTTTGCCCAAACAGACTTTCATCCACACTTTCTCAAAACTTGCTATCGAAGCTTTGGACTCTTTGGGGGAGATTTTGAGAATGTAGAGATATATAAAAGACAAAAAAGTTGGTTTCCCCCCCCAATACTTTTTAAAACTTTCATGCACACTGGTCTTTGTGTGTATATATGTGTATATGTAATTTTCTCCCCACCCTGGAATTTTCCCCAAGCTTCTCACCTGTGTTTCCAACATATTTTCAAGTGATGTTTCCCTCTTACTTAATTTATAAGATAGTATTTCTGTGCTACTTCTCCTGAAAGAAGTCAGATCAACATACATGGGCTCTCGATCCCTGCAATATGCAGCGATTGTATAATACTTAGTCTGGCTTCCCACAGCTGAATCATTTAATTTTGACTTGCTGGGTTGTGGGAATACATCAATTTGTGGTTTATTCAACCAAACTTGGACCTTTAGCTCCAAACTTTCCGGACTAAGACACTTGCCAAAGGCTTTGAAATCTAGGGTTCCCACTTTACAAGCCCGTGCTATTGTCTGCAGTACCTTATTTGATAACATCCAATATAATTTGCCAGGTCCATGCAGAGCCATCCCTGACACTGAAATATGTGGAAAAGCACTTACACGCTTGTAAGCCTGCTGTTCTGGCCTGCCTTCTCTAACAGCAGGTCAGAAAAAAAAGTTTAGCCCAGCTGGAAATTATAGCAAGGATTGGATCAGTTCAGCAGGAACTTCTGTTCTAATTGATGATGGTAGAAACTAATGGCAAAAGAAGCTGCTTGTATTCAGTTGCGCACAGCTGCTTTTGACAGCATCGTAAGACATTGTTAGGGCGCTCTGCAGTGGCATAGATGCTGTCTTACGGGACCTTAATCATTGTCTTGCTGTTCTTGTGACGACAATTCTTCCGGCTGTTAATTTGATACACTGGATCTCTCTGAAATTAGCAACAGAAGCAGAAAGACAGAGCATTTGCTGGAATGACACTCATTCTTCAGAAATGGCTGTTAACGTTTTTAAGGAGTTGGCATAATTCTTCCTGAGTTTTCCGTAATATGAAACTTTATTTTTCAGGGCACATGACATAACTTGTTCATACAAATCTTTTTATTTAATAGCTACTTTAATAATTATGAAGTATTATAGTTATGTCAGAGGCATGTAGCAGCACCATGTGACCATGTGGTGTATCTTGGTATTTTTAAGTAATTGTGTAATATAAAACACTTAGTTCTGATTGGATACGGTTATACAACATCTAAAACAAATTCCTTCTTCACCATTGTTCTGCTGCTATAAAAAGAGCTCAACAGCTGGCAGGAACTGTTAAGAAGCAGATGATTTTTTCTTTTTTGCATAAACTCTTATATCCATGCTAGTATCTTGAGGTAAGATAATTTATTGAATGAAATATGTGCAGATGAAAAGTGGATGAGATGCCAACAGCAGTTCATATGCAATGCTAAAATATGATATTAAAAATAATATTTTTCATATATTGGATTTTCATAACTGGAAAAGGACTTTTTGATTAGCATTAGGGAATATTGGGCATGCTATGGGTCCTGTTAGTCAAGGAATGTCGGCTGGTGGGAACTAGGAGGTGTGCCTTCTCTGCTGTAGTGCCTGCGCTCTGGAACATTCTCCCTCCAGAGATCAGGATGACCCCGACCCCGTTGGCCTTCCATAAGGCTGTGAAGACCTGATTATGTGCCCGGGCCTGGGGCCCGAGTATGTTAAGGGCCCCGTTTCTTGGCTATACTAACATCTATGGTATTTGCTTACTTGGCGACCATATATATTTATTTTGTATTGTTTAAATTGTTTTTAATTATTTTAATTGTTTTATGGTTTTTTATGATTGTACGCCACCCAGAGTCACTTGTTGATGGGTGGCTATAGAAATTAAATAAATAAACAAACAAACATGTCACTGTATTTCAGCATTTTGAGATAAATCTGTATCAGTATTTATTATTTTTTTTAAATACCTTGTAAGATTCTTGTAGTGACATGGCTTAAATACTTCATTTCTGTTACAGATCAGTCTCTGGTTTTAAAAATTTACCTTGGCCATGAAACAGTGCCTTGACAAATTTTTCATCTTAGCTTCACCCTTGCTATCCATATTATGGGATTTATTTATTTATTTATTATACTTATATGCTGTCTTTCTTCCAGGAGCTGATAGTGGGAAATGTAAGCACTCCTCCGGTTTTTCCCTACAACAATCCTGTGAGGTAGCTTGGGCTAAGAGAGAGAATCTGGGCCAAAGTCCCCCAGGAAGCTTCTGTGGCTGGCAGGGGACTGGAACCTGTGCCAGTCTCACACCTTGACCGCTATACCACATTGATTCTCCAATAAAACTTATTAAAGTTCACAATTAACGGATATGAAATGCTTTGAATGTTCTGAATCAGCTTTTCCTGCCATGCTGGGTTACAGCTTCCATAATCTAAGAAAGCATGATATCTTTGAATAGGTCTGAGGAAACTCGAGGCCAGGTCCACCCTCAGCCATAGAAATCCACGGGGTAGCTTTGGGGCAGCCATTCTCTCTCAGCCCAACCCCACTCACAGGGCTGTTGTCATGGGGATAAAGGGAAGAGGGATCCCCAGGTAAGTTGCCTTGTGCTCCAGGAGGCGGAGGGGATATAAATCTAAAAAATAAATCGGGTGGCACAGCTATGGTGATTTAGGATGATGGGAGCTTTGGTCCAACACATTAATTGAGGATCAATGCATCAGATTGAGGGAAACTTTTAAATTAAGTATTTAACTGAATTGAAACAGACAGAAAATGAAGACTATAGACTGTCTAATGGGGGAAATGTGGAGTAAGTAAGATGCCAAGAATAATTGCAGAAGAAAAGGATAGGAAGAATTTAAGATAGGAAATGTAAGATATAAAATATAGTGAAGGAGCAGAGTTTAGAATAGGGTTCTGTGGAACCCTAGGGTTCTGCGAGAGGTCTAGGGGTTCCCTGGAAGATCACTATTTTAAAAAATATTTCAAATTTGGGCATTCACATTGAAGAGGTAAGTTTCATTCTTTATTTTTAATTTAAGAACACTGTTAATGCATATATACAGGTCTACACGTGAAACAAGTATTATAATTTTGTAACTTCTGGCCTATATTTGAGCCTGAATGTTCAGGGGTTCCCCGAGGCCTGAAAAATATTTCAAGGGTTCCTCCAGAGTCAAAAAGTTGAGAAAGGCTGGTTTAGAAAATAGGTTATTTTGATTGTTGTCTCCTCTGGAGTGTTTGTTAAAGTGAGCCATTGCTGAATTCTAATTTTCTTTATTGTTAGACTGTGTCCCTCACTTGACTTGAGGGACTATTTTCAATACCTTTGTTCAACAGCAGCAACAGATTTTTTAAAATCATAGAATCATAGGTCGGAAGGGACTTTGGAGATTATCTAGTCAAATCCCCTGCCTAGTGCAGGAATCCATTGCTACAGCATCTTGACAGATGGCCTTCTGTTTAGTAACCCCCAGTGAATGAGAGCTTACCACCTCCTGGGGCAATCTGTTCTTACCATTAAGAAATGCTTCCTAATGCTATTTGAAATCTAGTTCTCATTATTTAAATCCATTGTTTCCTGTTCAGTCTTCTGGAACGCCCCTGAACAATTCTGCCCCATCTTCTATATGACAGCCCTTTAGGTACTTGAAGGCTGCTCTCTTGTCTTCCTGCAGTCTTCTCTTCTTCCAGGTTGAGCATGCCCCACACCTCCAACAAACCCAATGCTTCCAAAATTACCTTTGTTTCATTACTATGAAATAGTGCTTTGTGGTTCAAACCAACAACTACCAAGTGGTATGAAAAACTGGTTTTCCCATTGCATGTGAGAAAATATTTAAATAAAAAAGATAAACTTTGATAAATGACACCTTTTTGCTGATTTTTAAGAAGACAACAGATATTTCCAAAATATGTGGTTGTGTATTTTTAAACTGGCAGTGTGGATTGGTATGTGTATGAAGTGTCCTGGTAAAAGCCATCAGCATAGACATGAGCAGACAAGGGATTTTTTAGTGGTAGAATATTGGCAGCACACAGGATAATTTCACCTGTATTTATTGTTGTATTTATTATAGTATTTATATACCTCTGAATCCAGTGGACTCTCAGTGGTTTCATATAGCTTACCTATGTGATATTTTTCCACCACTGAGCATTTATGTTATCTACTGGTCCTCCAGTTGTCACATTTTGGAGTACATTTCTGTCCTCTGATCTGGACTGAATTTCTTCCCATGTGGCTGCCCTAAGTGTTCTACACCCGTTCAAGATGCATATTCAGCTGGAACAATGGAAGAGTGCCTGTTGATTTGGAGACACTCTTGGTGAAATTCCTGGTTTGGGAAACCCATATAGTATTCTTTTGGATGGCATCTTCTATCTGTGTTTCTGTTTAACTAAGACCTTTGAACTGTAAGTTGGTTAAACTTTTCCTTTTATGGGTTTCCCTTTTGTTTAGGAAAGTCACAACAAATCATGCAGATTAGTTAGCAGTTTTGTTGCATTTGTGTGGTTTCTTTTGCTGATGTTTTTTATAACTGCCTTAAGGGCAGGATATAAAGACATTTATCATAAACAAGCACATAACAGTAGCCACTAACAGGCTATGTAGGAATGTCCCTTTAAAGATGGCATGGATATAGCATCTTGGGAAAACTTTTTAAAAAATTAAAGTAAAAAAAAAACAGAAGGCAAGCAGCAACAGGAGAAACTAAACAGATTTACCCCAATTATTTCCAGGATGGACCACCACCACTTTTGTTCCAAGAGAGTCATGCCAGTAAAAAGAAAGCAAAGGGCAGGGACTCCTGCCATCCATAGTGAATATGTCTATGAAGGTTCTCAGTCATCCAGGTGGAATTGTCTGTAGCTTGAATCATGTCAACTGGATTTCTATTTTCTCAGTGGAAACGTTTCGCTCCTTATCCAAGGAGCTTCTTCAGTCTGAGCAAAGTTAGTAAGGGAATCCTAAATATGTTTCTAGGTAGCTGTGTCACACAGCTACCTAGAAACATATTTAGGATTCCCTTACTAACTTTGCTCAGATCCATAGTGAATGTTGAGTCATTCTTGGAAGTAGCTTGAAGATTTTATCTGAGGGTTGGACTGTCATAGCTGAACCAAGGGCCACTAGTAAAAAATCCTGTTTTTCTGATCTCACAAGTCAGAAGTAGACACTTAAAAATCTCATCAGAATAGTTTTAACAGGAGTCCCTGCCCTTTGCTTTCTTTTTACTGGCATGACTCTCTTGGAACAAAAGTGGTGGTGGTCCAACCTGGAAATGATTGGGGCAAATCTGTTTAGTTCCTCCTGTTGCTGCTTGTCTCTTTCTTGCATTTGTCAACATATAGGCTGCCTTAATCACCTCAGCAACATTAGGCAGTACCAGTAAAGAGGAAGTGTAGTCTTGTATTCCTTCTTTAGTGGAGTTGCATGTTCTTTGATCTGGTTTGAGTCCACTTTGGTAAGCTGCTCTGGAATGTTATTCTTGAGACATTGGTATTGCTTTAATTACTGTCATGTGTCAGCTGTTTTCAGTAATGCACCAACAGGGTAAAAGTAAAGACCTGCTTGAGTACATGATGACCACATGGACATATTGGCAATGGTGTGGAAGAGGTTTTCCATTGCCTTTTCCTGGGATTGGTTTAGACTTCCTGGCCTATGATTTGCTGGTGGACTCCTATCCAAGTGCTAACCAGATCTGTCCCTGGTTAGCTTTTTTGAGATCAGCCAAGTCAACCAGGCGCTCCCTCCCTCCTTCCTTTCCTTCCTTCAACTAGGGATGGCTTAGTATAAAAAAACCCAACATAATATATGAAGGATTATTGAAGTAATTAAGACATTGATAGCCTTGGCGGTCACCCTCATGACTTTCAGAAGTTACTGCAAATTGTTTGATGACAATATGCTACCAAAATTTATTTATTTTAAAAATAATGTACAGTATATGGCCACCAATCTAACATACGAACTCTGAGCGGCTAACTACAGTCAACAAAAAACAATATACAGTAATAAGACTCCTATAACCCTAATAGAAAACAAAATAAATTAAACTTAGCCACACTAACCACCTATCATCCCCGCCCAGCACCTGGGGGGAAAGCCGGGCCTTCACAGCCTTCTGGAAGGCCAAGAGGGAGGCTGCTCCGTTGGGCTGGTGCTCCAGCAGAGGAGGCACAACTCCTCCTCAAGCAAGACGGCGTCGCTTAATAGAGGGGTCTGGAAATACTTATTTGTTTAATAAATTTATATCTACTAACTAGAGAGGTGGAATGATTAAATACATGGCTGAGGAACTTCCATTACTATCTTTATGTAATTTTAATTGCATTTACATTTAAAAGAAATTAAATCAAGTTTTGTTTTTGCCCAGCTCCCATCATTACCTTTTTGGATTGTGGCTTCTCGCGTGCTACTCAGACCACTTGTGCTCGCTGTCCTAGGGAAAAAAAGTTAAGCTCGGGTTAATTGTGATACCCTAGTTTCCGCCACTTGTCTTGCCCTCCCAATTCCACTCTCTACCCAAACTAGCTTGAGGGATTGTGGGAAAGCAGAAGGAGAGGTGTCTGAATGTTTATCTTGGAGGATGCAACTCAGTGAGAGACGTGAGAAAAGGCATTTCAAAAGACTCCACCTTAATTAACTTGCTATAAATGAGGCTGAGAAATTCCTCTTACTGTTGTCAATATTCTGTATGTACCCCAGACCAGCGTTAAAGTTATCTTCCTTCTTGCTTCTTTGGTCTTGACAGCTAGTACTGTTCTTTCTTTGGTCAAAATCAAGATAATCCAGTGTTATGGAAAATCTGAGGCACTAAAATCCTCTGTTTTGACATTTAACCTAGATAGGAATTTTTGTTGTAATCTCTCTGCATGATGTTCTCAAAATGAAGAAACGGGGACTGAAAGGACAACTCGATTTGACCAATGTTATATCAGTTTCATGGAACCATTTTTTTCTTCCACTGGAAGAAAATGAAAGACTTTTTGGTTGTGCAGAATTAAGTTCTGGCAGTCTTTCTACCCTGCCCAATTATCTGCTTCGCTTGTTCAGAATGCTTCAAAGTGCTTTTGTTTTGCTAATCTGGACATGCAGTAAATACCTTTCAAACTGTATCTAGTTTATTGGCCGATCTAAACCTCTTTTGATACTGATGCCAATTTTCCTTACCTCTTTATTGGCTCTGCTGGCAACTATCTCAGTTTTATTGAGTTCACCTCTGCTTCTCTTTTCCCTCCCATTTCTTCTCATGCAGAAATTGTGGGGATAACTTTCCATATTAACACTTACATTTTTGCTATCTGTCCTGTAAAAAAAAAATTCCTAAGCATTTGTGGATGGCTAGATGTTTCCATGGTTGCACGAACTTTCTGCTCTTTCAGAAACAAGGGGTAAAAGTTAGCCTCGTCAGCATGATTTGTATTAGAACTCTGTCAAGGATGACAGTTCGGCTTAGTGGTATGATTCTACTGTCCCCCTACCGTAGGGCGTCACAATTTACAGTCCATAAGCAGAGCAGCGATCTCTCATTTTGCCACCAAGTTCCAGGGTTTGGGAAGAGTTTGCCTCTCAGGAGTCTTTCTTCCACTCCATAGTACTCCTAAGCTCCCAAAATTATAAAAAGACAGCAAAGATTTAGCATCCCCCCTTCTAGTGATATCACCATCAGATAACAGAAGTCCTCCTGCATCCTGCCAGCAGATCAGGAAACAAGTTATGGCCCCTGACTTGAGAAAGGTTCCCTTCTCCATATGAATTCACCCTGTGGCTTTGGAAAAAATGTCTCTCTCTCTCTGTGTGTGTGTGTGGGGGGGAGACGGACCGAGATTCCAAAAGTTACCAGGGGCTGCCAGTTGCTCACTCGTGCTCTGAGCCACAATGTGAATTTATTTAGTTTCGGCTTGGTGTATTGTGTAAACTTGACCAATTTTATTTCGTCAGTTGTTTGCTGATTAAAAAAATCTTTCTTTAGTGCAGTGTGTGAACCTTGTCATTGTGACTAAGCAGATATTTGAGCCAGTTCTTTCCTTTGCAGTCCCAGAATGGGCTGCTTTGACTTTGCAGAACACAAGTTATGTGGGCCCACTCTGTGTTATAGAAGAAGCATTTCTTAACCACCATCTGCCTGTTTCTTGCTTTTAAATATGTCTTTACTCAATCTTTCTAGGTAAGGTTTTTGAAAGAAGGGAAAGTACATTTTTCATTTGCCTAGGAATTTGTGTGAGCTTATCCAGCTTATTTCTAATGGCAGTTTCTCTATGGCCATTCACTGCTTTTTCTGTCAGGAATGTAGCTGAAAATGCCGTAGACTAATTTTCCAGTTTATCCAATGAACAGATTTATTCTCTTGATTGCCTTTTATAATAAATTGCCCCTATTGTGTCTTTTGAATGGAGCTTTTTCTTCTTGCTGTTTTGGCTTTGTGATTTGTTCTGTCCCTGCTTTTGTTAGCTACGTTCACTACATCTGTGTGACGCCCTCGATCCGTTGACTATTAAATCAGAGTTCCTGACACAAGCCACTCAGGGATATGAAGGAATCTTTATTAAAGCCAGTGATCCATGGCATGGCATGGTGCCATGGCAGGTTGGCATGGGTGACATCCTGACAATCTGTCTTACTGATGGAATTTCAGAACAAGCAATAGATTTTTATTAATCATTATCACCCGACAGAGGGAAATGAAGTGTGGGGCTGATTTGGTATGACTTGCTGCTTCAGTTGGGGGCAAAATCCTAAGGGCATAGTTTCTGTAAGTAAAGGAAGAGAAACCAATTCTTGACTGAATTGCTGTTTTGTGACAAGATATATTTATGCACTCTTAAGAGGAGTTAAATGACACATTTAGGGCTCAGTCCGGTCTTTCTGGGTTTCTGATTGACCTCAGGATTCAGTCCCAACAATTCCTGCTTTCTCCATCCTGAGCTGCTCATACTAATCTGAAAACTAAGGATTCATTAACCTGAACTCTGAGTAAATGCACAACTTCATCTGATTGCTCCTTGTTAGCTCCTCCTGTGCATCTGGATAAGAATGTCCTTCAGCCTGGAAAGAACAGTGTTAACATCTTCTTTCTGTAACGAAAGGAACGTAGTGAAAGAAACTTTGAAAGTATAATAACTGAAGGGAAAGGGAGCATGCCTGCATACAGGCTACTGGACAGAACCAATATTGTCTGCTCTCTCTAGAGGTGACATTTCCTAAAGTTCAGGGATCCAGCGCGTGACACTAGGGTAATCTTCCCTCACTTCTGCTCTCCCGAGTTTTCTGCCATTCCCACCCACATGCTTTTTAACAGTTTTGTGCCCCACAGAGAGGCCAGTAAGGCTTTTTCGTGATTTTTAATCTTGAGTTGGGCCTCTAGATTGCCTGGAGCTATTGTTGCATTAATGGTAATAATAGTTAATCCCCAGTATTTTGGGGGAGTAATTATTAATGCCTTGCTAGAAAGGCAGAGACTTAAAATAGTAATGTTACGTAATAATTTTACTGAAAGTGAAGCAGTGGTATTCTAAATTCATAGAGTTAAAATAGTACCATTATTGCATAGAGGAAACCCAATAGCAGTTTGGTTCATCTGTCAAACAAAAACAAGTTGTAAGAGACTCTGTAAAACAAGTTGTTCGTGGAGGACTCACTTCTGGGCATTGTGCAACTAGTGGCCTTTTAAAGGGCATTTTATTCTAAGAACAATTCCATGAATTATGAAATACATGCCCAAGAATACTTAAGATGGAATGCCGTGTAGCCACGGGTACAACTGTGAATATTTTAACAGCTTAAATCTGGGCTTTTGCAGTTAATTTCTGCAAGAATTGGGTCCTTACTTTTTAAAAGACCGTGTATAATTTTTATTTGTCCTAGTTTTAGGTTGAAACTTAATGTGACATTTTTGATATAATTTACTTGCCACAATTTTGACACTCAAGAGAGGTGAATTGCAGTCACATTTTGGGGTCTGCCTGTATTTTGATTGGAAGTATTGGATCTCACCAGCTTTGACTAGTGACTTTAGATTTCTATTGTAGACATTGTAGGATAACAGCCATGTTAATCTAGAGCAGGTTTTGGCAAACTGTGGCCTGTGGCCTACCAACTGCGTACGGCCTGCGAGCTAAGAATGGATGGACGAGCAAGTGGCCGATTGCCGGGCCTGAGCCTCAGTCAAGCTGAGGGGTGGGGGCAGAGCATCTTGGGCAGTGGTGGCCTATCACTCTGGCCTTGGCCTGCAGACCTGTCAGCCACGCCTGCGGAGGCAGAGAAGGGGTGGGATATGGCTCTTTACAGAAAAAGTTTGCTGACCCCTGATCTATAGTATCCAAAAATCAGGAGGAATCTGGTAACATGTTTCCAGATCAACAAAAAATGAGCTGAAGCTCATGAAAGCTTATACCGTTTTTATAAAGCTTATACCTGTCTGAAAAGGTACTACCAGATGTCTTCTGATTTTTAGATTTCTATCGGTATCTATCTATGTGGTGGCTATGGGTTGAAAACAACTTGATGGCACATAATCAATCAATCAGTGTCACCAAAATAATTTGGAAGGAAATTGTCATTAACTATCTTATGGAAGGAAATCTAGATAATTGAATGACATTCATGATGTAAATAATTTGTTATAGTAACTTGACTCTTGGTGAGGTTTGTAAAATGCTTGCAAATGTCTTTTCCGTGTGTTTCCTTTTTTCATTTCTAGGTACCCTAGAGGGACATATTGTGTGCAGAACCTAATGCTAAGGTGTCCCCGTGTGGCGCTTCTGTGGTGCTCTCCTTCTTAACTGAAAACTCAACGTCTGCCCACATAACTTAGTCGCCACTTGAATTTTCTGAGTATTGTGGGAAGCCATGGGGATTGGCAAAAACACGACTTCTAAATCTGTAGAAACTGGAAATCCAGCAGAGGGCAAGTATGAGGATGAAGCCAAGCATACTGCTTTCTTTACATTGCCAGTAAGTTAACTGTTTAGAAATGCTAATTTGCTTTTGGTGGTATTGTGAGCTGGTGCATTTCATCTGCCTTCCTTCCTCCCTTTCATCAGTCTTCCTTAGAAGTCATATTGGGTTAGACCAGGGCTTTCCAAAGTTTTTCCCGCGGCGACACACCAACCGGCGTTGGTGTGTTGCCGCAGGAAAACCCGGAAGTGCGGCAGCGCGCAAAAACCCGGAAGCGCTGCTGCTGCTTTCGGGTTTTGCGCGCTGCAGTTGGTGTGTCACCGCGGGAAAACCCAGAAGCACTGATGATGATCAGCGCTTCCGGGTTGTGTGGCGACACACCAGACTCTGTGTGGCGACACACTTTTGTGTCGCGTCACACAGTTTGGAAAGCTCTGGGTTAGACACTACTTCTCCAAGAAGTGAGCCACAGAAAGACATTTTTACATGGCAGAGCTTTGAAATCAGCATAGATCTGTAGTGGCTTGTGATGTGCTTCCCACTGATGTCACACTCCCATTCTGAAAGATGCTTCCTCTGAAAGCTTTTCATTGCTGTGTTCTGAAGGAGGACAGTGTTATAAAAGCTGTCTTGATAAATTGAATCCTTTGAAGGGTAGAGCTGGGTGTATTTTTGGGCATGGAGAGGAGTTAAAGAGAAAACCTTTCCAACCTTATAAAATGAATTTGAGAACTCCTTATGAATGACTTACTTTGTTCAGAAAACTGATGCAACAGAGTAGGCTAATTGGATTGCTCAAGTGACCACAGTCTTATCTATCTGAATGGATTACATGAGATTAAAAAGACGGCTTTCAGCTATTCCTAAGGATGTTACAAAACTTCTTTGAAGGATTGTAATTCATCGAAGGTCATTTGAGTACGGGTTGCTGCACCACAAACAAATTATCATAGAGATGAAAACGAAACAGAAATGGGCTACTCAGATCCTTAAGGGAATGGAGCAGCTAAGAAAAATGGTGATAAAAAAAGATATAAACGTGTAAATTTATGTTTTGTGTTTAAAAATTAAAAATAAAAAGGTTTCCTCCCACTTGCATAATACAAAAAACTAGGGTAATCCAATAAAAATACTTGGATGAGAGGTTCATGATAAACAAGAAGAATCTGCATATCTAGAACTTATATATAATTATAAAACTATACATTATATAGGAATTATACTAATATTGTAGTTATATAATTCTGTATATGAATTATATTGTTTCTCTAAAAATATTGTTCACAATAACACCTTGATTTTATGAATCCACATTCAGTTAACTTTGGATGCAGCAGACAAAATCTGATTTAACACTTCACCCCAAATAAAGGAAAAGTGCAGACAATTTGCCTGTAATTTTGGAAGGTTGCATTAAACAGATTTTCCCTTTTTGACTGACACTTCTTATCCCCAACTAGTCAGTTAAGTCAAAAGTTTTCTGTACTTTATGTTCTGCTGTGTTTAAAATATAATATACTGTTATAGAAGATGTTCTTATGATTTTATTAAATGCTCTATAATTATTTTTTCTTAGGTTGTAATAAGTGGAGGAGCTACTTCAAGTGGTGATCAAGATACAGAAGACACAGAACTTATGGCAATCTATACTACAGAAAATGGAATTGCAGAAAAGGTACCTTAAAAAGTAGATTAAACATAACATCTTGATACAAATGAATTGTCATAATTTATTTGCACATTTGCGCAGACTTGGCTGCTAACAATGCCATGTGGAGTTCTTCAGAAGTTCAAACTGATTTCTATTGAATGGGATCATTAAAGAATTGAGAATGTGACTGCTGAATGCATTAAAATTAGGTCTTGGAGATAAAAATAGATGAAAACACTCTCAATCTTTTCTCAACCAGGGCAGGCAAAGAAACAAACCCATTTCTACAAGAAGACTGCAGAGTCTGATAAACCACAGAACAAGGTGAATCAGAAATTTTGGCTGATAATAATGAAAAACAAAGCTGATTCATTCAACCTTGTTTATTGTAAAAATATGTTTGTCGTATCACTGGTTATGTGACACTGTCGGAAAATATCTAGTAATAGGGCTTTCTTATCACAGGAAGAGTATCCACTGAATAGCAAAATTTATCAAGTAGATAAAGCCAATGTAATCCAGGACCACTTCTGCCCTTAGAAACCTGGTAGTCATTAAGCACAAGATTCTTGCGGTTTCTGCTATAGCAGATTTGATGCTGCTGCACCTTTGGAATCTCCACATTCTGTAATCACCACCTTGATAGGGATAATAAACCGCTTCTAACAAACCTTCAAAGCTTTTGTCCCTCTTCCCCCTTCATTTTTGGTATTTATATGAGAGATTCTTGTCTTCTGCAAAGGCTTCAAGGCCATGACTCTAGATGTGGTACATGTTAGCAAAACTTAACCCCTAACTGTTCCTTACTGAATGATTTAAGCAGCTAGTGTGGTCTATTCTAAATGTTCTAAAATGGTAAATTCAACACTGCCATGTTTAGGATGTTGCAAAGTTTGGAATATTTCAGGAAAGTTTAGGAAGTAAACAGAAGTTACAGTGTTTCATTGCACAGAACTCTGGTTGGAAAGGCATCTCCAAAATCTCTCCCCTTCTCCAATACCTCACTTTTTAAAATATAAAAATGATCAGGATTTAAAATCCTTTTCACAATTACAAGAGGTCCACCTGACCTGTGCTGCACTCCGATACACCCCACGCACGCACCTCTCCTGTGCACCCTCACACTTCCCAACCCATGCGGTGCCTCTTGCACCTCTGCACCCCCTCTCACTCACTCCCCCACCCAGCAGCAACCACTAACCTGCCTGCGGGCCTGGGACTTGCAACCTCCTGCTTGCTCCCCCACTTACTTTGGTTGTGGGAAACCAGCAGGAAGTTGCCTCGCCTAATGACTGTGGGATTCAGCTAACAACGGCAACCAGGACTGCAGGGATTGCCGTCAATAAGCGATGCGGTCGCGCTTTATGACTGCATCTCTTAAGCAATGGAAATTCCAGTCCCAATTGTCATCTTAAGTTGAGGACTACCTTTTGTGTTAAAATAATTCAGTTTCAAGTGGATTGGACACCTCTAATGTTTATAGATATAAATCAAAGTCGTAACTGACATTTTTCAAGTTGTACATTCTAGGAAACATCAGAAAGCTGAAATTAGTATGTTAAGTGGTTTTTCTTCCATTTAACTAAAATAAATGAGATTTTTGAATTTATTTTTGAATTAGGATTTGAAAGATGTTTTGTCCTTTACCTCCACTCATTTTTCAAATTCTGCTTTGCTTGTTTGATTCTCAGCCAGGTAGAATATCTCGTAGAAGATTTCCACACATGGTCTTCAGCCACAGCCCTGAGAACCTTAGCTTTGAGAGCAGGGATGGCGCTAAACTCCTCAAAAGTAGCCCTCTCTCCTCACTCTCCTCATACGTTGCCCTAAGGCAGAGTAGGTTGACCACAGTCTCTTGAATAAACCACGATTCATAGAATCATAGAATTGGAAGGGATCTCAGATAATCTAGTCCAACCCCCTGCTTGGTGCAGGAACGGCTAAAGCATCTCAGCAGATGGCTTTCACAGACCTGTGAAAAGGAACATACCATTTCATGAAGCAGCCTATTCCACAGGTTGACAATCCTTACCATCAGGAAATTCCTCCTAACAGCTAACCTGAATCTACTTCCCTATAGTTTGAACCCAACTGATCATGTTCATGTGACACACTAAGCCCTAAATCATGGTTTACAAACTGCAGTGTCTGTGTTCAGGTATCCTATTAAACCAAACCCAAACATGCAATCATTTCCTGAACTCAAGAGAAGTTCCTCCCTAGCAATGTTGCATCTTGCAGTGTAGGCGTCCTATGAGCTCTGCTGTACACATTCTCCTAACTCCTTTGAGAACTGGGTCTTCAGAGCAGGTGGGATAGCTGAGTGTTGGAGTTTAGCTGTTTCCTGTAGGAATCCACTGGCGTTAGCTGTTTCCCATTATGCCATTTCACTACAGAGAAAGGGATTTGGTTCTGATGCCTGAAATGGCCACAGCGACAATGACAGCTTCAGAATCATTATGGATAGCGGAGTGTGAAGTGATCAATGCTGTCTTGTGAAGTAAAAATTACTCCTTTGTTTGATTTTCTGTTAATCCCTTTGATAATGAACACAGCATAGCATATTAGGAAATGTGAGGAGAAAGCTGCACATGCTTAAAGCACGCCAGACATATGGTTTCATTGCTCAGGAAGTCAGTCATGTTTGAGAACAGGATATTCACTCTGCAATCAAGTATGGATTAAGTCAGCACTTTTGTTATATAAACTCAAGTTTCAGCGAAATTTGAAATTGCTAAATTAAATAAGTCGTCTTTTTCAAGGGCTGTTGCCAATAAAAGGTATTAAATGTTGTCCCTGTTTTCATAGCCCTTAAATAACAAAAATTTAAAACGATTTCTATGAAAAATGGCACCATAGCCTATAAAAGCTATGGCCTGTTGAGATTTGTGATGAATATT
Organism: Charina bottae; assembly: GCA_023362775.1. Taxonomy (NCBI): domain Eukaryota; kingdom Metazoa; phylum Chordata; class Lepidosauria; order Squamata; family Charinaidae; genus Charina; species Charina bottae. The sequence continues at coordinate 23,260,795 of JALMGJ010000014.1, read as the reverse complement.
TATTTCGGTCGTTAAACCCCAACATGCAACACAAAGGCTTACACAAGGCTTACATTTTTCCATTCTGTGAGCGTCATGTTCTTTTCTTTGCTCTTCTTTCTCTATCCATCTTCCTTTCCTCTTCAGAAGAATATTCAGAAGAGTCCTGTCTGTACAGCTTGCATTAGATAAGTAATTAATTGCTTGCATTAGATAAGTAATTAATAACTTCATTATTAAAGAGTGACCTAGAAGCCTGTCAAGGGGCCCTCCACTTTGGGACAGAGAATTGTGTATCTTCTTTGCTGACCTTTCACATTCACTGCTTATTCAGATGAATGTTGTTCCTCATACAGTACATTTGATTTGACCTTATGTAGCTTTTGGAAACTGTTACTCTCAATCATATAAGGCCTCAGTAAACCTTGAACTTGAAAAATCCCAGTCAGTAGTTGCAGAAAAACAGTGCCTTGGGTCTTTCTTTCAGAGGGATGTAGGGAAGTGTAGACTATCAAGTCAAATGATTTGGGCCAGTATTGGCCACGCCAATCTGGAACCCTCCAGATATGTTGGGCTCATGATTTCTTAGCCAGCATATTCACTGGTATTAGCCAGAGCTAATACCTCTGGAGAACTTGATGTTGAGAAAGGCTGATCTTTCCTTGTGCTTAGGACCTTCTACAGGTAGTCCTCACCAACCACTTCTTCAGCGACCATTGGAACTTATGACAGCACTGAAAAACTAGACTTATGACTGATCCTCGAAGTTGTGGCTGTTGCAGCATCCCTGCAGTCACATGATCACAATTTGGGTACTTGGCAACTGGTGGACATTCACAACAATTGCAGTGTCCCATGGTCACGTGATCACCATTTGTGACCTTCACAGCCAGCTTCCCACAAGCAAAGTCAGTGGGGAAGCCGGCATGAAGTCGTAAGTTGGTGTGGTCACGTGATATTGCGCTTAGTGACCTGGGGTGATTAGCTTAACGATTGTAGTTGTAGCCGGAACTGATGTAGTGAGTTGGTGTGGCCATGTGATGTTGTGCTTAACAACTGTGCCACTTAGCGACTGAGTTGCAGGTCCTGATTGCAGTTGGTAAGTGAGGACTACCTGTACATGCAAATCAGATGTCTCTCACGGTTTGTCAACTAGGGTTCCATGGAACCCTAGGGTTCTGCGAGAGGTCACTAGGGGTTCCCTGGGAGATCACGATTTATTTAAAAAATAATTTCAAATTCGGGCAACTTCACATTAAAGAGCTAAGTTTCATTCTTTATTTTCAGTTTAAGGACACTCTTAATGCATATACGTATACAGGCCTACCCATGAAACGAATATAATAATTTTGAAACTTCTTGTCTATATTTGAGCCTGAATGTGCAGGGGTTCCCTGAGGCCTGAAAAATATTTCAAGGGCTCCTCCAGGGTCAAAAGGTTGAGAAAGGCTGTACTAATCTAGTATCACCCTTTCATTTCATTATATTTGGTTGCTGAGTAGTTTTTGCCATAATTCTTTTGAATATTCATGAAGCCTAAAAATACTTTTTCCACTAAGATCCTCTAAAGGGATTACAGTGCTCAGATTTGCCATATAAGTGTTTATCAAACTTTGCACCCCATTGTCTTCCCTAAACTCTGATGTAACATTGATTTGAATCCATTCCAGCCAAGATGTGGTTGCAGATGAGGCACATAACATTTTTTACTTCATCAACAGAATTATAGGTTCTAGATCATGGGAAGTATTTGTGTCCAATTTGGAACCCCTGAAGAGGGATTCAGGCAGATTGGAGCAGACTCAAAGAAGGGCAGTGAGGATGTTCAGGGACTGGAAACTCCAGTCCTGTGAAGAGAACAGAGGGGAAATGGTTTTGCCTAGTCCTGAGAAGAGAAGATTTCAGGTGGGGTCGGGTGTGTGTGTACATGCTTCAGATAACTAAAAGATAGAAGGTCAATGGGTTCCAAAGTGCAGGACTACAGAGCAGTAGATTTAAGTTATAGGAAGGTAGATTTTGGCTGAAGATTTGAAAAACCTTCCCACCATTAAGATTGTTCAACTGAAAAGCCAATCAGCAGTAATATTGGGGTCCCTGTTACAGGAAGTGTCAAGCAGAGACTGGATGAACATTTGTTAGGGTGCTTTAAATTAGATTCCTGTATGGAGAACAGAGTTGAATTTGGCCTAAATGGTCCCCTCCAAGCCTAGGGTTATATTTCTAGCAAAAGCTATACATATTGAAATGAATAAAAGCTCTTTAGAAAACAGTAGACTGCTCTCATAAATCGTGGAGTTTGGTGTAATCTTTCTCTTTTCCAGAAAATATCCCTTACCCATTAATCTACCATCTACGTTTCTTTGTGTAAACAGTAGGGCATCATAATCTTTTTGGCATAGACTCTGTGGTGATTATATCATAGGAACAGAATAATGCCCTGCTTATATGTAAAGGCAGAGGTTGGTTACATTAAAGAGTGGGGGTCCGTGTAGTCTAGCTGATTACTAGAAAAGTAAAAGGACTCGTTTTTTTGCTATGTGAACTGATAGTGCTTTGGAGCAGGCCAAAGACGACCTCAGACGTATCCCAGTAACCTATTAATAGACTGTCATATTAAATGGTGGCTAATTTAATGGTTGACAGAGTTCCCTGGCAGAAACCCTGGACAGCAGTGGAAGCTCAGACGCACAAAGAACGGACATGATCTACACGATTGAGGATGTTCCGCCCTGGTATCTCTGCATTTTCTTGGGGTTACAGGTACAATTTGTTCCAATATGGTTTTCATAGAGATGCTGGTGAGCAATTATATAAGTCAGAGTTAAATTTTAAAGTATTATTTTTAGAATTACTTAGCAGGGACCTAACAGGAATGACACTTTCGCAGGATTGATTTTGGCAGGGTAATTCAGGCACATGGCACGGAAGCCGCAAGAAGCAACAAATAATTAATTCCTGGTTTTCCTTCTCTCTTGCTTCACTGTTGCTCTGAACAGAAGTGTGTGGGGTCTGTCAGAACAGGGTGGTGGTGTTTTTGGAGATTCTGGCCATCGTATTTTCTACTTGAATATTTTCTGTATCAATATATGAAGGCACATCCAGGTTATTTCAAAAAACTTTTCTAAGTGGTCTGAATTCCAAAATTAGGTACCTTAGAAATATTACCTATTATCCCCTACATTTCTTGTACTTGGGAACTTTACTAGGATGTCCAGTCATGCAGTCTCCACAGTTTTGCAGCCAGGATGCTTCTCTTCTAGGAGGGAGGTGACTATCTCTGAAAACAAGTTAGGGATGCCCTGAAGAGCAACAGTATGGAAGGAGACTTTAAGCTATGGACACATTCCATGAGAAAACTCTCCTGCCCAATTCCTGAATAGAACGAAAGGGCGATATGTGAGCATGTTAAATAAATAATCCTCTAGCAGATCTTTCCATTTTAGTGGGCTTGTGCAGCTCAGCTTCCCATTGATCTTATACTCAGGAAGTTAGTGGGAGGTATGCAGTGGTGTGCTGGAGCTGGCTTGTACCAGCTCGCAAATGCTGGTGGTTAAATTTTCCGGAATTTTGCAAGCCAATTGAGAGCATTGCAGAGCCACGATGCCTAGTGCACCGGTAAACTGTTCAGTGGCTAGCAGCCTGGTGTGGCAGTGGCAATGGAGCCAGCAGAGCTGGTGGTTCAACATTTACCAGCACACCACTGGAGGAATGCCTTTGATTAAAAAGTCTTTGGTTTGCCATGCTGATAAAATGGCTGAATATGGGAACATGTCCTTCTGGTGAGAAGAATTCAAGAGAAAAAAATTGGGACTTTTCAATCTTCCATGCAGTATCAATATGCAGATTGGAAACTGCTTCATACAAAGGTACCCTTCTGATCCGATCAATCTAATAATGGTTACTTTCGACTACCAAAGAGTTTCTTCGAACTGTGCTGTCTGAGATCCTTTAAATAAGGAGATCTGAGATTCTGATTCTGCAGCACAAAGAGTCTGAACTCTGTGACAGTGTTGTGGTCTCCTCCCTAACATCTGCTGGATCCCCACCACAGAATTTACTTACTTATATTTCAAATTTCGACCCATCTTGCATGAAGCGACATAGTTAATATGAGGATACTTGGTGGCATAATGCTTGCTTTTATTTTGGATTGCCATTTCCTAATCCTTAACTGGAGATTGTCAAATATTCATACAGAGTTATTTATTGTCTTGGTTTTATTTATATATTTATATATATATATATATATATCTTATTAAAAAGTAACCCTTTGTTCTTTGCAGCACTATCTGACCTGTTTCAGTGGCACTATAGCAGTGCCCTTCTTGCTAGCAGATGCCATGTGTGTTGGATTTGACCAGTGGGCCACCAGCCAGTTGATTGGGACCATATTTTTCTGTGTTGGAATCACAACTTTGTTACAAACAACCTTTGGGTGTAGGTGAGTTAGTCTTTGGTGGTGTGTTAACTGCACATAACTCTTCCCATAAACTCCAGGCTGTAATGCTGATGGACAGCGTTGTGTATTGATTAAAGGATTGTACTTAGGCTGGGGAGAAGTAGCTCCAAGTCATCTTTCAACTCACAGGGTGACTTTGGACTAGGCCCCAGTCCCAGGCTGGTTGTGGGGATAAAATAAGGGGGAGGACTGTGTAAACGTCCTTGAATTGCTACAGAAAGGATGGATATAAAAATAACAGATAAAGAATTGGATAATAACATGCTGGCAGGGATTATAGGAGTTGTCGTCTATTTTGTCTGGCAGATTGGGAATAGCTGTGAGGAATGAATGTTCTGAAAGCTACTTCGGAATGGTGATGAAAGTAACTAACATATCTAAACAAATTTAAAAGAAAAGCTGACTAATTTATATCTCAAATTTTCCACTTGCCAAGTGGCACACATTCGAAGCATAATAAATTAGTTATAATTAAACAGTTCAGGAAACAGGCAGATAATATGCAAACTTAAAAACATGAGTCATGATAATAAAAACATGAGTCTGATAATGAAAAGATAATGAAAAGCATTACCTAAATTATACCAAGTGAGTTGAATTAGTGCGCGGCTGTCCCCTCTAATTAGCTGCGGCTCCCCAAGTTCTCAGGCAGATATTTCCTCATTCCTGGAGCCTGAAATCCTTCCAGCAGAGATGGGAAGGGCTCAAGACGTTTTGATGCCTGAGGCATCATTCAGTTCCATGTAACGAAGTTGATCAGAGGGATGGCCAAACATTTTTCAGCACAGATAATAGGACAGGTTCCTCTATATTATCTGAGGCTGGCAATGCGATATGGGGTGAAAGGTAGACCATAAAGCTTCCATAACACTGGCATCAGACTTTGTATACCAATTCCCTAGAAACTGCTTCCTGCAGTGGTCAGGGGGAACAATCATGCACCAGTTAAATTCATGTGGCATAATTTACATCTCATTTTGGATAATGGTAGGGCTGGCCTTGCGAGGATTGAACATTTCATCTTCTGCATGAAAAACACGTGCTCTTGTTCAACCAGGACCTGCTTCTGTAGCCCATACGCAGCCTAAAATGGGTGAAGATCACTATACTTCTCCTACCTGACAAAGATTTCTCTGTATGGTTGCTAGAGATTATTTGTGCTCAGCATAGGCAACCAGCATAGTTATCAATAGCATGTAATGGAAGTCTTATTATTTGTGCCTTTCTTAAATATCTATTTAACTTTCCTCACTTCTCTGGTATTAGGAAATTAACAATCAAAGCAAAATATGTTTTTGATCTTCAGAATATGTTTTTGACCGTTAAGAGAATAGAATTTTCCATCCAGCTATAGTGTTGTGTTTCTGTAGAGTAGAACAATGTAGACTTCTCACTTTTGCGCAAGAGCCAAAGTATGTTAAGTGCTCACTTCTATTATATATTTTTTCTAGGCAGAACATTAAAAATAACATGGAAAAATAATAAAGGATTAATACAATTATCTTTTGCTTTAGGTCTAGCCCCGCCAAGTATGATTTCATTTTGGAGCCTTTCTTTCAAAAATAAAATACTGAGTATTTACCCACGAAAGAGAATATTGGGTGGGGAATGGTAACTCAGTAGGATAAAGAAGGCAAGCCTGTTTAAATAAACTAGTGAAGATTATTGAAATGAACCATTCCAAAGAAAATCTCCAGGCCTTGCTCAATATCTTTCTAGGGTTCTTGAATTAGAATAGGCAGTCTATCTTTGTTTCAGATGATCTTGTGAAAGAAACAAGTTGAGTATTTTTGCTTGCCAAAATGTTTCTGGTTTGGTCCTTTTCATCATGCAATGCGATGATACAATAACCAGAAAGGCAGTAAAGGTTCTTACAAATTGACTAAGGTGTCAGTGAATAACAGTTCCTCCTGGATCTGAGGGAGTTCGAGAGCTGTAAGAGACATATGTAAAGTCTTCATAAAAATGGATGCCAGGGAAGAAAGCACCCTTTTTGTTTTTCAACCCCTAAATCATTATCGGTTAAGCACAGTTACTGATAACTAGGAGTGTCCCCATAAGAACCGAAGAAAGGTGTGCCAAGTTTCACCAAAGCCCTCTCTAGTCCAGCATGCTATTCCTGAAAGAGGCAGCCGCATGCCCACAAGCAGGATATGGGGAGCGTGTATCCCTCTGCCAGTTTCCTTCAAAAGGGCAAGAAAAGGCTGTTTGTATGTTTTATTGACTAATAAACTTTGATTCTAATCTGCCATAGTATAATGGATTGAGTTGTTAAGAAAGAAAATGAGTGGAATAAAGTGGTTCTACTTTGCACACTGTTGAGGCAGTTTCTGTGATCCTTGTGGAAGGGATGGTCTGTGTGAGAGGGAGCCTTGTCATTTTCAAATGGTGAATATAAGGAAAGCCAGACTAGTTAAGGGAAAGTTATAGCCAGCATTGCTTTCTGTTTAGGCTCTAGCTTGCCAGAATTAGTCAGACAGCATTACAGTGTGGAGGAATGCAGGAAAAAGGTGATCTCAAAACCGCTCAGTACTAAAATATTTAGGATTTCCTAGATTAAAACTAAGAAATACCTTTTCCCCTTGGAGTGATTTATATTAAAATATTATTACTTCTCTGCTCCATTCACCTTTACCACTTTCTAGATTAGAGGGAGGTTTCTAGAATATTCTTGTTCCTTGTCCTAATGATGTTTATGACTTTTCAAAAACCACCAAATTAGTCCACAGGGAGCCTGATGTGAATTATTTCCTTGTTCTCTTTACTGGTTTTTATTATTTGGTCAAATGTAGAGTAACATTGTATTTTTTAACTGTTTTTATTGCTTTGTATTTATATTTGTATTTGCCCAGAGTCTTATAGTGGGCAGCTATAATAAATTTAGATAATTTAAATAACTAAATAGTAATAACGTTGAACAGGCGGCTCTTCTTTCAACGATTTATCCCCGCGCTGTGGCACTGATGCAAATGTGGGTTTTTGCTTCTTTCAGGTTACCTTTGTTTCAGGCCAGCGCTTTTGCATTCTTGGCTCCCGCCAGAGCCATCCTCTCTTTAGACAAATGGAAATGTAATAACACAGGTGAGCAACCATCCTTTCCATCTGTGCCTTTGGTTATTCAGAGTGAGAACCGAAACAGAGGAAAACTGACTTTCTTTAGTCTGACTCTGATAACGTTAGTATAAAAATTATGAGGGGTCTTGCGTTTGCAGAATATCCAGAATTGTTGACCAACTCTATAGCTGGTCCTGAAGATCCCTGAAGGCAGGGCGGAACACAAATGGCTTTTTGATGCAAATTTACGGGCAGTTCTCCCGATTTCTCAAGGGACAGGAAAACACAAGAGTCTCATACTCTTCCCATGAGAATTTCATTGGAATTGTTCTTGGGAGGAATTTCTGAGAGTCGGGGGCTGGGGGGACCCACAGACAAGTGGACTTACTGGCAGTGGCTGCGGGGTGGTTTTACAGCACCTTCAGGTTCAGAGACAGTAGCCAAGGAAGAACAGCAGGAGGAGGATGTTCTCAGGGGTTTTGGTTTCTGTTGAAAACAGGATAGTGGAACTTTGGTCCAATCCAGTTTGCTCACATTTTTCTGTTTAAAAAAAAAAACTGGCATACCAAAGCAAATAGTATAAAGATGGGCAAACTGCAGCCCATGGTCTTCTTTTTGGAGCCCTCAGAGCCCCCTTCAGAATTTAGCTGAATATTGAAAATGAGTGTCAAGGATTTAGGAACGGAGAACACATGAAACCTAAATTGCGGCCCCTAAAATAGGGTATATGCGGTTAAAAAAATTGTACTCTTTAAAAACTAGGGGAAGAAAAGAAAAAGAAAAAGAAAACCTTAGCTTTGCATCACTGCTTCACCCGCTGGGTGAACTGTACATATACATGAATGATGAATGATGATTAGTGAAGACAAGCAAGTTTTATAAACAATGATTTAAGATGGCTTGGTTTTGTTAATCATAATTACAGCTAGCTTGTCTAAATTTGAATATCATAGGCAAGCTGCAGTCTAACTGTTCATAGACATGCCAGAAGGAAAGGTCCTGAGTGAATACACTGCAGCTCAGCTGAATTAGCTTTCCCTCCTCCTGTGTTGGACCAGTACCCATAATCCAGCATGAAAAAGGCTGCATTAAACTGTGGCTTCATTATATCCAAACATAGTCATAAAACCACAATTAGTTTCCAGAACTGAAATTAGATCATATATTTTGCTTTCAATCTTGTTTACACAGAATTTTGCAAAGTGAATTTTCTATAATTATTGCCAGATGCAGTCTTGCACACATTTAGGTAATTGGAATTTGGTGGATGATTTTGATGATACAGGAGCAATCTAGTTGGATTGTTTCCCCAACCTAAGTGCGGAATATATAAGTAAAAATGCTTCCGAGCATGGCAAGCAGGTATAAAATAGCAAATAAGTTATTCCAGAAATAATTGGCATGCATGAACAATTAGAAAGAAATCTGTTACCTAAGATGTCAGATTGATCAATCCTGATGACTCAAAGCATCTTGCCGTAGGGTGCTTTGCTTTGAAGTAGTTTCTTTGGAATCAAACTAATTTTCTGGTTCCCAGAAAGGCCCAAGTAAATATCAAAGAAGATTGTGTGAAAACTCTGCAGTGATGACTTGTCATTAAAGTTTTCATTTTATCTTCCAAGTAATTGGTTCCCGGAAACTTCATGATTGTTGCCAATTTGCAGCATCCATGTTTAAATTAAAGTTTTAGGCTTACTATAGTAGGAAAAGATGCTACCAGATTCCTGATTTTTTGACTCACATGGCTCTCCTTCCATAACGTCTAACCTAGGCTCTTTTTTTGCCATTGTAAGCAAAAAAAACCTTTAAATAAATGTGTTAGCCATTAAACATATACTGTATCAAATTCTGGCCTTTATTTTCCAAAGATGGAAATACATTTAGTAACAGGAATTTGATTCTTTTTTTAAAACTAGGCATTTCCCAGAGAAATCTTATTTTGCATCTAGAATTTCATGAGTAGTTTAAAATATTAAATGAGAGGGAAATGTGTTACTAACTTCCCCATTTGGGTTGCCTTGACAGGCTGCTAATATGCAATATCATGTATATGCATAACCATCTTTTACTTGACATAGGACCTAGTAATGTTTGGCAGTGCTCCAAACTCTCTTTCCCAAATAAGGAGCAGTGAAAATGCAGGAGTTTCCAAAATTTCTGGAAGAGGAGGCTTTCAGAGCTAAGGTCAAACATTCAGACTGTGTTCACATGTCACGTTAAGCCCTAATGTAGTTCATTTAGCTTTGGCTTTTGGAGCATTTTCAACCCCAACTACCAGTACATGATAGTTAAATAACCAATGTGGCCACCTGCAGTTTCTTTAATAGATAGTGCTTAGTACGATGAATGTCCCAAGCCCCTAAAATGTGTGTTTAAAAAGTGTATCGATGAAGCTTTCTGGTTTCAGAATCGGCTTTTCTCCCCACCATGTAAAAGTTCAGGCCCTGCTACAAGTTTTAATTGCTATGTTTAGGTTAAATAACGTGACTACAGTTTTTAATAGATCGGGATGATGACATTTCTCTGTGCCTCCAGAAAAAGCTAGTAACTTTGCGAAAGCTGCTTGGAAATCATAAGTAGATAACATTCTGTTTATAAAAACAGCCCTTAGAAGTCATCCTCTAACCATGAGGCGTCAGACAGGAGCTGTTATTACAGCCAAATTAGGAAGCGACATTTTTGTGACCTAAGGTGCCAGAATCACGTTGTCTGTGCTGTGAAATCACCCTCCACATCACCAAAGTGAACCTCTGCCTCTCTGTGCCCAGTGGGGTTGCCCACTCTGGGGGAACAACAGGCTGTAGGGGCACAGGGTGCAAAGGCTGTGAATGCTACCTCGTTGAACCATTTTTACTGTAAAAGTATGTGAGAGAAGGAAACCGTGAGTCAGCAGATAGGTGAACCCTCTCCATTGAGAAGAAGGGAGCCAAACAGTCCAACTCAGCCAGGGGAGGAAAAAGTGAGGCTAGGGAAGGAGGCAGGCCCTTGAAACTGGTCAAGCATGAACCCATAACTTTCCCTTGATCTTTCTTCCCAACACCTGGGAATGCAGAGGTCTCCTGGGCCTCCAGATAGATTGTTAAATTTCTCAAATCATTTCTTGGAGGTTTTCTGTGAAAGGTCGGGTAAGGAGGATACCAACACCCTCCCCATGGGCTCACCATTTTGGATTTGCAGCTTCTTTGTCTGTTTCTCTCCCCCCCCCCCCCGCCAATATATTTCCTTGTTGTTTGTTAAAATTTGGTCAAATAACCTTTCAGTCAAAACTAAGGACAGAGGGGATAACAAAGATCAAACAAGAGCAGCGAAGGCCATTCTATAGTTCACAAATAAGGAACATTCACAGTCTTAGCTAAGACAATTCATAAAGCATTATACATGGCAGGATGTCGTTTGCTGCCAATTAGTTCAGTTTAACTAACTGTGACCTTAGTGTGAGAGCAGCAACAAGATATTTAGCTGTACGTACAGTTACGATCTTAATAAAACCAGATCGGAGATAGGCAGTATAGAGGTCTTTTGTCCTACCCGGGAATAAGATCAAGAGCAGGACAATAAATGTGTTCCTAATACCATCATAAAAAGTACATTTCATCAGCACATGTTCTACCGTTTCAACTACCGCCATCTCACAAAGGCATAATCTCAATTCCAGAGGGTTATTTCTTGAATGGACCTCCTGTGGCTGTGGGGAGGCAATTAAATGACCAGCAGAATAGAGTTTTCTATATATAAAATTTAGTATGTATATACTGTATGATCGGGGCAGTAGGGGGTCAAGTAGGAGAAGAAGCTAAGCTTTTATGTATATGAAAACCGTTTATTTTGCCATAATGAGAGGTGTTTCTTTTTAACCTTCCAAGCTGTAATGGCTACAAATGGAACGTCGGAGCTGCTGCACACAGAGCATATCTGGTACCCCAGAATACGAGAGGTAACTTGCATAATGTATTCAGTGCTGTGCTCTCTGCTGGGCACTTCCCCAGATGGCTGACTCTCTCTGATTTCCTAAAATTTCTTTGGTGGCCTTTGTACCTCACATACAGAGTTTAGCCTTGCCTGTCCTTTTCTTTGTGATTGCAAAGTCCCCAACCGCATGAGATTCAGTCCATGGTTAATGAAGATGTGCTGTCATGCCAGGGAGTTGTTATTCTGTGTGTCACGGCATGCAGGTGCTTCTCGCCAGTAATAAGTGCAATAACGAAATAACTGTTAAGAAGCTGCTGGGTCATCTTACGTAGCAGCGCAGTCAAATGCTTTATAGGGAGAATAATCTACATTGCCTTGCTGTAGTTTTGCTTCAGAAAGCCAGGCACAGCTAGAAGCGCTGCCTGGCTTTCTAAAAATTATTTGTCAGTCTTGCTGCTCTACTTCTCTTTCCCGTCTAACTCCCAATATTTTAGGTGTTCTTGGTCCTTATTAATAATAATAAAATATAGCTCCGGTGCACACATAGGACATGGAACTTTTCACCCATCCCATTGTTTTGGGCTGCCAGTTGTTCCTCAATTTAAAACATCCCCTCTCTCTTCCCCATCTTCAAACCGTAGCTCCATCCTGCCAAGAGGCCTGCAGCCAAGGGGGGCTGGCAGTCTCCTGAGACCACTGCGCTGCTCTATGCCAGCTTCTAAAGAGCACGTGTGACCAAATGCATCATACACCCTGCCCCTAGGAGCTAAGAGCATCACCTTCGTGGCATCACCAGCCCTTGCCGGCTCGATCTGAGAACTTTAAAGGTTAGCTTGGAACCCAGGTCTTCCTGTATGACCGTGTGATGTGCTATTGACACAACTGCCAGATTGGTCTAATGACCCTGTTGTGTGTTACTACCTAAGCTGTGTGCTTAAGCAGTAAGAAGGAGTGGATGAGGTTAGTAATCCTTCTGTTGAATCATCTCTGGATGGTAACGTAGCACGCACCTCTGAGCTTCAGGTGTTCTTTAGTCTGGAAAACTTGCTGCTTAAGCACTCTGTTGCATAACACATGCCATTGCCCAGTTCTGCCTAGTCACTTGATTTTTTGACTTGCAGTTCATGACCCATTCCAAAATCTCTGCAGAAATATAAAACCTTCTCTGTAAAAAAAAAGGGCAAGAAGGGGAAGGGATCTAATTAAGGCATCTCTCTTTTCTCTGTGTTCAGATCCAAGGTGCTATTATCATGTCGTCTTTGATAGAAGTGGTGATTGGGTTCCTGGGCCTGCCTGGAGCGCTCTTGCGATACATCGGGCCCCTGACTATTACGCCCACTGTAGCTCTCATTGGGCTTTCTGGTTTCCAGGCTGCAGGGGAGAGAGCAGGCAAACACTGGGGCATAGCCATGCTGTGAGTATTCTCGGTTACCCGGCTGTCAATGTTGTACTGGTGTCATTTGATAACCTGAGCAGGGGAGAATGTCAGTAGCAGTCAATATGGATGGTTGCTTCTTGCCCATTTAGGCCACTCTCCCAAAACAACTGTGCCTCTAGTAAAGAGGCCACCCTCATTGTGATGCCAAGACCCTATTTTTAAGTTCCTTTGGGGGGGAAATGATGTGGCAGTGACAGTGGAGATGATGACGCAACCCAGAACACAGTAAAAGAGAACAGCGGCCTCCAGGTGACTGGCCTCCAGAGGCCGACCAAAATGCAGGACTTGAAGTCAAGAGAGGAGGACCTGGACTCTGGCTGCTGAAGTTATCTTAAGATAACTGTGAAATAAGGGTCAATTATGTTGGATAAAATTTCTGCTCCCCCCCTTTATGGCATACAAAGGTGCCATGCATTCCAAATATTACTTGGTGAGCAGTAGGATTGGCGCTGGCTCAACCAGATACACTTTGTGTAGCTCCTCCTGGGAACTGGATATATGCTGTATTGCTTGTGCCACCAGTCACGCGTAAGAATATGCAACTGCAGAGCCTAACCCGCTGGTTGCCCCGTGTGGCTTCAGTCCATTTCTCTCCAGAGGGAAAGGCTCGAGGCTGCCGTATTTGCCATCAGGGCCACTGTCATGGAGCTCAGAGTGTCTCTGATGCCACGGTTTTTACTTGGGTGATTGCTTCAGCTAAAGGCACATTATGAAGTCCTTTCAAGAAAGAAAGGAATCGACATAGAATCAGCATAGATTTGGGAAAGGCTGGCAATGGTGCACAAGCATTTGGATGAATCAAAATTAGTGGATTGATTAATCCATTGTTACTAAAAGGCATCACAGTAAATGATGGTGCTAAACTAGCAGGTTAAATGTTTTTTCTCTGTATTGACTGCAGAGTTGCTCATGCAGACTGCCAATATGTTTAGTTGACTTGCTTTATTGAACCTTTTCAAGGTTCAAGGCAGGTTACAAAAACTTGAAACAGATTAAAACACATTATAAAGGCAAACACAGCAGATGAAATAGGGATCCAGCCCTCCTATCCTTTGCCCCAAACCGTTTAATAAATTAATCTGCAAAGTAGACATGGTGAAAAAAGTTATGTCCTTTGCAGTCCTACTAAAACTGAGGTGGACAGGAATTTATTTCACATTCTTGGAGCAGCTATGTGTTGTACTAATTTTGATAATATTATATCTCTTAATTCCATTGGATGAAATACAAACCTTAGTGTTAAGTGAGTTACAGATACTTTCCCAATTAATGACAAAATTAGCAGCAACTTCAGTGAACTTCAAATCTTCCATTTTCTCAGTTTCTCGATATTTTCAATAAAATGCAAAGAAAAGCTTTGCTTGGACCTCCTCGTATTATTGAATGCACTTGAATTGCAGGAGGGGATCCCTTTGTATTAACGCTCCACCCAGGCTCCAACGAGGAAGCCCATCTCCCTTAAGGAGAAGTTCTTCCCAGGCCCACCCATGGAGAAAAGTTCAGAGCTAGTCTACCTGAGCTTTCAGGGCAAAACTTCTCTTGGTCTCCTCTGGCTGCCTTGCACTAGGATGTAACATTGCTAGTATATTTTTCCCAAGTTTGGAACAAGGGACCTTGGAACCCTTCCCAAGGTCAGTTCACATGTCTTCTGCAGGAAGAGGCAGTGATGCCCAAAATGGAGAATCAGCACAGATATCAAGGAGTGCTCAACCCTAAACTAGATGTCTGCAGGGATGTATGTCACCTTTTTTGCAGGAAAAACTTCCTTGTCTCGGTGGCATTAATCTTGCTGTCTAAAAAGCAAATTCTCTGTGAATTAAAACATGAAAGCAAAATAAATTAAATTAAATTGAACCTATGTTTGTGCATTTTAGTCAAGGGAAGTCATCAATGACTATTTTTACTTGTAAAGAATTTATCAGTAGTGGTTATTTATTCTGATTTTTATCTGTTAAATCTGTTGAAAAGCTGATTGAGTAATAGTAATTCTTCCTCTTCATCTTTTCAGGACTATTTTCTTAGTGCTGTTGTTTTCTCAGTATGCCCGAAATGTCAAATTCCCATTACCCATTTACAAGTCAAAAAAAGGATGGACCGCATATCGCTTGCAACTGTTTAAAATGTTTCCTGTAAGTAATCTTTATATTTATTATTATCAGCATAGAAGCTTTCTCTCTCTCTCTCTCTCTGTGTGTGTTTAAATGTATAAGAGGCTGTCATTTTATTACAATTATATAACAAAGTCATCGCTAAGGCGAGCTTTGAAAAAGAATCCAACCTGTTTAGTCTAAAGTCTTCCCTAGAAGATTGACATGGTATGCCTTATGCTAACTGCAGAAAAACAAATTAAATATTAGTAAATTAGAAAAAAGGAAGGAAGAAAAAGATAAATGTAACCATAAAGCTGTTAAATAAATCAGTATCTATAATTTAAAACTACATGGAATGTTCTATTTCCTTCACTTAAAAAATACAGCTAAGTTAAATAAGATACAGGAAAGGGTTAAAAATGATTTCCAGGTTAGGGGCATCTATCAAATGAAAAGTATCAGATTCAGGTTTTTTAGCTAGAGGGAATAATGATGTGGGAAGGTGAGTGGTGTTCACTTTCAAATCATATGTTCTACAATTAGTTGAAAATTAGTTGGAGAAACATGGTAAACATGTTTCTTCACATACACTAGAATTTCAATTCGTAAATAGCTGCCGCTGGGAAATTCTTAAAAACAATTGTGTTTATTTAATATATTGATATTCTGTTTCCAGTGCCAAAACATTTCTAAAAACAGCAATAAAATACATAATAAAAATACTTTTAAACAACAAATTTAAACAAATACATAAACAACAAATTAAACCAATTAAAACATATTCATTAAAAAGGTGAGTGGGAAAAGAAAGGCACAAATACATAGCCTTTGAACATTTATAACAGGAAAGCTGGGATGAAGAGGTGAGTTTTCAACAATGTCTAAAATAAGTTGGTAAGTTATAGTAGGCATCTCCCAAATTTCGAATGGAGAGCAAACCAGAGTGCAGTGCTGCCACCGAGAAGGGATCAGCTGGCATTCGGCATTCTTGGTATATTTAGCAGAACAGTGATATGTGGGACTGCTCAGGTCTGTAATAGCCTCATTACGGCCCTGACCAATCCTGGAGGCTACTAGAGAAGTCCTGCCCTATCCTGAGAACCACTGGCTACCATCTGACACCTGTTCACCTTCAGACTAACCTAAAAAGTTTACTGTAAGGCCTAACAATAGCAATTAGCCACTGTTCTCTAGAACTCTATGCAGCTCCAATATACCTCTAATTATTAGATGCTGAGAACTGATGGGATGTCTGTAACCTGGAAAACACAGCGAGCTTCTCCTTGGCAAGAGTAACAGATAACGTTAAATTCAGTGGATCTTTGATGTGTGATCCCAGAAGTCAATTACCTCTTGAAATATTTAATGGGGACCCAGTGCATCTGTTAATTACACTCTAGCATCTTTTTAAAAATCACCCCTTCTTCTCATTTGCAGTCAGGGATCAACTGATTTTTCTTTCTTATCAGAATGCACAGTATGTAATATCAGTAGCAATCCGTTAAGTACTTATTTGGAAATTTTCCCAGTTTTGGAAATTGTATGAAAGACCCCATTTAAAATGGAATTATTTAACAAAACGCTGAAGGTTTTTCTTTTAATCTGAAAATGATTGTGCCGTGTTAAATCCAAGAACCTGTGTCACCAAAGTGTGTCCTCATTGCTTGCTAACCTCTTTGAACTGCCTTCCTGTCCCCACCACAGATCATTCTAGCTATTCTGGTGTCTTGGCTGCTGTGCTTCATCTTTACCGTGACAGACGTCTTTCCTCCTGATAACACCAAGTATGGATTCTACGCTCGCACCGATGCCAGGCAAGGGGTTCTCCTGGTAGCTCCCTGGTTCAAGATTCCGTATCCCTGTAAGTGAATTTAGCAAACATTCAGGAGGAGGAATCTCCCTGAGTATTTTGCTTTTTTGATGCAGTCCCTGCCTATGAATTTGAAGATGCCAGTTTGGATGGAATAACTCTTTGAAATCCGGCATCTATATCGTTAATTGTGGTATACTGTAGATTAATTTGAAGTCACTATTGATGTTCTGAGAATTAAAAAAAAACAACCCTAAGCCTTCATTTTTGTATTTGTTGCATGAGTATTAAAGTCTGATAGTAAATTTAATTTTTGTTTTTGAAGTATTTGTATAATTGTACACTCTGAGACTTTCCAGACAAACTGATCTGATCTATCCAGTTCTGGCTCATGAGGCAAGATATAGATTATTATTTATATATTTGTTTCATTTACGTCCATACTTTTCCCTAACTGGGACAGTCACCCAGGCTCCCTGTGTGAGTGAAGATTTGAATCAAGGTCTCCCTGGTGCCAGTCCAGCAGCTTAACCCCTATTTGTACTATACTGGTTTGTGCCCATATATGATAAACATGTATGCATTTGTTCATGGAAAGCCTTTCTAACCAGAAGGCACCAATTTATTGTGGAGATTAACTATCTACGAAGAGTCATTTCTGTAGCAAAGTACAGTTTTGATTCCCAGTGTTCCTGAATAATTGTCCCTACCTTGCCTCTAGATTACAGAAATTAGCTGCCCTGTCATGTAGGAATGTATTTTACATCTTGGAAGTTACTTTGCTTTTAAAACAAGGAGGAAAACTCTATGTATGGTGATGAACTTCCAGGCTAATAAACCGTGGTCTAATTATCTGTAATCCTGATGTTTCACCAGCAACTGTGGCTGGCGTCTTCAGAGGCAAAGCGATCTGCTCTGCAGCTCACAGGCAACTGAGCAGGAACTGATGGCGTTCTTGTGCTTGTAACAGAACTAATTTCTCATTGGACCATGTCAACGGAATTCTAAAAAGCCAGCTTCTGATTGGCTTTCTGATTCGTCCAGGTTAATTTGTAATTGGTCTGATTTGAAAGGATTTCTAAAGGAAAACATCAGGACGCCAGATAATTGGACCACAGTCTATTAGCCTGGAAGCTCGTCATTGGATTGACCCTGCATCAGTATAAAACTGAGTGTTTTTGTATTTACAGTTCAGTGGGGATTACCAACTATTTCAGCTGCTGGCGTGATTGGGATGCTCAGTGCTGTGGTTGCTAGTATTATTGAATCCATTGGTGATTATTATGCCTGTGCAAGACTATCTTGCGCTCCTCCACCACCCATCCATGCAATAAACAGGTGAGCCTCCTGGGGGGCAGGGGCAACTTATTCTGTTTCTATTTTTTCCATACTGTTCTGGAGTCAAAGCAGAGTTAGATGCTGATTTCCATTGAAGGTTCCAATATCATTCAAGTGCCAATATCAAACTTATTTTCCTGATTAAAAATAAATTGACATAACCGTATGGATCATTCAAATTGGTAGCGTCAGCCAGTGACTTGGACATTCAGATATCATAGCAGATCTTTTTTTAGTCCTTCGTTTTAGAACTATTTCAGGCACCTTTTCACCAGAGGCTGTTCTGTCTTCATCTGCGAGTCCTGACGAACTATGAGAGTTGAATTACCTTGTGTGAAGCAGTCTTGAGCATCCTCAACTGTTCATGCCTGAAATTTGTCTTAGGAGATGCGAATCATGTAACGGAGAGGAGAGGATAGTCTGCTTTTCTCAGATGCCATAAATTAGAAGCTCCTCTGTGTCCTTTGTTACTTGTTATAAATACTTTTATGTTAATTCCTTTGCCAGGCTCTCTGCAAAGTTAGTTCCCAGACTTCCAGCGATGCAAATATATTTTGTCTTAGCAGATTACTCTGCTTGTATTGTAATTGGATGCTTGATATAGTGCCTACTTTAGGATTAGCAAGACGGTCAAGTGGCAGGTGAGATCAAGCAGGCAGAAGTTTTCAAGCCTGCAGTTCCTCACATGCAGTCTGGAATGGTGCGTGTGGGAAGGCTTTTCCAGTGGTGAGGTGTACAACATGGAAATGTTCATGTCATGCGGGAAATGTGCACATTGTGGCTCTGATGTTTGGCTGAACCATTCCGGCTGGAGTTATGGGTCAGTCAGACCAAAACCTGGACCGTCTTGACTATTCTGGATGTCAACAGAGACAAAACCTGGCAGGATCTTTTGGGGCAAGTAGGACAAGGCTGATGTGTCTCACGCCACCCCTTCCTCCCTCTTCCGCATGGCCTGTGCGCCAGCTTGTCCACCAGTCTTCTAGGACCTTCCTTGCCCTTAGCTGTAACCATGCTTGAATTCAAGCACAGTACAGCCAGCCAGCCAGCCCCTGCCCAATCTTTCCAGTCTTTCCAGTCTTCCTTCTTTTTAAATTAATTATTATTAATTATCCAGAACGGCGACTTGCAGCCAGAGGATCGTAAACAGCTTTTGCGCTAATCTGGTAAGAGCCACCGGGAGGCTGGGACGTCACCATTTCCAAGCCGCACTGTAGCCTTAAAGGGACATTAGGATCAGCCACCCCATTTCTAAACCACCCAATTTATATTTTTTTAAGCTTATGTACCCCAAGAGAGGCTTTCTACAGCAAGGAGAAGCGAGCTCTCTTGGTGCTTATCGTTATTTTTTGGGATTAATTTTTTTTTAAAAAAATTCTTTTTAAGTTTTGGATTTTGCTTTTCATCCAAATATTAAGGAGGGTTGAGAAAACGTAATCATCTCCCATTTATTAATTTTGCATTAAATTTGAAGATTTTACAGATAATCTGCTGTTCTGAACTTTTAGCTTTCTCCTGCTACATTCTCTGGGACTGCCTATTACCGTACTTTCACTTGTGTCAACAGCTTTTGGAAATTTTCCACTTCCTACTTTTGCACAACATCCCCAGCCAGATGACACATTTTAGAACTCTCGAATATCTTGCATAATAGCTTGACAGGAATAAAAAAGAATCTGTTTAAGCTCACCACGGAAATGCGACGAAGTCTGCTTGAAATCCTCCCATGTTTCACGCAGTAGATTATGGCGCCCCCTAGGTACTTAACTAGCGAAAGTAGGAATTGTGGAGGAATTTGAAGAGCTTAACAACGATGGAAACGTTTCTACTAACAGCGAGATTGAGGCTTTGGTTGAAATGCCAAAGCATTTGTATGAAAGACAGTTGAACTGAAATTAAAGGTTCAGAACGAATTGCAAGCCATGAGTCAGATTGAATTTTTGATGGAACGTTATGGAAAAGAAGGGGTTGTTATCTATGGGATGTTTTCTGCTGAGAAGTCAGAGTTTTTAAAGGGGGCAGTTGGGCTGTCTGATTTTTTTATGAAAAGTGCTTTGTGTGAACTGTAGAGATATGTAAATGCTTTAGTCTATTTTGAAGTGGGGTAAGGGTTTAAGAATAATTATTTGGACTATTTTTGGGGTTTGCTAGACTTCACTTCTCTTTAACGATTTGGATTAAGTTTATGTCCTGACTTCGAGTGAAGGGAAAACACGCTGAGACTTAGTGTTGAGGCTCTAGTGCTTTATTGTCCTACTCTGCTAGACAGAATCCAGCTAAACTAAAATGAACTAGTAATGCTCAGAGAAAGGGCCCAAGAAATCAGGGTGGGGCCTTCTTTAGCCTCTTGGGAGGAAAGCAGAGCGATTCAGTACTACACATGCGTTTCTCCCCCTGGAGGGAGCCCCCTCCTTCACCAGTTATCTCCCTGACAGTTTAATAAGATATAATAATAAATGCTTGGTTTTAGGCTTAATATGATTAAGATTATTATAATTGTTGTATTATTATTATAATGGCAGACAATTTATATGTTTTTTAGTTTGATCTTTATTATAGCAGACAGAAAAGTATAGAATAATAGTCCACCAGGCATGATAAAACGACCCTTCATGCTTTGCACATTCCCAACAATTTTTCTTCTTAACTGCTGCAAGCTACTGCTGGGTACCATCACCACTGGTGGCCTGGCCTTTTCCCCACCATCTCCATCCTAAACTGGTGGTTTCAGGCACAGAATGTTTTGCCCATCCCTAAAAACTCTCTTTAGAAAAACCCAAACTTTTAAAATACTATAGTCAGCAAGATTCTAATTTGTTTGCTGGTTTCAATTAAAAAAAAGATAATACTCAGTGCTCTTACTTGTATTATGAATGTACACATGTATTTCTGTTTGGCCAGTTGATCACATTTTTATTTTAATAATTCTATCCAGTTCTTATTACAGAACATTGTCATTCTTTTCACTTGGGTTTAATTTGTTCTGAATTGAGACATGTTGTATTTCTTAATCTCAATATTTTTCTTTTTGGCGCAGGGGCATTTTCATAGAAGGCCTTTCCTGTGTATTAGATGGAGTGTTCGGTACTGGAAATGGATCCACTTCTTCTAGTCCTAATATTGGAGTTTTGGGAATTACAAAGGTATGTTACGTTAATTAAGCAAGCGGATTCCATCTGCTTATCAGTATTCTTGAGAATATAAACTGTTCACATGTCATGGTAAGCCCTAGTTTGCTTAATCATGGTTCACTGAATAAATTACAGATGGCTGAGCTCATAAAACATACTGTGCACAATGTGTGTTTTCCACCTAAGGTTTGCTCAGATTGCGAAACACTCAAGAGCAGAGCTAGAGAAAGCAGTCAATGACTGTGAATTTTTCTTTTCAGTATATACTTTGAAGAGGGCTGTGGCTTGCATATTTTAAGATCCTTCCTTGCTGGTTAGATTCCTTTTGAACTTTAACCTATGGAAGAGTCAGTAAAAAAATGAATGGCTTTATCAATTCTGTGCATAAATTGGAATCAAGTGAGGTTTATAAACTGCTTTACCAAAAGCGAATATGAAATGGAATGGTTATTATGATGGAAAGTGATTAATTAACTCTTTATTAAGTGGAATGTAAAGGTGTGATCAATTGTCGGAGCCCTCGTTCAAACAAATCAAACCAAAAAGAGCCAGCAATATTCTAAAAGGCCATTGAGCCAAACTATGTCCCAGGTGCCAGACTTGCGTCTTGATACATGGATCTGGCCCAATTCCGCATAGGCTTTACGTGCCTGTATAATTCAGAGCACAACAGACCCCTGCGAGTGGAGAAGTCAAAATCATCTACATTGACTACTTCTTTTCACCCTGCAGTCCCACAACCATGATCAAAGGAAGGCTTAATTTCACTAAAAAAACAAAACAAAAACTGTGTTGAGAAGCAGGTTGGGTGCAGGTGGGATGAGAGTTTGTGCTTTGAATCGTAATCCATACAGCCCCAAGTCCAGTTTATTCTTGATTCGTTCTACTAGGGTCAGGTGTCAGTTAGCCTGTAACTATTCCCTCCCCCCCAATGGTTTCGGAAGTCCCAGGTTCAAACATTGGCACCTACCGGATGCATCTCTTTGAACATTAAAGGAGAAACATGCTTGTGAAAAGAAAAGGCGTTGCTTGTACTGATTTCTGTCTCCATGGCCTAATTTTATATTAAGTGAGAGGATATGCAGAGAAACATTTGTATTTGGTATTGTACTACGTAGGCCAGAGCTTTCCAAACTGTGTGTCGCAACACAATACTGTGTTGCCTGGGGGCCCCAAGTGTGTTGTGTGACAACCCGGAAGCGCCGGCGGCAGCGGCTACCCCTTCAAAAGGGCAGATTCCGGGGACCCGAAAATGCCCTCGGTTCCAGCAGGGAGGAGAAAAGCCTCCCCGCGTGCACGTTGCCAAGCTTTCCGCCGCTCAGCTGATGCGCGGGGAGAATTTCCCCCCCGGCCCCCATTAGCTGTGCCGGGAATCCCGGCAGCGTGCGAGTGGCGAGGCTTTCGCCTCCCTGCCGGAACCAAGGGCAATTTCGGGTCCCCGGAGCCTGCCCTTTCAAAGGGGCAGCCGCTGCCACTGCGGTGGCAACCCGGAAGTACCGCTGCCGGCACTTCCGGTTTTTGCGCCGCACTGGCCGCAGCGCTTCCGGGTTTTTGTGGGCCGGCCGTTGGTGTGTCGCCAACGGCAAAAGTTTGGAAAGCCCTGACGTAGGCGGATAGACATACAGAGTCACCTTATGCTAGATCAAAAATGTTAATAGCCCCCAATAAGCAGATTACATTGTGGCTTAACCACTATATTTGTGTAACAAACCTACATTCCATTCTTGTCATTCTTCCTGGCCCAGTCCAGCCACTAAAAGAGAATTTGTAGAGAAAGCGATTAGAGTGCTTTTTACTTGGTTTACTGTGAATCAAACAGGAGGGAGTGGACTTGATTAAGCCATTGTTGTATCAATGCTGTGACACACGTTCTGTGTTTGAGTTGCCTTCTTGGCAAGCTGAAGTCATGACAGAGCTAGTCTATTTTATGGTTCTTACATGCAACAGATTGTAGCCCTAAAGAAAGATTTGCTAGTAGCATCTGACTTGCCACATTAATATATTCATAAGAGTAAATAAATACTAAGAGGTTCCAGGTTTCAAATGTATGCTAATAGCAACTTTGTTGCACAGATCTGTTTTACAACCGGGTAAGGTGTTGAATTTGTAACCATAGTTTAAATCATTTTTCTTTGTGTTTTAAAAGAAAACAAAGTATTTCACACAAACATACTGTAGATACATAGTGGAAAAAATGTATACAGCTAATTCCTGTTCTGAAATAAGGATCCCCAAAGTTTAAAACAAACTTTACTTTTGTATAAACTAATTGGAGTGCACATTACCTTTAACAAAACATTTTCCATATTTTTCTGTAGGTTTAGATGTTCCAGTAGCGTTCTCATATTGTACGTTTTTATTTGAGCTTCTGTTAGTAAAATTAAGTTGCAAATCTGTAAGTCCCACATTTAAAAAAGAATAGCATCTAAGAATAACTTTAGGTTTCAGTAGTAACCAGTAGCCTGCCATGTTTTACATATTATATGGCACAACATTGCAGAAGGATGTGATATGTACATATGGCCAGAAAGTGTGTATATCTGCTTATAATCTCCAGCATCTCCCATGGCCGCCACAGTGTACTTTATTGTGGGTTTTTTAAAATCATTTTCTGTGCAAGATTTTCAGGCTCTGTAATGGAGTGTAAATTTGATGCCAACCACATCCCTGTTAGAATGTTGTTTTTTATTCTTCCCACTTGAATGTTTTATAGGTTGGAAGCCGACGAGTTATTCAGTATGGGGCTGCTTTCATGTTGCTACTTGGAACAGTTGGCAAGTTCAGTGCGCTGTTTGCATCTCTTCCTGATCCAGTGCTTGGAGCTCTGTTTTGTACTCTCTTTGGTATGTGATTATTGCCTTGTGTGTGAGACAGAGACAGAGACAGAGACAGAGACAGAGACAGAGACAGAGACAGAGACAGAGACAGAGACAGAGACAGAGACAGAGACAGGAAGGAAGGAAGGAAGGAAGGAAGGAAGGAAGGAAGGAAGGAAGGAAGGAAGGAAGGAAGGAAGGAAGGAAGGAAGGAAGCTACATGTGACATACATTTGTTTGTTTGTTTGTTTGTTTGATTTATCACCGCCCACTCCCCAAGGGGGACTCTGGGCTGATTAACTAGAATACAACTATAAACAAGTTAAAATAACATTCAAATAAGACTTATACATATAATAAATATGATAAAATCCAAGTGGCAGAGTCTTCTTAAAATTGAGGGGAAAGGGCGCTCTAAGGCCACCCTGAGGCGCTAGCCATCCCCAGGTGTGTACACTCCTCTTCCCGCCCCAGGCAAGTTGACAAAACACAGATGTCTGTGTATCTCTACAGATCTCAATCTCTATGCATCCCTACCTCTGTACCTCTGGAGTGTGGCAGCCTATAAATATAAATAATAACAACAACAACAATAATTCTGCCTCTGTCATCTCATCTCTCCCTTTATTATGCCAATTGGGATTGGGAGAAGGTCTGGTATTCACTTCTCCCTTGCATGGGGGAAATGCCTTCCTGACACTCTCATTGGGGCATCTACCCACTTACCAAGGTGCAGGGGATTAAAACATTCTACTTTTTGGATTGGATATGAGTGAAGGAAGCCCAACAAGAAAAATGAGGGAAGTGGGGCTGTGTCTCTAACCCTGTATCTGTCCAGAACTAAAGGAATGTCTCCTGCACCTCACGTGCACCTGCCCACCTGTATCTGAACCCTAGAGGTCCATCCTTTATGTGAATAAGGCCTAGGGTAGCTGTTGCACATGGATGGGTGGGAGGCTTTGCCTTGGCCTTTGAGTGGCAGGTTGAGCTGTATTTCAAAAAATAGGATTAGGTAAAAACATTGAGCAGAATATAGTTTAATTAAGTTTACATTTCAGTGTCATGAAAATTACATGGAACTAGTTCATTTGTTGTTTATTTGTTCAGTCACTTCCAACTCTTCGTGACCTCATGGACCAGCCCACGCCAGACCTTCCTGTAGGCTGTTGCCACCCCCAGCTCCCCCACAGTTGAGTCCGTCACCTCCAGAATATCATCCATCCATCTTGCCCTTAGTCGGCCCCTCTTCCTTTTGCCTTCCACTTTCCCTAGCATCAGCATCTTCTCCTGTCTTCTCATTATGTGAGAGTTCCCCATGGGGGGAGATGGGCGGTTATAGAAATTCAACAAACAAACAAACAAACAAACAAATAAATAAATGTGGCCAAAGTACTTCAGTTTTGCCTTTAATATCATTCCCTCAAGTGAGCAGTCTGGCTTTATTTCCTGGAGTATGGACAGGTTTGATCTTCTTGCAGTCCAAGGCACTCTCAGAATTTTCCTCCAACACCACAGTTCAAAAGCATCTATCTTCCTTCGCTCAGCCTTCCTTATGGTCCAGCTCTCGCAGCCATAGGTTACTACAGGAAATACCATTGCTTTAACTATGCGGACCTTTGTTGTCAGTGTGATGTCTCTGCTCTTCACTATTTTATCAAGATTTGCCATTGCTCTCCTCCCAAGAAGTAGACGTCTTCTGATTTCCTGGCTGCAGTCAGCGTCTGCAGTAATCTTTGTGCCTAGAAATACAAAGTCTGTCACTGCCTCCACGTTTTCTCCCTCTATTTGCCAGTCATCAATCAAGCTCGTTGCCATAATCTTGGTTTTTTTGAGGTTTAACTGCAACCCAGCTTTTGCACTTTCTTCTTTCACCTTCGTCATAAGGCTCCTCAGCTCCTCCTCGCTTTCAGCCATCAAAGTGGTATCATCTGCATATCTGAGATTGTTAATGTTTCTTCCAGCGATCTTAACTCCAGCCTTGGATTCCTCAAGCCCAGCATGTCGCATGATGTGTTCTGCGTACAGGTTGAATAGGTAGGGTGAGAGTATACAACCCTGCCGTACTCCTTTCCCAATCTTAAACCAGTCCGTTGCTCCGTGCTCTGTTCTTACCGTTGCTACTTGGTCGTTATACAGATTCCTCAGGAGGCAGACAAGATGACTTGGTATCCCCATACCACCAAGAACTTGCCACAATTTGTTATGATCCACACAGTCAAAGGCTTTAGAATAGTCAATAAAACAGAAATAGATGTTTTTCTGAAACTCCCTGGCTTTCTCCATTATCCAGTTCATTAACTAGTTCATTACAGTTAATATAATTACTCCTTGTGCAATTAATAATTTTCCTACCCTGTCATGTTAATATTGCTACTGGGTGCTAACCTTACTCTGTGTCTTGCACCTTATGAGTGACAGGGAACAGGCCTTAACCTTTTTTGGTACAGCATCCTTTATGGCAGAGCTTTCCAAACTGTGTGTCGGGACACATTAGTGTGTCAGCTGCAGTGTCTAGGCGTGTTGCGGCTGCTGCCGCCTCTGATCCCTGCCAGGATTCCGCGCAGGTCCTAGTGCCTGCCTTGAGCCCTGCTGTAAGACTGTGTCGCGAAATGATGCATGTCTAAAAAGTGTGTCACCAACATGAAAAGTTTGGAAAGCTCTGCTTTATGGTGTTGGAAGGGTGTTGTGCTACCCGCCACTCCCAGTCTTCTCTTGACTAAACACTCTCAGCTCCTCCCGTCTTTTTTCCTTAGAGACCATCCTTGCTGTTCTCTAAAACTGTTCCAGTTTCTTTGAATCCTTAAGGCTAGTGCCCAGAGTTGGGCACAGTATCAGGATAAAGTCTGAGGAAACCGAAAGAAAGTGGAATTGTTACTTCTCATAATTTGGAAATCGTATTATTTCCTAATATCGCTGTTGCCTTTTTTGCAGCCACCATATATTCCCAATTCATAATCATTCAAGAGTCAACTGCTACCCCAAGATCAATTCCACAATTTGGATTTTCATGCCCGGTATTCCCTATCCTGTATCGGCTGTTTGATTTTTTTGTTTCCCTGGTGTAGATCTTTTGCCACTTAAGGCCAGATCTAGACCAGATGCTAACAGAACACCTGCATCTCTGAGCTTCTGTCTTCATGGTGGGGGAAAGAAAAGAAAGCAATGAGTAATTAACTTGTTTTCTTGTAAGAAGCAGGCTGAAGGAAACAAAGGGAGGAACAGTGCGTTTCCCTTGTACGCCAGCTCTGCCCCTAGTTGCTCCTAATGGTCCGTGGGGTGGATAAAGGCTGCAGAGGATTAGTTCTTCTAGAGTTGCCTCTACTGACAGGTAATTCAGTCTAGTTTGACCAACACCTGTTGATAAGCCGGTTTTGAGTGCAGGTTTCAAACCAGCTGTGGAGCAACCCAGCAGTCAGGACATTTGGTCCATGTTCAGCTTGCTAGTCCGAAAGTCAGGTTCTTTCCTGAAGCCAGAACGTATTATATCCACAGTATTCCCATGACCTCTTAAGAAAGTTATGCAATCATGAAGAAGAGACTGGTCTGACAAGATTTACCCTTGAGAAATCTGTGCAACTTTAAATAATCACTGCGTTGTTTTCAAACTGGCCCAGCTTGAACTCTTTATGATATTCTGTGGAATCATCCCAGGAATCAATATGAGGCAGATGGGTTTGTAGTTCCATGGACCTTTGTTTTTCCTCCTTTTGAAGACAGGAGCAATATTTGCGCTCCTCCAGTTGCCAGGCACTTCATGTGTTCCTCAGGATTCTCAAAATAAATAAAGGCTTGTCTGGACTATTAGCAAGGGTCTTTCAAAGCCTAGGATGCTGATTATTTGGTCCTGAAGTTTTAAGCTCATTCAGAGTAAATAGGACCAGCTGAGATGGCAGGAACTAGCCAGCCTTGGATGATCTTGAAAAGCTAAGCAGTTCTGACTTGATTAATACTTGGATGGGAGACTACCAGGAGATCCTGGAGCTGTCGAAGTTGGAAAAAACTTCCCAGTAGAATGCGGTGGCAAACCATTCCCAGGTTGTTGCCAAGAAAACTACGTGAGTGTGTCTCTGTAGTCACCTGGAGTTGAGCTTGACTTGAGAGAGTCTTTATCTTAAAACAAATAGATGTTCTGTGACTAAATTTCAGAAGATCATACCCCTTTTTTGTTCTTTACAGTTTATTTATTTATTATTTATTTATTTAATTTATATAACCGCCCATCTCCCCCAATGGGGAACTCTGGGCGGTTTACAATAAAAAAATTATCAGTTGCCTGATAAAACCTATATTCTATTATTGGAGGAGTTGAATAGCTTTAGCTTTTCTTTTTTTTAATTAGCACTTTCCCATCTTCAGTGAGCAGATGATACACTGAGTCTTTTCCTTTTCTTTTGAACATGTGTATAAAGACGCTCTTTTGTCATTCTTCGTAGCATTTGCCAACTTCAGACCAATTTGAGCTTTGGTTTTCCAGGTTATCTGAATATACTACTACTGGATGCCTTGATCCTCTTCCACCTCCTCTATGTGTCCTTTTTTGTTCTCACACTTTCACTAAGCTTTACAGGTAGTCCTCGCTTAACATCCAGTGACGGTTCGGACTTACGATGGTGCTGAAAAAACCAACTTATGACCGATCCTCACACTTAGAACTGTCGCAGTGCCCCCATGGTCACGATTTGGGCACTTGGCAACCGGTTCGCATGTATGATCGCCACAGCATCCCGTGGTCACATGATCACCATCTTCGACCTCCCTGGCCAGCTTCTGGCAAGCACAATCAATGAGGAACCACGTGATTCACTTAATGACCCCATGGTTTGCTTAACACCTGCGGTGATTTGCTTAATGACCACCACGAAAAAGGTCGTAAAATTGGGTCGGATTCACTTAATGACCACTTCGCTTAGCAACCAAAATTTCAGTCCCAATTGTGGTCGTTAAGCGAGGGCTACCTGCATACAGACCCAGTGGCTTCTTCTGCTGTGCTCCCCCCTCCCCCCCAAATTGGAATTGTGCTTTTAGTATCTCCTTTTTAAAGGAATTCTGGCCCATCTTAAACTCCTTTTCTCCTTAACTTCTCTTAATAGGGGATCCTACTTCTCCCAGCTCTGACTTTCTTAAAATAACTTTTTGTGTTTGTAGTTTCTCTTAAAATTAGGAGCTCTAATAATACGTGGTTACTTTCCCCCAGTGTTCCATCTGCTTTGGCAGATGTATGTCCACAAGTTCAGTAACGACTGTCATGTCTGGGTAGTGGAGGTGGCTCTGAGAAGGGTCGCCAGTGCTGCAGGTAGAGCAGTGCTTCTTAAACTTGGCAGCTGTAAGATGTGTGGACTTCAACTCATAATTCCCCAGCCAGCATGCAGTTGAAATCTTCGCACTGTAAAGTTGCCAAGGTTGAGAAACAGTGGTTTAGAATCAGCCCAGGCTAGCAGAGAGTTTGTTGTCCGTATGAGCACATTCTCAATTAAAACAAAGGCTTGTCCGGACTGTTAGCAAGGGTCTTTCAAAGCCTAGGGTGCTGTTTATGTGAAATGTGGGCTGAAGCTGCATTTTCTTTAAGCAGAGCTGAGTCCTGAAAAATAATCCCTAGAGTGCTATTTTTTAGTGTGTAATGACAAACATAATAAAAGTACTTTTGATTTTTTTTAATAATGCTGTATCAAGATTTCAGTCTTTAGCCCATATGTCATGTTGCTGATACATAAAGTAGGTCATATTATGATTCCCATTTTCCAGGCAACTAGACAATTTTTCAAGGCCATACTTTAAAATAACTCGCAGACTGTCATACTATATGAAGAGTTTGAACATTTGTCTTTTTCTTATTTAGGGATGATCACTGCAGTTGGACTTTCAAACCTGCAATTCATAGATCTGAATTCTTCCCGGAACCTTTTTGTTCTTGGGTTTTCTATCTTCTTTGGACTGGTGCTTCCAAGTTATCTTCGGCAAAACCCACTTTTTACAGGTACATGTATATATTTGTTCTTAGCTACACATGCATGCCCAAATTGTCTTTCAAATAAGAATAAGAAATAGTAGTAGTAGTAGTAGTAGTAGTAGTAGTATTCTGAAACGTGTATTCACACAAGGCATGTGGAAATAGATCCACTATTTCAGCCTGCACTCCATCACTCTAGAGCAGAGTTTCTCAATCTTGGTGGCTCGAAGATGCTGGCTGGGGAATTCGGGGAGTTGAAGTCCATGCGTCTTCAAGCTGCCAAGGTTGAGAAACACTGCTCTGGACTGCAGCTGTTCCCCAGGGGGCTGGGATGGTTAGTTAATTAACTTTTTAAATGCAGATTAAGGCTGGCTGGGTCAGTACTTAAAGCAGCTCCCCAAACTGGGTGTTCTCTAGCTGAGGATTTTGGAGCTCCGCAGATCTGGGGGCTCCCCAGTTGGCTTAGCTGCAGTCCAGTCTTCAGCCCCAATTCCCTCCCCATGCCCACGCTTAATCCAAAATAGGTTTTAAACATGGGCTGTCTTCCGGGCTTCAGCATTTTCTGTTCTTCAGCCTCTTTGACCTGCAGGGAGCCTGGTTTATTCCAGCCCTTCTCAAGTTGTCACCCTCCAGATGCTTGAGACATGTGATGCAGCCCATTGGTTTTGGCTATAAGGAATTGCCTTCTTTCTTCAAACTCCTCACAGAGGCATCTTTCTAATTAATTAGAGAGTTAATTAGCCATCTGCTTAAAAGTCACAATCTGGTTGCCCATGTTCATTTGAGAAGCTGAATTTAGGAGGCCACAGCCAATAGGCAACTCCCCATCTCTCTTGGTGGTGGTTTTTTTCCCCCCTCCCTCTCTCTCAAGCACAGAGGGAAAAGACACATATGTGAAAAGAGGCAGAAGGGAAAGAGGGAGAGGAACAGGCACACCTCAAGAAAGGGACAAAACCAGAGACAGCGAGGAGATGCAATGAACATTGGGGTCAATAAGAGAAGGACAGGCCAAACACAGGGCAGAGAGATGGAGCATTTTCAGTAGACAGGTGTTTAGTTGACTGGAGAAATAGCTCCATTGTCTTGAATAAAGGGTAAACAATAATTTTATAGGGGGCGCGATGGCTCAGCGGGTAAGACGCCAGGCTTGTCGATCGGAAGGTCGCAATTTCGGAGGTTCGAATCCCTAGCCCCGCGTGACGGAGTGAGCTCCCGCACTAGCCCCAGCTCTTGCCAACCTAGCAATTCGAAAGCATGCAAATGCAAGTAGATGAATAGGTACCACTTCGGTGGGTAGGTAACAGCGTTCCGTGTGTATCATGCCAGCCACATGACCGCGGAAGCGTCTTCAGACAACGCCGGCTCTTCGGCTAAGAAACGGAGATGAGCACCGGCCCCTAGAGTCGGACACGACTGTGCGGGGGAACCTTTCCCTTTTTTACTTTAATACTTTTATAAGCTCTGCAGAAGGATGCTGGGGGTGTTGAGGGGTGGAAACCTGCTTCATAGGTTTTCTAGAACTCCAGGGGCCTTAAAGAAAAGAGGGCTTCCACCCTTTTATTATTAGCAGGAACTAGTCTCTGAGTTGCCCAGAAATAGTAGGATGCTGGAGGCTGGGGGGTTTCTGCCCATCCTCCAATATATTTTTAGGAAAGGAGGAATTCTCCCCCACTTCCAGTTCATGTTGACTGACTGGTTGGTTAGTTAGTGGACTTCAGAAGGGCCCCTGGGATAAGAGGTCTCTCAGTGGGGAGTCACCTTCATTCTTCTAACCAAGCTTCAGCAGGATTCCACCTCTCTAGTACTGAGCAGCTGGATAAGGAGACCTCTCCCCTTTTCTACCCCCCCCCCCCAAGATCCTATAGCTTTAAGGTTCCTTGGTGTAGAGTGAGATTCCAGCCTTCTTCTAGCTGCTTTTCCTCTGAGATCTCCCCCTTCCCCCATGTAAATGAATGGAGATACCACCATCTTCCCTAGCAGGGGGGTGGGCAATTAGGTAACAGGTGCTTCACAATTAGGTGGCTGCTACTGGGCAACCTGGGGATTCCAGCCCTGGGCGTTTCAATAGAGAGCAGCTGAACAGGGGCTCAACCACACCATGCAACTGGGCCCGGGCGGGTGGGGACTGGAGTCCCAGCAGGGGCATGTCTTTCTCCGAGGTTGGTAATTCCAGGTCTTTGTACTGTCTCAGAGATGCCCCGACTTGCCTTTCTGTGTATGTTGCGTCGGTTCAGATTCTGACAGAAGCCATTTTCTGTCTTCTATCCTTGCAGGGATCGACAGCATTGATCAAGTCCTAAATGTCTTGCTGACTACCGCTATGTTTGTTGGTGGCTGTGTAGCGTTTATTTTAGATAACACAATTCCAGGTTAGTCATCCAATTCGCTCTCTTCTCTCTGCCCTGCTTCTCCTTCCTCCTGAAGACACCCCAAACTCGAGGGGGGGAGCATCCCCGCACCAGCACTCATTAACGTGGGGCCCAGTCTGCCAAGACGCTCTTCCGTTTCATTGAAAGAAATGAAGGGACGTGGTTCAGCTGGGGTAGTTCCTGTTTCTCAAAGTGGCGCTTGTGCAAGGGAACGTTCTAGTCAATGGTGCACCTTAGATTAGTTCTGAATTGCAATGTGCAATTTCGGGGTCCTCCTGTTCAAGGAACAGGTGACAACCGTGGCTAGGAAAGCTTTTGCACGGCTTCATGTTGTGGGCCAGTTGTGCCCCTTCCTGGACCAGGAGGCACTACTCATGGTCACTCATGCCTTAGTCACCTCCCACGTGGACTACTGCAATGCACTGTACGTGGGACTGCCCTTGAAGAGCATCCGGAAGCTGCAGTTGGTTGAAAACGCAGCAGCGCGGGCAGTATAAGCACCCCTCTGTGTGCATCTGTTGCACCTCTGCTTCGCGAGCTGCGTTGGCTACCAGTAGGCTTTGGGGCACAATTCACGGTGCCGGTAGTCCCCCATAAAGCCCTTCACGGCTTGGGGCCAGGCTAGTTGCAGAACCGCCTCTTCCTGATTGCGTCGACCTCTCAGAAGAGGCATGTTACGGGTCCTGCCAATTAAGAAGTGCCATCTGGTGGGACCCAGGAAGAGCCTTTTGTGTTGCAGTGCCTGCCTGCAGAATACCCCCCCCCCCGGCAATCAGATTGGCCCCAACTCTGCAGCTGTGTCCCTAGGCGTGGGGGTCAGACTGGCAGTTAGAGCCGTGAGGTGGTTATTGTAATTGTTGACTGACTGGTTTTTACCTTGGCTGCTGGTTATTTATTTCATTTTGTCGTTGCTTTTGCTTTTAACTGCTGTTAGCGGCCCAGAGTCGTCATGGTGAGATGGGCAGCCCTATAAATTGCATAAATAAAAATAAATTCCACAGGATCTTGCGGCTTTCATCAGAATGACAAAAGCAGTGTCGTGCCAGAGTGGGTGTGCAATGTTTTCCCTGTCTGACACGCCCCCCCCGCCACGCTGTTGCTGGGGGTCCTATTTTATAGGAATCAAACTACCAGTTGGCGTGGGGGGGTTGCTTCCTGTGTACAGAGAGAAGGGCTGCTTCCACGTGTTCTCTGTGCATACCCTTTGGCGGGGGGGGGGGATGTAGATGGGCCTGTGGCATCAAAAGTCGGGTGCCCCTCCTGGGCGGAGAGTCCTTTTCCAGCATCCCTGCCAGCGCATCAGTGTGGGAAGCAGGACCAGCAGCTCCAATCCCTCATCTCTCCCCCCACGTTTCAGCTACACATGGAGGAAACCCTGAAAGGAGCTTGTGTCTTTCTTGTTCACATCTAGGTGTTGTTGTTCTGCCCTTTCTTTTTAAAATCCAGGAAGCCCAGAGGAAAGAGGAATCCGGAAATGGAAGAAGGGAACAGGCAAGGGCGGTAAATCCCTTGAAGGCCTCGAAAGCTACGACTTACCTTTTGGCATGGAAATCATCAAGAAGTACAGGTGCTTCAGTTTCCTGCCCATCAGTCCCACCTTCCTCGGTTACACGTGGAAAGGCTTCAGGAAAAGTAGTAACTGTGGGACTTCAGAGGACGACTCGGAGGCCACTGTATAGCCCCCGCCCACACCTCTGTCTTCTAGCTGTAGTGACAGACCCTTGTGCATTTCCTGCTATTTTATTGTATTGTATTGTATTGTATTGTACTTTTATTTTATTTTAACTTTATTTTATTTTGTATATTTGCATTTTAAATTCTGGAACTAGAGCTGAGACAGGTGATAAAAATAGCTTTCCCTATTGTAGACGGTGATAGCAATCTATAATGTCTCTCTACAGTTACATGGTATTCGTGTGGACATTTAAAAAAAACTTTGGGGATCAGATACTCTTTACTTTTGGCAAAACCGCTTTCCTTTACAAACAATCCCGATAAGTTTGGTAAATAGCATGTATGTAGCAGCACTCGGGCAGGCTGAATTTATCCTGTTTACAGGTTCTACATTCCATTCATTTGGTAAGTCTGCATAACCTTAACCCAAACCCTGCCTAAGTCATTTGTATCGTTCTGGCAAAGTATTGTAGCAGAGGCTCTTACGTTAAATCTGGGTGGACCGTTTTTCCCAAGTTGGGTGGCGGGGCAGAGTTTGCTCCCATGACCAGCTTGAAAGTGTTTGAATCCAGCGATGCCACTGGAACAGCGCAGGCCTCAGAAGAAAGAGGTGGCGATGGCTCACCTTTAATGGGAATGGGAGAGGGGCGCTTCGCTCCTTTTTCGCCCTTCAACTTCCCCGCTCCACTGCACCACGAAAATTCAGAATCAGAATGACTGAAATCTTGTTGCGTGATCTCAGACCACGATTGTTGTTTTTTAAAGTTTGGAAGTTGGAATGATTTCTTTTCTCTGCCACCTCCTCCCATTCTTGAACTAAGCAGGGCTTTCAATATTTTCCAGTACTGGCTGCAGCGGATAATGGAGGCTTTGCATGAACTCTTGCCCCGAATACATTAAGAGAGTCGGGAAGCTTCCTGGTACCCCTGGGGTAGAGAAGGAGCATAGTGGTGCGGGCATCCGAAGAGGGCTGTCCTCAGGTTGTTTGTCCCTGAACTGACAGCATGCCCAAGCAGAGAGGCTGTGCAGCACATCGGACTGGGTTCCAAACAGGTGCTCTGGGTTGCAGAGCGCACCAGCGAGGGAGGCCCTGGTCGTGAAGCAGCCGTCTTTTTTCCCTGGGATGGCATGGCAGCTGCAGCGGGCGGGCGGGCGGGCAGGGAGTGGGCGCTCCCAGCTCCTGGGTGTCCTGGAACACCCCCGTGGCCTTGCTGCTGACGTGCT
This sequence comes from Charina bottae, assembly GCA_023362775.1. NCBI lineage: Eukaryota > Metazoa > Chordata > Lepidosauria > Squamata > Charinaidae > Charina > Charina bottae. The sequence goes on along the minus strand of JALMGJ010000014.1, from coordinate 23,225,557 downwards.
TCGCAGCTTTACCAAGAGATTCATTGCCTGTGGTGCAAGTCAGTTCTAGGCAATAATAATATTTATTAAGCGCAGAAATCGTTGAAGTAAAAGAGTCCCTTTGTCTCCAGGCCTCTCTCTGTTCAGACGTTTTTGCCAGTCCCCAAAGTAACCAGCAGTTAGTGCTGCCTTTTCCCACTTTCTTTTTCCAAATGGAGCCCAGGGTCTGTTTTAAGGATGGGAGAGGCGCTATGCATGGCATTGCTGTCTGCCCAATAGTTTAACGGGTATTGGGGTGCCTCTCTGGGCCCCCTTCAGTCCCTTCGTCTGTTTTTTCCCCTGAACTGATCTTGGCTCTGATATTGTGCAGCTGTTGATACCATTGTAAGAATTTATCCCTGTTTAATGTTCTCACTATGACAGTTTAGTTTGTAGATACAGGTGAGTTTAGCCTTTCTTGCTCTTTTTTCCCCAAAGGTGGCCCCCAAATTGTTTAGTGTTTTTTTTAAAAAAAGAAAAGAAAAAAAAGATGTGGAAAGATTTTTCAGAGCGGTATTAGTGCTCCAGGTTTTTTAAGGCCAGTATGCTCTGATCTGCTGCTCACGTGTTGCATGTCGTTGTGTTTAAAGCAAATATTGCAGATGGTTGGTTGGCTGCTAAGAAGGGCCACTCGAGAGAGGAGGCTCAGGAGGTCTCAGAAGGATGTAAGGAGCTTGAATGAGTCAGAACGCATTGAGTGGTGCAGAACAGAAACAGGTCAGTGGACGGCCGTCATTTCCTGCCATTTCTGTAGTAGCTCTTCCCATCAAGAGCATTTCTTTTCTCTTGGCACTTCCTTGGACAGCTTTCAGTCGTTTGCTTCCTTAGAATCAAGCCAGCCAGAAAGTAGAACGGTCTCTCTCTTAATTATAAAAAAGATTAGATCAGAACTCATGCTCAGTTCCTTGAAAACGACCTCCCTTGGCTTGGAGGAAGGCACAACACTAAAGCCTATGGCCTCCTCTGCAGGGAGTCCCCTTGAATTCCTCTGGACCTCCTTCCAAGAAAAGCTGCATAGGATTGCACTACAAGGCTGCCATCACAGGCATATTTATGTAGCAGTTAATGCCACTGAGCATAGTGACAGGTTTTGAATTAGTGTAGAAGGACCAAACTGCATGTTTAGTTTCTCCCTTATATGTAGGTGCAACCAAAGAAAGAAAGCTGGAAAGAACAGCTGCCGTGTGTTGGTGGTAGCTGTAATCCTTTAGAATGCCAAAGCCCGTTCATTTTGCGCACATACAGAAGCAAAAAGTTGTGTGGCCATACTATTGGCAGAATGTAATATATTCTGATTTGGTCCTAGTCTCTTTTTTTTTTTTTGGTCTTCTCCTTTGATGCAAAACCCAAATACCCCTGAATATGAAGCAGTGCTATCTTCCACCCTTGCGCATTTGTTTCAACAGGCTTACCCAAGAGTAAGAGTGCGTAGAAAATAACGCAGCTACCGTGCCCACTGCTGGCAAGACATGTATTTTGAGCACTGCAGTATCCGAATAACAGCCGTGGCACAATGCAAACCTTAGTTTCAGTTACCGGCTTTGGAATTCCACTTCAAATGAAATTATGATCTTAAGAGCCTATTTGTACATTACACAGAAGCAAGGAAGGAGCAACTCCATCAGATATACGCCTATCGTTAAAGACACAAGTTCTTGCTTTTCTGAGACTCCCTCGTCTAGAAAGTAGTGCTGATGGCCTAGAAATGGTATATTGATCTTAGCTAGTTCAGTTGTACTAACTGCGCCAGTAGGACTGCAAGCTGCAGGAAATGCTTGGGATGTGCAACATTTACAGGGACAATCTGATTTGCTAAACGATTCGGTCACAAAATTCGTGAGGGAACCCAGGCCACTTTGAATAACTGATTTTAATGTAATAAGGCGCTCTGTTTATCCCACAACAGTGGCCAGAAAAGGGCAATGGGCACGCTGCTGTAGCTTCCTGCATAAGATCTGGGAGGGCTCTGTGGCAGTATTGACGTATTGAAGGCACTCCCCAAAGGTTCAGCATTTCTGCAGCTGTAGGAACAGAAGGAAAGTGAATGTCAGTCCTCAGAGACGTTTGGTTTTTAAAATTTAACCTCCTTTTGGGAGAGTTGATAGCTGAAGTTTGCCAAGTGGAAGCGGTTCCTGTCCCATGGAATGATGAGGCGGCAGCAGATGTCCTAGCCTGGGAAGGGACTCTTTTTGTGCATCTTTTTGTTTGTTTGTTTGTTTGTTTGTAAAGTGCTGCATGAATCTGAGCTGCTTATCGATGGGCTTTAAATCCTGTGTCCTGAGTTGAATGTAAGAGTCAAGAGCAGGAATCCCTAAATCCGTTTACTTAGGAGAAAGCCTGAAATCAATGGATATTCCTTTGGAATTGGTGTGTGAGGTGGGGTGCAAGATGCCTCTTATGTATTTTAGCTGAAGAAAAGCAAAAGCAAGGCACTTTGAATTGTGTCTTCGTGCAGAGCTGTCTGGCTTTCAGCCATCTGAGTGAGAGAATGTTGTGTACAGAGAATATGTAATGGAAGGGAAAAATTATTTCATTTAAATTAAAAGAGATATTAATGACAGGAACACTGCTATGTCATGTTGAGGATGTAAAAACAAATATTCAGAACAAAATCATTTGAAAACTTTTGTTTTTAAAATAAAATATCATGACTTTTTTTTTGTTAAATTAAGTATTTTGACAAAGATGTTTGAATGTGTTTTATAAAATGATGCCTCTTGAATTTATATTTAATTGTTAATTTTATCCATGAATAACAAAATGTATTAATCAGAATAAGCTGTATCAGGGAAAAAAGTTTTTAAATTTACACAGTTTGTTTTACGCCGTTTAATACTGACTTTCAACGTGACAACTTTGTACATGAACATTGCAGTATTTTATTTCCATAAACCTAAAAAGGAAAAACAAAACCAACACCCAACAAGTGACATTTCCACCTAGGATAATAAATATCAGACTTCCTGGGTGGGAGTGATATGATTGTCATGACAGTGTCATGTGATAAATTTATTTCATTGACAAATTGCTAGCAATTGTGTATACTTTATTTACCCATGTTTATACAGTATCCTTAAATAAAGATGGAAGACTTCTTGGTCATTCCCTGCTGAGAACATGGTACTGGCAATGTAGTTCAGTACTTGTAACAAATGCTTTGGAACACAGGGCTTGTCTGGACACAAGGCGAGATGTGGGACCATCTCAGGTAGTGATTTTGATCTTGACTGCCATTTAGGGTAGAGATCGGGAGCTCCTGGCCAAGCAGGAACAATCGGAGCACTCCTTATTCGCAGGCCTCATTTGAAGGGAAGGAGAGTTGCCATGATCTTGGCTCAGCTCCCATGGATTCAGTGTGGCTTGTGTGGGAGAACATCCCCATGGATTGGACCCCACCTTAATTAATATGGGTGCACGTGCATATTATTTTTTGGATTTTCCACCTCAAGCATCCAGATGTCTTGTGCCAAAACAATCTGTTAACCAGATGCAAAGATTAAGCTGTCAGACCAAAACACATCAACTTCTTGCTGGTGGCACAAACCACTCTTAAGCTTCTATCATCTATGAAATGCTGGTATAAATGTCGGGCCTTTTCCGTGTTACAGCTCAAATGTTGGGCGACCTCCAGCTCTTAAGACCGTGGCCTTTCCTGTTGTTTCTGAGCTCCCCTTTGCTTTCAGACCAGTCCTCGCCATGTCAGCTGTAGGTTGCATTCCTGTGAGAGAGAAATGGGAACAGGCCAGAGTGTCCTGTCCAGGGGCGGGGTTTCTCAGCCTCAGCAGCTTTGGGATGTGTGGACTTGGATGCCCACCATGCTGGCTGGAGAATTCTGGGAGTTGAAGTCCACACATCTTAAAGTCACTGAGGTTGAGAAACACTGGCTTACAGCATTGGTAGAAACTGAGCCCAATTTACCTGCTAAAAATAAATACTCCGTATTAATGTGCTCCCTTGAAGCAGCAATCCTGGAAATGCTGGTTAGGCTGTGTGCACCTGCATGCAGATTTGGTTCATCCCTGAGCAGATTTTCAACTAGCCGTAAGGATTTCATGACCTCATTAGTTTCTCCGAAGTAACTCCTGTCTCTCAAGAGCCTCTTCCCAGGAGACTTGCCTTGTCTTCAAAGGTAGCTTTCCCCACCCTGGTGCTGGTTCTCAGGAAGCTCAGTCAAGCTCAAGAACTTCTGGAACCATTGCCTTGTAGTATTTGCCTCAAGGACCCCCGAGCCCTTCCAAAAATCACGGGAGGAAATCGTTAAACACAGCGAGGGACCCCTTTAACCTATGTAATGGCTGTCATTTAAATTTTAATTCAATAGGATTGTTACTTGGGCCCCAATCCATTTTGGAGGTGAAACCCTTGGCATTCCACTCCAAGGCCACGTAAACCTGAAGCCTGAAGTAGTTGGGGTCCCCCACCTTTTACCTGTAAAGCGGACAGCCATCGCTTGCCATTCGATGTATGCCTGCATCCCAAAGTGGTGCAATTCATCTCGGTGTGTGTGACAGACCAGCACAAAAGGAGATTTTTTTTAAAAAAAAGTTTTTTTCCAGTGGCCTTCTTGAACAAAATAATTCTTAAAACCACCACAAGGTGGTATTAGGCATAATTCTCTGTAGAAAACGGGCTTTGTTTTTGTTTTGCATGGTGCCTGTTGCCTCTCTAGAGAACCTCATTGAAAAGTTTCTTAACTGGCCTGGACAGAGGTTAGGAAACGCACTGGGGGTTTGCCTTTTGTGGTACCGTTCCTTTGTCCTTTGCTCTGCGAGGAGGCCACGTGCTAGCCAGTATTTCGCTTCTGCCCGTTGGTCTCTGCCGTTGCCATGCTGGGCTGCTTTTAAGTATTGAGAATTCATCTCCAGAAACATCCAAAGCACTCCTGTTCTGTTACGATTTCATTGTGGCTGTGATTAGTCATTCATACATATTTGATAGCAGAAAATTAATTACCTTGTGTATTGTCCAGCATCTATTCAAGTAAACTATCTTGCTGCTGATTCAAACTAGAGTGCATTTCCTCCCCCCCTTTTTCCCCCTCTGTTGATAACAATTTTTGCTGTAACAAATCTTAACTGTTTTTTAGACAGTGGGAATAAATCTCTCTTTTCATGAGTTTTCTGTGAATGACCTTAGCTACACAATCTCATGTTACATACAGGTTGGGTTTTTTTCTTTGAGATGTGTAGTTCTTTTATTGAGATTTTTATGGATTTTGTTCTGTTTTATTTTTCCTAACAATTGCTTTATTAAACGTTGAAATATTTAAAAATATGTAATATTTGGACCAGATGTTGTGAATAATAGTAGATAAAAGCTATTTTATTCTGTATTTTTAAAAGCTGTTCAGTATAAATAAAAGGTGACATAGATGCAACTTTGTAACTGGATTGTGGTGATAATTTTGCAAATACACAAAACTCAACATTAGATCCAACCAGTTGCTTTATTGCCTAAAGCTGTATTGTCCCAAAACCACTGAGAAAAAGCAAACAAACCTTAACATTTTGGACCCACCCAGTATTGACAACTCGGAGGGCTGCAAAAGAGACGTTGGCCACACTTGCACTCCTGATCTATGAGAAAAAGTAGAAGTTCCTCCTCTGAAAGAGATTTGAAATGCAAATTGTTTTTTCTTAAGCAAATTTAATGACAGCTGGTGAAAAAATACAATTTTTCAGTAATACACCAGTGCTAAACTATGGCTATAATGTTTGAATAAACCACAGTTGGCTGGATTGACACAACACATTAAGACAAAACCAGTCAATAACATGACGGAGTAGTGTGAGGTGTGCATCAAGTCTCTCTCTACTACATCAAATGTGGCAAATGTTTTTTTTAAAGTAGGTCATCTTTGAGCCGATTGCATGGTTACAACAATGCCATTTACTTGGCAGCAATATGGAAGTGGTTTACCATGGCCTAGAGCCTGGTATTCCTTGGCAATCTTCCATCCAAATAAATTTGGTCTCCTTCCAGATACCTTTTGACTGCAGTACCTTGGACAGCTACATCTAGAGAATGCAGGAATGAGGTTTTCTGTGGGCGGTTGAAATTACCTTCTCAACCTGGCATGCTTTCCATGTGTTGGGCCACCCTTCCCAGAATTCCAAGCCAACTGGAAAAATTAACAGGGGATTCTGAAATACCTCTGATTCCCACAGCTCACACACTTTGGACCTCCACTGGTCTCTGTTGCTCAGCAATGATTATATAAGCTTTAAGATGTTAAGCTTTGAATCTGCTGAGCAAGTAGAATTTAAATGGGACTTCTCTATCCATTGCCTTTAGAAACAATCCTAAATTGAATTCCCTGAAAGCAATGCAAGCAGCGCACCTTGATTTCATACTAGAAGTATATGACGAGAGAGCCCGGATTATACTTTATATGGCACTATTAATGTCCATGGTATTTTGCATGCTTTGTGCCCATGTAACCACGATGGTTCAGCTAAACAAACCATGTTTGATATGTGAACTCCGTGCTTTGCATAGTATTGCATTGTCTTGCCAACCAAACTAGAATCCTGTATAAAGGGAAATTAAAAAGAGGTAAACAAATGCGGTAGAAAAGAGACAAGAATATAATCCCTACATCTTAAAAGCCCACCAAAATAAATCAGTCCTATCAAGCTAACTCAATGTAAGTCAGAAGAAAAAAAGGAGGAGGACTCAATTCTTCAGAATAAGATGGATAGCAAAAATTAAACCTCTACCTTGTTTTCCGTTAATAATCCCGCAAGGGGCAATTCCCTTCCGGCTGTTCTTGCTCCAACATCAACATCGATTGAAGGCCAATCAGGGTGTGGGCAGGGGACAGGACATCCGGAATCATACCACTGAAGCCCCCCTTCTGTCTTGCAAGCATCTCACATACAAAGGAGGGGCTTCAACTGCATAATCCTGGCTGTCAATCTTCACTTTTTTGACCGCCTGAGGAACCCCTGTGCCCAGTTGAAGGGGCAGAAACGGTGCTCTTTAGCCATGCATAATAGCCTGTTCAATTGTCCAGTTTGGGAAAGGAGCCATTATTTCCAAGACTGCCACACTGAGTAGGAGATGTTGATAAAGGGATGGCAAGTCACTTTTCACAGGACAAGGACTGCATGGGCTTGAAATGAATTCAGTTCAATTGAAATGTCACTGAGTGCATTTTCCCTCCTATAACTTGCTGTAAAAGCTGACATGTGCATATATTTTATATGTTTCATTCTTCTTAAGGAGTTTGGGGAAGACCGTAGTTCAGGGTTGAGTACCCCGTGCTTAGAGAAATGCGGAAAAAAAGAATCTGGCGAGCAAGTAATTCAAATGTCACTGGAAAAGAAGCCTGCATCTTTCTTTTTTTCCCCTTCTTCTGCAGAATGTACGCTGTAGGATTTTTCCTCTCAGTTTGACAGTCATGGGGAAGGCCAGAAAAGCCATAAAGAGAGTAAAGTGGGCACAACTACTTGAAATTCATGGCCAGCTGCTTCTCTGGCTCATGACATTTCAGCAGGCACACAACTGCTTTTAACCAAACTGGGGCGTGGTGGCTCAGCGGGTAAGATGCCAGGCTTGTAGATCGGAAGATCGCAAGTTCGGAGGTTCGAATCCCTAGCCCCGCATGACAGAGTGAGCTCCCGCACTCGCCCCAGCTCTTGCCAACCTAGCAATTCGAAAGCATGCAAATGCAAGTAGATGAATAGGTACCACTTTGGTGGGATGGTAACAGCGTTCCGCGTGCGTCATGCCGGCCACATGACCGTGGAAGCATCTTCGGACAACGCTGGCTCTTTGGCTAAGAAACGGAGATGAGCACCGGCCCCTAGAGTCGGACATAACTTCACAAATGTGCGGGGGGAACCTTTACCTTTAATAGTCATAAGGACCAGAAATCAGTCCATTAAAACAACAAAGCTGTGAGATGCAGAGGGCTGAATTTGCAGAATCAGGTCCCATACCCTTGGAGAAATTTCAGCCCACAGGAAACCATTGCATATTTGATTTCTGAGAGTTTCTGGAGGGAAGCTGGAAAAAAGCACCATCCTTTGCTTCACAGTTCAGTAGAGACTTGAGTCTAACTTTAGTGGTTCCTGCATCACCTTGGATTAAATATACCCCTATGTGCAAAATGTGAGTTTTCTCTGCTGGAAAACACATTGATTCAACTCAACCCCAGTTCATGCCCTTCCCTTTCCCAGTTACTCTGTTATATGGCACATACTTGGGGGGATCCATTCCACTATGTAGTATCCTTCCACTTGGCCATGATGTGTTTCGCATCTGGAGCCTGTGTCAGAAGCCTGCATGAACTGTTGAGTTGATGAGGTGCAGGAAATAGTATGTTGGCTTGCAAGGAAATCTCTAGATTAAAGATCCTAGCTTGCATAAAATAAGATGAAGGTGGTCTATTCTTGTGGAGTTGGTGAATGCCTGCAAGGAAGCAAAGGTGAAGGCTTCATCACGAATGAAAGGACCGAAATGTATGTCTGACATAATGAATTAGTGTCATATTGGTTATTAGAGGTGTGCAAATGAAAGTAGGAATCTATAGGATCGTGATTGGTGCACGTAAGTGGTGATCTTGACGGTAGCGCAGAAAAGTTGGCAACATTCTGAATGAATGCAATTGGGAAAAATTATTCTGCTAAGTGGTACAAATGGATATGGGAATAAAGCAAGAGAATATAGAATACGGGATGGGGGCTATTTGTAATCTGAAGAATGAATGAGAATGGGGAGAATCTCTGTAGAGAAAAGTCTGTTTTGAATATGTGGTTTGAGCCTATGTCTACTCATATGTGCACGACAAAAGAATGAATATAAATCTAAAAGCATGACTGATTTAATTATTTATGATGAAAGAAAGAGAAAATTAATGAAGAATACAGAGTGATGAGAAGTTCTGAATGGGGCAGAGCCCACTTTTTGTAGTGTCATGAGTGAATCTTCAGAAAAAATGGGCATTAGAAGGAAAGAAGTGAAAAAACATGAGTGAAAAGAGAACTGCTGCAGGAAGTACAAATCCTGTATGAAAAAAGAATTAGACATAAGATTAATCTCTGAAGAGAATGAATGGATAGTGGATATAAGGAAAGAGAATGTGGAAGGTGGTTGTCAAAGAAAAGAACGATGTTACAGAGCGCCGTGGAAATATGTAAAGGCTGCTTGGGGGGTGAAATAAAATGGTACAAAAAGGAGGGCAAGAGATAAATATTGTATAAAGGGGATAGTGAGGGAAAATAGTTGCGAAGAATGTCGTCAAAGAGAGCAAGGAAGAGTTAAGATTAAAGGCAGAGAAAATGCAGAACGATTTTGCTGGAAATTTTAAAAAGTTGCTCTGAAAGTGGCTGAAGGGAGTTAAAGCAAGGAGACTCCAGCAGAGTGAAATGGAATTTAAAATAAGTGATGAAATGATTTGGGATGAAACTGAAGGGAGGAAATGTTGGAAGGAGTCTTTGAGAGATTTGCAAGGGAATGAAGTGGTGCTGAGTGGAACTGAATGCTATGAGCATTAGCATCCAAGAAAGAAACAATGAAAAAGAAATAATACAGGCTGTTGAGAATGTTGAAGAATGATAAGGCTGCAGGTGTAAATGACATCATTGGAAAATGTTAAAACACGGGTGTAGTTTACTTATGGAATGGCTTTGCAAATTGTTTTACAGGTGTGCTACTATTGTTCCCCCTTCAAAGGCAAAGGTAACAAGAGCGAGTGCAAAAACTACAGGGGGTTGTGTTTTTTTTTTTGTTAAGTGTGCCTGGAAGGTGTTTGGCAGAATTAGGAGCAAAATTGGGAAGTGGAGTGGAGCTTTGTGCCAGGCAGGGGATGCGCAGACCAGATTTTTCCTTAATTTTGAAAATGAAGTATGTGAGATTGTCCTTCTGCTGATTTAGAGAAAGCACAGGATAGCGAATGGGCTTGAATGATGGAGTGTGTTGCATGAATACTGGATCCGGCACTGCTTGCTGAATATAAGAGGGTATACGATGGAGTTAAAGCAGGTGGAGAATAAATGGAATGCTAAGTGAATTTTGAGCAGAGAGTAAGAGAAGGATGTGCGATGTCCCCTTGCTTGTTTAGTGTATTTATAGATAAATATAGAAGGAAGCTTGTGTGATGACCTTAGAGATACACTGATACAGGATGTGAATGTATGTATATGCAGGTGTAATGGTATGTGGGAATGACCTTGGGGAAGAGCTGCAGCCGAGGAAGGAGGAAGAGCTGCAGCCGAGAAAACGATCCAATAAATGAAATTTGAGTCCAAAGGAGGAGAGGTGGCGAAAGCGACTCAGAAGGGACCCTCCCTAGTTTTCGGGAGAGTAAAAGTGAGGGAAGGGAGGAATACTTTCAGACTTGCAAGATTCTGTTAATGTAACCTTGTAATAAAGATAGAGCAAGTACCCCTGGGTGTGCTTCTTGTCTGGACTACCTCGCAAGGCTGACATCAATCTTACAGATTTTCTACTCTCTTCCTAAGAGAAGCAGAAGATTCCGCCTTGGAGTTTTAAGAATGGCCTCCGATCCCCAGGGGACTACTCTATCCACCGAGCACCTAGCAGCAGCGTTGTTGCAATGCCAGCAGCAAGTAGATGTGGAAGTGACCAATTTGCAGAATGCCATGATACAAGTAACACAACAGCCGGGACAGAATCCGCCTCACAGCTCTTCCTCCTGTCTCCCAAGGTCATTCCCACATACCATTACAGCAGGTGATTGCCAGAGTCCCTTCCTTTCAGTCGAGACGAGAAATAGTGAATCCCTGGAATAAGAATCTAAGACAGTGTTTCTCAACCTTAGCAACTTTATGTTATGTGGACTTCAACTCCCAGAATTCTGGGAGTTGAAGCCTACATACCTTAAAGTTGAAGTCCACATATCTTAAAGTTGCCAAGGTTGAGAACACTGATCTAAGAGCTCTGCTTAATTATGTATTAGAAAGGAAGGTTAAGTTGACAACACAAGAATTCCAGTGAGTACCTTACTTTCAAATGAGACAACTTTATAAAAGTCAATTTATGGTGGCAAAACTGGTCCACTTCCAATGCAGGAGGATGTGGAAAGACTTGTCACTTTTGTGTGAAAGTGTGTGTGTATTCACTGTTTGGGTAACTGCTATTCCTTTTATCAATTTGAGAAATAACTCTCATATGATACCTGTAGGTTGAGAACCTGAGTAATTTGCACTGAATGTTAGTCTGTATCATGCCATGAAGAGTATGGATTGGAATATTAATGAATCAAAGACCGTGGTAATTAATGTTTGATAGGAAAAATAATAGGAAGAGAATTGACGCTTTTGAACTTTGGGCTTGGAGAAGACTCCTGAGAAGACCGTGGACAGCCAAGAAAACAAACCGATGGATCATCAAACAATCAACCCAGAGGTCTCACTCGAGGCACAAATGACCAGGCTCAAATTATCTATTTCGGACACACTATGCAAAGACTCTGGAGAAGGCTCTAATGCTGGGAAAGGTGGAAGGGAGGAGGAGAGGACGACCAGCAGCAAGGGGGATGGACTCAGTTACAGTGGCGATGGGGGCACCGTTGGAAGAGCATAAGGACCAGGTTAGGGACAGATCGTCATGGAGAAGGTCCATCTATGTGGTCGCTAGGAGTCGAAAACGACTTGATGGCACATAATCAACCAAAACAGAAAAATGGATGAGGGATGAATAGGTGCTGAATGCAGACAAGGCAGAAGTGAATGACCACTACAGAAGGGGATTGGCTCTGCAGAAAGGACGGATGAGGATCACATTGCAAAACAAGTGAACGGGCTGAGAGGAATGGAAGACTGAGGAGGTTGGGGTGGGGTGGAGTTGACAAGATTATGAAAAAGAGAGTTGAGACATTTATAAAATGAAAGGCTATATATAAAGTTTATATGGATGTGGTAGAAACGAGAAGAAGATGTGGAGAAGACTCTTAAGAGTCACAATAATTTAGCTTGCCTCTTGGAAGCCGTGACAATAGAAGAAACTTGCCCAAATAAGAAACTTACCCAAAGAAAAGCAATGTAGTTTATGCAATCCAGTGCAGTGAGGAGTGCTCTGAACTCTACATTGGAGAAACCAAACAACCTTTGTACAGGAGGATGGCCCAACACAGGAGAAGTAACACCACAGGACCAGAGTCAGCAGTTTATCTTCATCTAAAGGAAAAAGGACACTCATTTGAGGACATTAATGTTCACATTTTAGACAGAGAAGATAGGTGGTTTGAGAGAGGGGTCAAGGAATCCATTTATGCCAACTTGGAAAATCCTTCCTTGAATAGAGGTGGGGCCTCAGGCACAATCTTTCCCCTATTTTCCTTCCTGCTTTGTGTTCTGTGCCTAGGAAGATTAAGACCATTTCACAAGCTCAACAGCAGCATGGTGATCTTAACGATCCTCCTTTAGATGATAAAGGGACTTAGAAATAACATCTCAAAAATAACCATGACCTAGCCCCAGGTGCAAGGTCACACAGCCACCCTAGAAACATATTTAAGGATTCCCTTACCAACTTTGCTCAGACTGAAGAAGCTCCAGAGAAGAGAGAGAGCCAGTTTGGTGTACAGGGAGTCCTGGGGTTACGATGGCAATTGGGACAGGATTTCCATCGCTAAGCGATGCAGTAAAGCGTGACATCATGTGACCGCACTGCTTAGTGACAGCAGTCCCCATTGCTGTCATAACCCCAGGACTGCACGGGTTGTTAAGCGAGGGCCTCAGGAAGAGGTAGGAGTCCCAGGCAAGCAGGCCAGCGGGTGAGAGATACGGGTGGGGGGGGCTGCCTTGGGTGGGGGCTACGGAGCACGGGGGTGGGGAGCAGCCTGCGACCTGCCAGCTTCCCCACTGACTTTGCTTGTGGGAAGCCGGCAGGGAAGGTCTCAGATGGCAATCGCGTGACTGCGGGACGCTGCAACCGTCGTAATTATGAGCCGGTTGCCAAGAGCCCAAATGGCAATCGCGTAACCGTGGGGACACTGCAACGGCCACAACTTTGAGGACTGGTTGTAAGTTTCCTTGTTCAGCACCGTCGTAACTTTGACTGGTCGCTGAAGGACTACCTGTGGTGGTTAAGGCACCAGGCTAGAAGCCGTGAGTTCTCGTCCCACCTTAGGCAAAAAAGCAGCTGGGTGACCCTGGACCAGTCACCCTCTCTCAGCCCGAGGAAGGGGCCAATAGCAAACCAGGAGACTGAGAGTTCTAGTCCCGCCTTAGGCATGAAAGCCAATTGGGTGACCCTGGACCAGTCACTCTCTCAGAGCCCGAGGAAGGAGCCAATGGCAAACCAGGAGACTGAGAGTTCTAGTCCCGCCTTAGGCACGAAAGCCGGCTGGGTGACTTTGGCCCAGTCACTCTCTCTCAGCCCTAGGAAGGAGGAGAAGAGGGCAAACTACTGTGGAGTCCTCGGTGCTCTCTGAGCTTGGTGCTTTGCTTGCAGACGTTTCATTACCCAACTAGGTACCATCATCAGTGCTGGTGAGTGTGGGGTTTGCTCCCTGTTTACATACAGTAGCTTGCCTTGCCAGTGTTGGTGGGGTGTGGTTTCCTTGGTAGACCGGATAAAATTTGGTAGAAGTTGTTTCCTCCTTAGTAGGAGGTTCACCAATTTATTTTTACAATTTGCTCTCCCTGGCAGTGATGATGTTGCCTAGTTGGGTAACGAAACTTCTGCAAGCAAAGCACCAAGCTCAGAGAGCCCCAAGGACTCCACATTCCAACCCGGAGCTACATTCTCTTCTATGGAAAACGGAGCTACAGAGATTCTTTTCTATGGAAAACCGCCTCTGAAATCTCGCGGAGAAAACCGCAGGGACCCATCCAGACAGTCACCAGGAGTCAAGGCTGACTCGAAGGCACCAAAAAACAAAACCGCTGGAGAGGAAAGGAGGACGCGTAGCCCACGGGGAGCCCTGGAGATGCCAACCGAACCAGCTTAAGAGAGACCAACAGTCCTGTCCCCCCCGCCCCCCTGCCATCTTCTGGAGCTGCCCTTCTGAAGATGAGGCTGGGGAGCAGGGCCTTTTGAGGGGCAGGCCAGCTTCGGAGTCCTCCGTCTTTCTCGGGGGACAAAGGCGCCCTTCGCTGTCCTTCTTTCGAAACGGGAGGGGGCATTTGGGCGGGGGGGGACGGCGTGGTTTGGGGGGCAGGCTAGCCGCTCCCGGCCCCCGGAGGGTCCTCGCCCGCGGCAGCCGAGCCGGAGCCCGCGCGTCCCGTCCCGGCGCCCCCTCCCAACCCGCAGAGGGCGGGCGGGGGCGGGGGGGCTACCTGCTCCCCGCCGCCCCCTGCCCGCGCCGGCGCCAATGAGCGAGCAGGACGCCGGGGGGGCGCGCGGCCATTGGCGCGCCCGGGCCCGTGGCTCGGCGCAGAGGAGGGGCGTGAGGCTGGGGGCCGCCCCCCGCCTGATCGGTCTTGGCCGCCGCCCGCGCCGGATCAGCGCCGGGGTCTCCCGCCGGATCGCAGCCCGGAGCCCGCAGACCGCCCGGCCCAGCGCCTCCCGGTAACCATTGGCTCTGCCTGCCAGCTGCCCGCCGGTCTCCCTCGGGTCCTGCTCGGGGCGGAGGCGCTTCTCTGCCGGGAGCCGCGAGAGACGGTCCTTGCCGCGGGCGCTGCGCTGCTCGGCGCCGCCAGGAGCCCCGCTGCCCTTAGGCGAGGCCGGGCGGCCCGGCGCTCGCGCGGCTGCTGGAGCGGCTGCAGGTCGGAGCTGTGGCCAGGGATGCCCAGCGCCGACAGAGCCTCCTGGGCACGGACGGGCAAGGACCGCCTCTGGAGTGGCCCCTGCCTTGCGGGGGGGGGGCTTAGGACGAAGGGCCCAGTGGTTAGAGCCTTGGGGTCCTCCAGCCTGTTTCCTCCGGGCGCTTCTCCCCTCCTCTTTCTCCAAGAAGCCCCCGAGCCGGTCCTTAGAGAAGAGCTAACTCAGCTCCAGGCCACTGAAGAGACGTTGGTGATGTTAAGTCACGGGCAATTGGGAACAAGCCACCTCCGTCTCAGTTCACACCACATTGAGACGAAACCAACCACCCCAGCCGTGCTTACACCTTTGGGTGAGCCAGTACTTCGGTGGAATTCACACCATGTGTTTGTGAACCCAGCCCTTATGGATGTTTTTACCTATTTGGTGTGCTTGGTTTTCGCTTAGCATAATGTGTGCACTCAATCATCGTGGCTTGTTAAGAGAAAAGACGGCTTAGATGGTGTGTGAACTTAGCCACTGAGTTTAGAAGCCAGAAACAATGGAGAGTTGTGGGGAGGGGGTCTCTTCTGCTGATGGGGTTAGGCCTGAATCTTTGCTTACACGGACCTGCTGCCTTTAAGGCCACGACTAGACATTTTCTTCCCTCCTGCTGCTGCTGGCCAAGGATTTGCTGATCTAGGGAGCTGGAGGAAGTGGGGTGGGGAAGGAAGGTGAAAAGAGGAAGTGGGGCAGGGAGGAATCGTTTCGCACTGTCTGGGTGGGTAAGAAGTGTCGGTTCCTCTCGGAGAAACCATTCGCTCTGCTGGCGCGAGGACCGTTTGGAGCTTCAGGAGCACTGCGTTTCTGCAGGACCCCCGTGCAGGTGAAATGCGTATTTTAGATCGAAAAGACCCAAAATGCACTAGATTGTTAGCCATGCTGGGTTGTGAATGATTGGAGTTGTAGTCCTGAACAAATGGAGAGCGCCACACTAGGCAAGGCTAGATAATAACTTCTGGCGTCCTGCATTTATTTTCCTCCTTTTTTGTTCTATTTCCATTTGATTTTCGATCCAAAGATGTAAGTTTGCTTCTGATGCTAGAACACATGTGCTTTTGAGACTTCATCTTCTTGTTTTTGCTTTAAAATTGTTGGTCCCCCTCTGGAAATGTTTGTTTTGCGAGAGTTTCACCTTGATAACTGTTCTGCTTTGCTGCCAGCTTCATCTGCAAGCTAGGGACATCTTGTATCTCACTAAGTTATTTACTAAAATTCCTCCACTCTTTATATTCTTAACGTGTCCCGTGTCTGAAGATTGAGAGTATCATCCAGAACAGTGTTTCTCAACCTCAGTAACTTTAAGCTGTGTGGACTTCAACTCCCCGCTGGCTGGGGAATTCTGGGAGTTGAAGTCCACACAGTCGCTGAGGTTGAGAAACACTGATCCAGAAGATCAGAACTTCAGCACTGAATATGGGGAACTTCCAGCTAAGAAACTAGGAGTGGGAATCTGCAAAATTCCAGACCAGGAAAGACTTTTATAGCTTCTTAACTGAATTGCAAATCTCTTTCAAAACTCTGAAGCCTTCTTGAATTGGGGAAAGGGGGTGCTGATTCAAGCTGCTGCTGTTCTAACACGTGTTTCCTTGTGCACATTACCAGTGTGGTGTTTAAACAACATCTTACAGACTCTTCTAATGATCAGGAAGCTTTGAACCGCTGCATGAGGAAATGCCTCTCTGTCTGCTTTGCATATGTTGTAGAAAAGGAAGCGAACAGTTTCCATATCCCCACCGTTAAGGTCTAAGAGGTATATGAATTGTTTAGAAGATTCTCCTGGTCTTCACATGGAGGGGATGTGGCTGATCAGGCAAGGCTGAACGATTGCTGGGTGACCGATCCTGAGAGGAAGGAGGTGCTTTGCATACAACAGAGTCCAGATGGGGATCCTGACAGCTCCCTGTTGGGCTGAGAGAGTTGGTGGATATCAGAATGGCCATCAGGTTAGCTTGGAATCCAATGATAAATCCCTAGGAACCAGAATTCTAGTTGACTTAGCAGTAAGAACAAAGAAATGGCGCCTCCTTTAAATTAGACTTCTGGAAAAAAAAACACTTGAGGAGGAGGTGCCAGAAGTAGATTTAGTCTGAAAGGACTTGTAAGCTCTCTTCTGGTTCCAATCCCAAATTCCTGGGTGGAGAGACACCATATTTCTTGATTTTTGGCGAATGCATGTGTCTGAGCCCTGCTTTGCACATTGTTTCAGTTGACAGTCCTCTAGAAGTTACTGAAAACGAAGTCGATCCTGTTCAAGTTCGCTTCCTCCCAACTGCAGATTCTTGGCGTAGAGCTAAGTGGAATGATGTAGTCAATGGGTTTTTATGATCCTGGGAATCAAGAAGGTTTGAGTGTTGTCCAAACAAAACAAAGGGAATGTAATATTCACGCTGATGACAAAAGCAAATTAATTAAATAATACTGTGGAAGGATAGTGTTTTTTAATGATCATGAATTATAACTTCACACAGTGGTAGGGAAGGTTTTGATAAACACAACAATTAAACACTTCTTTCATTTGGTTTTTCTCAAGGATAATCAAGGCCAGTCTATAGTTACAAAGTATTTATTGAACAAAGGCCGAACGAAGCAGAAATTAAAACACTACACATGCTTTATTTGTAGTTATCCTTTTCAAGCTGCTTTTTCTAGTTCAAAAAGTGAAGTTGGCAGCAGGGCAGTTCTTCCGTTGACCATGCGGTGGTCTGAAATACTTTTTGACAATATTTGACCTAAAGTCGTAACAGAGGAAGTCTACTGATTAATCATTTGAAAATATTTGACTAGTTAATTGGCCCATCAGTCCAGAGAACAGCCTGATTTTGTCTTGAAATACTTTGGAGTCAGTAAAATACTTTTCCAATCTATCTTCAAGTTTTCCCTCTTTGCTGTTTCCAAGCTAGATCAGCGAGTGTGTCTGTAGGAGGGATAAAAAATGTCAAGATGGCAGCTGTGAACATATGATCAAAGCCACACCCATAAGGGTGTGTGGTTTTGCTCACATGGTCACGGCTGCCATCTTGCCTTTTTTGGCTCCCCCTGCAAATAACCTGTGGATCATTTCATGGGAACGTCTTATATGTCTGCAGTGTTATAGAGTGGAAGGAAGAATGGATAGAAATGGCTGTTGAGCTAAATAGTGCCAATAAAAGAACAGTTGCTAAATACTAGAAATTATAGAGAAATAGTTAAATCCTCAGAAGGGCTTAAAAATGTGCTTTTTTTTTAAAAAAAAGTCTTTTTGGTTCCAAGCTAGATATGTTTCCTCACTTTTTAGGAGGGGAAATATAAACCAGAAGTTGAATTCAATTCATTCCTTGCATTAGAACAGTGTTTTTCAAACTTGGCAACTTTAAGATGTGTGGACTTCAACTCCCAGAATTCCCCAGCCAGCATGCCAGTTTGGTCTAGTGGTTAAGGCAACGGGCTAGAAACAAGGAGACTGAGAGTTCTAGTCCCGCCTTAAGCACGAAAGCCGGCTGGGTGACCTTGGGCCAGTCACTCTCTCTCAGCCCTAGGAAGGAGCCAATGGCAAACTAGGAGGCTGTGAGTTCTAGTCCCGCCTTAGGCA
The DNA here is from genome assembly GCA_023362775.1 of Charina bottae. Classification (NCBI taxonomy): domain Eukaryota; kingdom Metazoa; phylum Chordata; class Lepidosauria; order Squamata; family Charinaidae; genus Charina; species Charina bottae. The sequence continues at coordinate 23,207,256 of JALMGJ010000014.1, read as the reverse complement.
TAAAAGCCGGCTGGGTGACCTTGGGCCAGTCACTCTCTCTCAGCCCAACTCACCTCGCAGGGTTGTTGTTGTGGGGAAAATAAGAGGAGGAAGGAGTATTAAGTATGTTCGCCGTCTTGAGTTATTTGTAAAAATAATAAAGGTGGGATAGAAAATAGATAGATAGATAGATAGATAGATAGATAGATAGATAGATAGATAGATGGTAAGGAAGAGCCATCTGCTTTTTTAAATAGCTGTTTGAGAGTTCATGTATGGCAAAAATGCGCAGACACCGTAGCGAACACCCCCCCATGGCTCCCAGGGCCAGCTTTGACCAGCACTGAAATTTCGTGGCTTATTTTCCTGCCCTTTTGAGTTGACAAATACTCTAAATATGTCAAGCAAGTCCTAAATGAGGCTTAATATGGTTTGAAAAGCAATCTTTAGCTCCTCTTTTCCCCCCTTGCAAAAAAAAAAAAAACTCACAAGGGGAAAAGACTCTCGGAAAATCGTGCCCTCGTGCCCTTGGCATCATTATTGCATCCACTATGCCAGGGCTTCCCAAAGTTTTCCCGCGGCGACACACCAACTGCCGTTGGTGTGTCGCCGCAGGAAAACAAGGAAGTGCCGCCGTTGCGGTAGCGCGCAAAAACCCGGAAGCGCTGCTGCCGCTTTCAGTTTTTTGCGCGCCGCCGTTGGTGTGTCGCCGCGGGAAAACCCGGAAGCGCTGATGATGATCAGCGCTTCCGGATTGTGTGGCGACACACCAGACTGTGTGTGGCGACACACTTTTGTGTTGCATCACACAGTTTGGAAAGCTCTGCACTATGCCTTCTGCTCATCCCAAAATGTTAAGTGTGCCCTCAACTATCCCAAAGTGGCCCAGTTCAGGAGAAACAAGTCACCCAAGGGAAAGGGAAAGGGAGAAAGATGAGCGGTCAAGGATGAAGATGTTGCCCTTCCAGGGGGAAGACCGTGTAAGGATGTCGTTCTTGGCAGGGGTCTGTGAGCCAGCAAGGCCCTCTGTCCAGCTGCCAATGGAGAAAGAGGAATTCCAGAGGCTGGCTTGGGGGTGGGCGGGACTTGCCAGAATCTGGACCTGCAGAGTTGTAAGCTGGGCACAGGAAGAGTGCAAACAACCTGAGGTGAAGCTATATTTAATCCAAATCCTAAATGGAACTGAGTGTTTAAGGCTTTTGAGGTCAGCCGAGGTCATTCATCTGCTGCTGGCTGGGGACCCAAATGAATACGCAGGTAGTCTTCGACTTTCAATCATTTGTTTAGCGACCATTCGAAGTTACGACGGTGCTGAAAAAAGTGACTTATGACTGGTCCTCGCACTTATGACCGTTGCAGCGTCCCTATGCTCATGTGATCAAAATTCAGACGCTTGGCGACCCATATGTATTTATGACAGTTGCAGCGTCCTCGGGTCACGTGATCGCCGTTTGCAACCTTCTCAGCTGGCTTCCGACAAGCAAAGTCAATGCGGAAAGCTGGATTCGCTTAACGACCTTATCATGCACTTAGCGGCCACAGTGATTTGCTTAATGACTGCGGCAAAAAAGGTCATAAAATTAAGCGTGACTCACATAACGACTGCCTCGCTTAGCGATGGAAGTTCTGGTCCCAGTTGTAATCGTAAGTCGAGGACTACCTACAGTATATCCACTGAAAAAAATAAAATAAAATAAATAAACAAATAAATAAATAAATACCTAATACTCCTTCCTCCTCTTATTTTCCCCACAACAACAACCCTGCGAGGTGAGTTGGGCTGAGAGAGAGTGACTGGCCCAAGGTTACCCAGCCGTCTTTCCTGCCTAAGGCAGGACTTGAACTCTCAGTCTCCTGGTTTGCCATTGGCTCCTTCCTAGGGCTGAGAGACGGGGATTGGCCCAAGGTCACCCAGCCAGCTTTCATGCCTAAGGCGGGACTAGAACTCTCAGTCTCCTGGTTTGCCACTGGCTCCTTCCTAGGACTGAGAGACGGGGATTGGCCCAAGGTCACCCAGCCGGCTTTCCTGCCTAAGGCAGGACTAGAACTCTCAGTCTCCTGTTTTGCCATTGGCTCCTTCCTAGGGCTGAGAGACGGGGATTGGCCCAAGGTCACCCAGCCGGCTTTCCTGCCTAAGGCAGGACTAGAACTCTCAGTCTCCTGTTTTGCCATTGGCTCCTTCCTAGGGCTGAGAGACGGGGATTGGCCCAAGGTTACCCAGCCGTCTTTCCTGCCTAAGGCAGGACTTGAACTCTCAGTCTCCTGGTTTGCCATTGGCTCCTTCCTAGGGCTGAGAGACAGGGACTGGCCCAAGGTCACCCAGCTGGCTTTCGTGCCTAAGGCGGGACTAGAACTCATGGTCTCCTGGTTTGCCATTGGCTCCTTCCTAGGGCTGAGACACAGGGACTGGCCCAAGGTCACCCAGCTGGCTTTCGTGCCTAAGGCGGGACTAGAACTCATGGTCTCCTGGTTTGCCACTGGCTCCTTCCTAGGGCTGAGAGACGGGGATTGGCCCAAGGTCACCCAGCCGGCTTTCACGCCTAAGGGGGGACTAGAACTCTCAGTCTCCTGGTTTCTAGCCCGTTGCCTTAACCACTGGACCAAACTGGCTCTCCGGTTGTGCAGGCCCAGAGTCTAGCTTTCTCCCAATCTTGGCTTTCGCCTTCGTTAATCGAAGGTCAGCTTGGAGAGACGCAAGCCATATCTGCTCCTGCATCGGAAGCGAAGTCTGACGATACTTTCAGTGCTGGGCTTGGCACCTCCCGCAATTCATAGCACTCCCCGCGACTCTCAGAACATATTATCGCCAGCAGAAGGCGAGATGACTTTGCACTGTGGGAGGAAGCGCAGCCTGGCCGAGCTGCCTCTGGCTCCTCTGCTGAAGCCGGCCTCTTCTCCAGAAGCAGAAGCAGAAACGGTTGGGGGTTAATCCCCGGCCGTGCAGGATGAACTGGAGCTGCTGCTGTTTTGCTGCACCTCCTGCTGGGAGGCAGCGGGGGCTGAAGGGGGCCCCAGATGCCCCATTAATTGGGAGCTGCAAGAAGGAGGGGGGCAGACTATCGCTGAAGTCTCCTCCAAAGGCGAGCTCACCTGAACGATACCTGGCCAAAGACACGGCCACGCCACTGGCACATGTCTCGGATCAGTTTGCACCTACTCCACAGATAGGGTTGGTTCACGTGTTCATCTGCAAGCTGTTGGGTGGTGCACAGGCATGTCTGAACTGGATCTGGGGGTTAAAATGTGCAGAGGTTGTAAAAGGAAGGATTCCCACTTTTGCTGGGTACCAAGCAAGCATCAGAAGGTTATTTGCCCCTTTCTGGTTCTCCCCAAATACTGTATGTTGACTGGAGTGGGGGGGGGGGAGGAAGGATATTGGCTGGGCATGATGGGATCTGTGGTCTGACACCCCTGGAGGGTTTCCCATTGAGGAAAGCTTGTTCGGTGCCCTGCAGGGTTTTTATTTCAGGCGGCAGATGAAATCTTAAGCGCGCCTCTATAAGGCAATCCGTTACCGTTGCATCTCTTTCCTGCGAAGTATGATTTTATAGAGGGCCAAGAAAAAGCTGTCAGAACAAAAATGTTCTTAAGATGATTTAGTCTGATCCAGAGGGACTGGGAAGGGAACAGTTTGCTGCTGTTTCATGTGAGCAGCAGCTGTTGTTCTGCAGGGCAGATGGGTTTATTCTGGTGCCGGAAATGGCTTTAAAGTTTTTTCTAGTTTTGCTTGTGGCTTTCAAGCTTTATTGTCCACAGGAGTGATTATCCAAGTTGGAAGTAAAGAAGTGTCGTGGTTCTGGCCCTTTAGGTCCTGCTATTCCAGTTCACGTTGGTGATCGAGTTTGTGGTTTTCCGATTTAACATCTCTGTGTGAAGAATGGGATTTCACAACAACGGTTGTGTCCGTTCCATGCACCTGCTTTTTACCACTGCAGATTAATGGTGGCTTAGATGCTTAGATGCTGTGGCTTTCCCCAGATTTTAGTTTGATGGGGCAGTAGTAATAGCAGGAGGATGTAGGCAGTGATTTTTGGTTAAAGACTGAAATGCCAAATGCAAAGCAAACAGGAGATTAACACAAGCAGGAGAAGAAAACTTAGAAATGAATGAAATGAACATCCGGACAGAAGATCAGCCAGTAGATATTTCCAGGGTTAAACCCAGAATCTTCCTGAAGTGACCAAAACTGAGCAAATGATGGTAACCCTCCTAGATATTTCTAGTGTCAGCCCTTCAAGGTAGACCAGATCAGGAAACAGACTCCACAAGACTATACTTTATTGAGATAGACTATGTTATTATAATCGAGTCTTGCAAGCCTGTCCCTTCCCTTCCCTTCCCTTCCCTTCCCTTCCCTTCCCTTCCCTTCCCTTCCCTTCCCTTCCCCTCTTTGTAATACTCTCCCACCCTCTGAACGTAACCCATGTTTCTTCTGCACCTGATCTTTTCTTAATGGTCTCTGGATTCCTTCTCCAAGGTCATCTGCTTGGTTCCCTACATCTAGAGATTGATCCACTAGTGAGAATAGAGTGCTCTCCAGAGGCTTACCCAGGGATGTTGGTAATATACTTGGGTAGAACTAAAGATTGATCACAGAAGCTGCTATGGGAATAATCAGGAACTTGACTCCTGCTGCTCTGTAAATCCAGCTCAAGGATTTATCTCTGATGTGGCTCTCAAAACGTGGGCTGAGAGGCCGCAACAACTTCAATTCAAGACTATGTTCTTCTTCCAGAAGAAACAATGAGGATTAAGTGGGCCAAAGATCCTCCCGTAGAGGCTAGGTTTACCCTGAGTTGGCAGATTCTCTAACAAGCCTCTGCAGACCCAAGGCCAAGTTCCAGAAAGAGCATTTGACCCACAGTAGGAACACAAAGCATAACTATCTCCTGGATAGTTCAAAATAAAGCTTTTGTGCTCTGATAGACACAAAATTGTTCTTTCTAAAGCGAAGGTGTCCTTTGCCCAAAATAATTTCATTGCAGCTGAGAGAAAAATTATGTTCACTGCAGCTAGCAAACAGGGTTATTTCACTGGAAATCTTGGGCTTAAGCAGTCAGATCCTTCCTTCCTTCCTTCCTTCCTTCCTTCCTTCCTTCCTTCCTTCCGTCCGTCCGTCCGTCCGTCCTTCCTTCCTTTCCCTTTTTCTCTCCTCCCTCCCTTCCCTCCTCCCTTCCCCTTTCTCCCTCCTTCCTTCCTTCCTTCCTTCCTTCCTTCCTTCCTTCCTTCCTTCCTTCCCCTTTTTCTCTCCTCCCTTCCTCCCCTCCTCCCTTCCCTTTTCTCCTTCCTTCCTTCCTTCCTTCCTTCCTTCCTTCCTTCCTTCCTTCCTTCCTTCCTTCCTTCCCCTTTTTCTCTCCTCCCTTCCTCCCCTCCTCCCTTCCCCTTTCTCCTTCCTTCCTTCCTTCCTTCCTTCCTTCCTTCCTTCCTTCCTTCCTTCCTTCCTTCCTTCCTTCCTTCCTTCTCTTAGATATTTGGCATCCTTGACCTGCTCAGCGTGGGTGCCATTTATTTTCAGCAGTGAAGGCAATTAACCCACTTCTTGGTGAATAAAACCATTTTCTTTTGGAGTAACTGATGCTCAATTTTTCTTCGCTACAGAATGCTGATCAGGCTTAAGGGTCTTTCAGACAGAGATTCTTGAATCTAAACCCAGATCTGTTCCTGTCTCTGCCGAGGATACACGTCTTCCATCCCTGAGGCAGGCCTAAAATCCACTTTTAGACAGAGCTGGAACAATGGAAATATTGTAAAGATTTAAAAGAAGAGGAGAAAGTTTGCATCCTTAACTTTTAAAGTGGACATTGAGGCAGGAAGACCTCTGAAAGTGTCACCACCAACCTACATATAGCATCAGAATAACAGCATCGGAATTAATCAATAGAAATGGTGATTCCCCCATGGCATCTCACTAGGTCAGTGTTTCTCAACCTTGGCAACTTTAAGATGTGTGGACTTCAACTCCCAGAATTCTGGGAGTTGAAGTCCACATTTCTTAAAGTTGTCATGGTTGAGAAACACTGCAATAGGTGTTCGATCAAAGGCTGCCTTCCCATAGAGATCCTTCATCAGCCAGAATTCTTTTCTGCCAAGCGATGCGGCCCAGAAAAATAGCTGGACCCGAACCTGTTTATTACTCACCAGACACATTAGCTTGAATTAACCAGTCAACCATTTCCCCTGCAGATGCCTCGTATGTAATGTATTTATAATATTTGGAAGACCTGCCTCTTGCCTTTCTGGATCATTCTGAGTGACATTGCTCCAGCATCCAAAAGGAGTGGTCGATAGGGAGGCTGGCATAGGAGTCCCCCCCCCCCCCCCCGGAGTGAATGTTAAACCTTCTGAAAAATCAGCTTTTCAATTTTTTAAGTGTACGATAACTTGAGAGGTCTCAGAGGCAGCGTACTGCGTGAACCCAGCTGGTGTGGTTAGTTGATGATTCACAAGTTGCATTCATGCAAGCAGTTTAACTTAGTTATTGACTTAGTCCATTTTGGGAGGGTGTGGAGGACCTTGCAGCATAAACTAATCAAACAGTGTGGGCTCACTAAGCCACAAAACTAACTACACTTAAAAATAACCAAGTTGAGCCATTTGTGCCAGGGTAGCCGTTACGTCTTTAACTGTCCTGATCAAGTGTATTGTGCAAACCTAGAAAATTGGATTGAGTAGACCTTGATTCTGTCCGTCAGTCCGTCAGTCCGTCTATCCTTCCTTCCTTCCTTCCTTCCTTCCTTCCTTCCTTCCTTCCTTCCTTCCTTCCATCCATCCATCCATCCATCCATCCATCCATCCATCTATCTATCATCTAATTTATATGGTTGCCCATCTCACAAGAAGTGACTCTGGGTGGCGTACAACAATTAAATAAAACAATAAATAAATAAAAACAATCACTATTAAAAATATAAAACAATCATTATTAATCTCGGTCAAGAGCTTTCACCATGATGTGGACAATATTCTTGTTCCTCATCTTCCATTCAGTTCATGTGTCCTCAGCAAGATTTAGCAGCAAATAAAAGGGCAACTCGAAGTAGTTGTTCTTGTTTAACCACCAGACCTTGGTGCTTTTACAAGGTTCTTTCATATTGTCTCTTGGGCACAGAGAGAATCTTCTAGCTGTGCTCCTGTCCTCTGAAGATGCCAGCCACAGCGACTGACGAAACGTTAGGAACCAAAACTGCCAGAACACGGCCACACAGCCCGGAAAACCCACAACAACCATTCTTTCATATTCTTTTTTCAGTGTTTGTTAACCATGACATCTTCATTTCAAAAGACAAAACGTGTTACAGGAGGTTATTTTCAATACTCCTCCTGGAATTTTTCAACGTCTAGCCTTTTCCCAAATTTTCATATATCCAGATGAGACAGAATGGGTTATTCAGCTGCTAGATCATCAAGATTCCTAGTTCTTTAAAAAATTAAAAACAAACTTCTAGAACTTGTTGTGCCAGGGATAAGTGTGGGCCAGTGAGATTTGTGCCCACCGAATGGGGCAGAATTAGATCCTGGTGATGAGGAATTTTGCTCTTTTCCCCCTTCCTGCCCTGTCGTGACCTTCACTAGTCAAGGTTTATTGATTTAGAGGCAGATGGCAGAGCATTTTAAATTATGAGAATGGCATAAATTATAGAAAGCAAAGCAAAGAGGGAGATGCAGGCTATAATTTATTCTGAATGGCATGTTTGGCAGATTTTCCAGACAAAGCTCCCGGCATTGTTCGGTTGTATGTTGGAACCGTCTCGTTCCAGGTCAGGGAAGGCGCCGAGGTGACACTGTGTCAGGCGCTTCTCAGTTGCAAACGTTTCTCCACAGAAATGACTTTACCTCAGCTCTTTCAGTAAGTAAACGGTTTATTGGTTAACATGAGTAAGCACAGTAAAGGCACGAATGGTCCCCTGGTTCCCTGCTCGGGTTTATATACCCTTCTGCCAGAGCACTGGCCCCTCCCAGCTGCGGGCTTCCATCTGGTCCGCTTTCAGTCTTCCCTCTGGTTCTCCTGGTGTCAAGGTTAAAAGTTCATCATCCATGAGGCGTAGCTGGCAGTTGCTAATGCTGGCTGTGGTATAGGGGATGGCAGGACCCTTGGGCATGCCAGGGTTCTGACACACTGGTTTTAAGGATGGGAATGGGGGCATGGGGTCTCTGACACGGCTCCCCCATTGAGAAAAAAAGTGGGGGTTGCAATCGGGTGGTCTTGTCAGCAGAGGGCCTTCTGCAGCCCATCACGGGCTGAGCTAACCCTCCAGGCAGGGGTAGGACAGGGAGTCAATGCAAGCAGTTGTTTATCTAGCCCAGAGCTTTCCAAACTGTGTGTCGCGACACAAAAGTGTGTCGCCACACACAGTCTGGTGTGTCGCCACACAACCCGGAAGCGCTGATCATCATCAGCGCTTCCGGGTTTTCCCGCGGCGACACACCAACCGCGGCGCGCAAAAACCCGAAAGCGGCAGCAGCGCTTCCGGGTTTTTGCGCGCTGCCGCAACGGCGGCACTTCCGGGTTTTCCCGTGGCGACACACCAACGGCGGTTGGTGTGTCGCCGCGGGAAAACTTTGGAAAGCCCTGATCTAGCAAAACATACAGCAATGTGTGAACTGTTCATTGTGATATGTAATCATGGGTGTATAGTAGAGATCCCCAGCCTTTTGGGGGCTGGTAAGCAGGCAGGTAAGCAGGGGCATGGTGGCCCAGTGGGTAAGACGCCAGGCTTGTCGAGCAAGTTCGGAGGTTCGAATCCCTAGCCCCGCGTGATGGAGTGAGCTCCCGCACTCGCCCCAGCTCTTGCTAACCTAGCAATTCGAAAGTATGCAAATGCAAGTAGATGAATAGGCACCACTTCGGTGGGTAGGTAACAGCGTTCCGCGTGCGTCATGCGGCCACATGACCGCGGAAGTGTCTTCGGACAACGCTGGCTCTTCGGCTAACAAACGGAGATGAGCACTGGCCCCTAGAGTCGGACACGACTGCACAAATGTGCGGGGGAACCTTTACCTTTTTAAAGCAGGCAGGCTGAAACCATGTTTTGTAAACCCTACCTGGGTTCCCACAGAGCCAGAATGCAAATATATAGATCCCACATCTCTGCTTCATGGTTTATGAAGAAGGAAGCCCAGACTGGCTGAGGCTTCTGCAAATTGTTGTCCAGGTTAGACTGGGGGTTTGGACTGGGGGGTTGTACATATAAAGACACCAATAAATGGAGGATGCTCCAAAAGTCCAGGCTGCAAACCTGGGCAAGCTGGAATGTGCCAACCTGTCTGGTCTCCATGGAGAGAGATTTCATAGACATGGCCCCAATGTCCTCAGCCTTCCATAATTAAGAAGTAGCTCAGACAACCATGGAAAGGTTGTGGGGTGGAGTTATGATCACAGAGTTATGGCCACCACCTTGTCTTTTTTTACTGCCTTGCTGACGTCCCTGGAAGGTCTTGATCTTGAGAAGGAATGGGCAGTCGAAGCCATTCTTGACTCTTCCCTTCCCAAGAACTCTTAATCCTACCTTGTGCCTGTTTTAGGCCTTGATGACAATGTGACCATGTGCTGCAAGGAGCTTCTGCCGCTTGATGCTTCTGTGTCTCCCAATATTGTACTGGATGCTGGGTAGAAGCTTAGCCTGAAATACCCAGCAAACTGTTAGAAGATAAGCTTGTTTGTTCTTCACAGCCTTTGGAAACCTTGCTCCACGATATCTGGGGGAGTTTGGTGTTGGGACAACCCCTGGCAGACGCTGAGCTGTCTGCAGGTGAAGGACAAAGGCCGCCTCAGAGGCTGAGCGTCTGTGTTCCTTGCATGTGACACAGTTGTATTTCTGACAGAGGTTTTGGGTGTGTCGTGAATAATTGTGCAACTTGGTCTAGTGGTTAAGGCAGAGCTTTCCAAACTTTTCATGTTGGTGACACACTTTTTAGACATACATCATTTCGCGACACACTCTTACAGCAGGGCACAAGGCAGGCACTAGGACCAGCATGGAATCACAGCAGGTTTGGAGGCAGCAAGGCACAAGGCAGGCACTAGGACCTGCGTGGAATCCTGGCAGGGCTCGGAGGCAGCAGCAGCCGCAACACACCCAGACACTGCAGCCAACACACTAACACAGAGCTTTCCAAACTGTGTGTCGCTACACACAGTCTGGTGTGTCGCCACACAACCCGGAAACGCTGATCATCATCAGCGCTTCCGGGTTTTCACGCGGCGACACAACAACTGCAGTGCGCAAAAACTGAAAGCGGCAGCAGCGCTTCCAGGTTTTTGCGCGCTGCCGCACTTCCGGGTTTTCCCACGGCGACACACCAACGCGGGAAAAACTTTGGAAAGCCCTGCACTAATGTGTCGCGTCACACAGTTTGGAAAGCTCTGGGTTAAGGCAACAGGCTAGAAACCAGGAGTCTGAGAGTTCTAGTTCCGCCTTAGGCATGAAAGCTGGCTGGGTGGTCTTGGGCCAGTCCCTGTCTCTCAGCCCTAGGAAGGAGCCAATGGCAAACCAGGAGACAGAGTTCTAGTGCCGCCTTAGGCATGAAAGCCGGCTGGGTGACCTTGGGCCAGTCCCTGTCTCTCAGCCCTAGAAAGGAGCCAATGGCAAACCAGGAGACAGAGAGTTCTAGTCCTGCCTTAGGCATGAAAGCTGGCTGGGTGACCTTGGGCCAGTCACTCTCTCTCAGCCCAACCCACCTCACAGAGTTGTTGTTGTGGGGAAAATAGGAGGAGGAAGGAGTATTAGGGATGTTCCCTGCCTTGAGTTATTTATAAAAATAATAAAGGCAGGATAAAAAAAATCTAAAAAAAACACCTTGGTTTTCTCTTTGCAGGCTGACTCCTTGTTTTTAACTCCTGTGATGACCCTGAATGATGATTTCGCAGTTGCATGTAAATGATTTCACAGTGATTTCGTGGCCACCAGCTTGGCCTTTCCTTTGCAAAAATTGGTTCCCCAGATACATTTTGGAATGGCTTTTGCCTAATTTTTTTGCTGCTTATTCACTTACCTACTCTAATCTGGAGAGCAGGGAAGAGCCTTTGGCCAGATTTGGAACGGTTCCTTACTTCCCCTGTCTTTCCCTGTAAATCAGTTGATCTCTCCCCAACTTATGGAGTTGTTGGAGGGAGGGGGAGGCCATGCAACTGTAATGGGAAGATGGGATGATCTGGGGCTGCAGGAGTCTTAGGACATCATCACTTGGATGACAAATGACATAATTTGCATTGTTTTCCCAACGATGCCACAACGCCAGGGATACCCTTTGTCGCTCTACAGATGCCAGGCACAGGAGCCCAAGGGGGTGGCAAGTTTCCTGCTGCTTCCATATGGCCCTTTCACATAGGGAGGACTCTGTGCTTGGACAGCTGTCCTCTGCTATGGCCCGGTGGTGCCGTTTACTCCCCAGCACCTCATAAGGTGTCTTGGATTGCCAGGAGCCGCTGATCGGATAACTACGTTTTTCTAGTCTATTTGGTCTTATCTGGCAAGCCTGGGCTTTTAATGAGGTAGGGAAGAAATGGTCACAGAACACAGTATTAAACCATGGTTTATTGAGCAACCACAATTGCCAGGGTTCATCCAACATACTAAGCCACATTACGTATGCATTTTTAACAATCTTGCCTGCTGTCCTTTGCGAGCCCAAAAGGGTTTACTGTATAAAGCATTTTAAAAGCACAAAAAGTTTCTTTTCCAAGTAATTGTGTTATTGCAATTTAAGATGCGAATAATACATTATAAAATACAGATATCAGCTGGGTCCAGTGGTATTTTTGCAGCATAAACTAGAAATGGTTAAAAGCACAAATGAAATGAAAAACAGCAGGATAAAAATCCACCCACAGCACTGACCTCTTGACATTAAGGCTGGATTTGCAGAATATGCAGAAGCCGAAGCCAGACCCTGATCGGACTCAGGGCCGTGTGCAGAATAAGGAGGGGGCCTCCCATAGATCCTCTTTCTGCATATCGGGGACTTGATTCAGGCCCCCCAGCCCAGCCACCACCACGGCCTCCTTCCTCTTTCCCTCCTGGGGAGCTGAGATGGCTCCTGTCGGGGAGATGGATGTTGTCCTGGCTCCGTCAACGGAGAGCAGATGACAGACGAAGCCAGGCTGCGCCAGGACAAAGGCAAAGCCAGGGAGAGGCCTGGAGCAGGAGGAAGGATGGGCAGATCTGCAGAACAAAAAGCTAAGGCCAGTCAACTTAAGGTTCCAGCAAGGCTCGTTACAGGTCACACACCACTGTGTAACAGTGCTCTGGCACGGCTGATATGCTCATGACATTGTTATCCACCAAGGAATAACCCAGTACAAAGGACAAAGGAAAGGATTTGCTTCTTGGACTGGGGTCTTTGCAATCTGTGTTATCTAAGCAGCATTGTAAGGGGGCGTGGTGGCTCAGCGGGTAAGACGCCAGGCTTGTCGATCAGAAAGTTGCAAGTTCGGAGGTTCGAATCCCTAGCTCCGTGTGACGGAGTGAGCTCCCGCACTCGCCCCAGCTCTTGCCAACCTAGCAATTCGAAAGCATGCAAATGCAAGTAGATGAATAGGTACCACTTCAGTGGGAAGGTATCAGCGTTCCGCGCGTGTCATGCGGCCACATGACCATGGAAACGTCTTCGGACAACGCTGGCTCTTCGGCTAAGATACGGAGATGAGCACCGGCCCCTAGAGTCGGACACGACTGCACAAATGTGCGGGGGGAACCTTTACCTTTACCTTTAAGCAGCATCGTAAGATAGAACGTGTCTAGCAAGGTGGGTTTTTTTTCCTAAATCCACAGACGATGCTGTATAGCCCAAACATTCGGCTGGTGTAAAACTAATCTGTTTGTTATTCTGCCTAATGTGCCAATCACTATAGGGGTGACTTTGTAAGATCTTTCCCACAATCTACTACTACTATTTATTATTATTGTTATTATTGACAAATGCATCATCCAGAGGACTTCTTCTTTTGCGAGCTGCATCAGCTTTTCTCCTAGCTAAGAAGCCATCTCCCTCTGAGCCCTGAATCTGGGCGACCCTTTTCAGGAATAGGAATGGTTCGACCTTACAAAGCAAGAGTAGGTCAACATTTTGTGCATTTTTGGGGAGGAGGAGGAGGAAGACACAGTGGGCTTAGAAGTTGTGGTTGTTTCCTTGGAAGTTGGAAGGTTTTAGCTAATAAATATTGAGCTGAAGTTAAAGGAAATCTCCCGAGCCAGAGGAGCAGAGATTTGGGACAAATCAATAAGTGGGTCTCCCTTTGTCTCTGACTTTTGAATATGTGGGTGATTCCAGGTGAAGCAGGATGCACGATTTGCAGCAGGAGTGGGTCTGTGCAGAGATAATTCCCATTGGGTCAGTTTGTGTGCTGTGCTTGTTCGTTGTAATTTGTGGGTCAGCAGGCTGTGCAAATCCAGCCATCGGCTTAGCATCTTTATTTATTATTTATGTCAGAGCGGGCGCGGATGGAGCGGCCTGTCCTTCCCTTAGACACCAGTGATCCTTAGACTGTATAGTAAATAGACACTCACACAGAGATTATATAAAATAGCCTATTTACTTTATATACATACTTATTTACAGATCACTTCCACACGGGTAACAAATGATACACCAACGATACAGCATACGAGAGGTAGAATGAGAAGAAAGAATTACAGGATTTCTCTGTATATATACATAAACTGACCAATCACAGTATAGGTCACTCTCATTATCCACCACACCCAACTTAACTCTTAGCACCTGTCGTATGAGTCACACACTGACACATCATCACTACAACAATGGCTGCTAATTGGGTGACTTGCAGAATATTTCCCCTCTCACCTAGATATCAAGCCTCTCAGTATAATTTATATCTCTCTGTAAATTCCTGGGTATATTCAAAACCCCAACAATTTATTATTTAAATTTGTATCACCGCCCATCTCCTCTACACCAGGGAACTCTGGGCGGTTTTTGTGTGAACTGGGCTGTCAGGTTAAACTATAATATAGTTTCTTTCGTTGGGCATTGTGTGTATTGTAAACGGAGTCATTGTGTGTTGTTAATTTGAGTTAGATGTGTATCCAAGTGTTTTCAGTGGGGATTAGGCTGACCATACGTCCCGTTTTGAACGGGACAGTCCCGTTTTTTTAGCATTTTTCAACCGTCCCGTCGTTTTGATAAAAATCTCAATTTTGTCCCATTTTTTAAACCCGGCGGGAATGGTGCGGAAGGAGGATCCGAGCCGGATCTGCCGATTGGAGGCATCCTGGAAGAGGAAGCCCTCCCGCCTATCAGCGCGCAGCAAAGGAGGGCGGGGTTTGCAAGCAGGAGCCAATCGCGTGGACTGGGGGGCGGGGTTTGCAGGCAGGAGTCAATTGTGCGGACTGGGGGCGGGGTTTGCAGGCGGGAGCCAATCGCGCAGACCGGGGGGGGGGGCAGGGACCCCTGTCTTTTTCATGAATATGGAATATTACATAAGACCCCGTCCTGTTTTGCCATCCCAATATCCCGTTTTTGTCTCAAGGAAATATGGTCAGCCTAACTAAGATAAGAAACTCTAAAATTGCAGCTGAAATGGTGTTTAGGGTGATACCATGTTATAACTCATACTTTCCTTTAATTTGAGTTCAGCCCATCCAGAATCTGAATTTTGGAAAGAGGCCCTGCTTCTTCTTTCAATATTCATAGTGCTAATTGGAGAAGCAGCGAGCAAACCCCAGAACAAATGTCAGGATTCTCCCTAAGACATCCAGAAAAGGGCAGAGATTTTTCTGGGAACTGTATCTTCTTTTACAGGTCTCTTGGGAGAGTGGAGTTGTGTTTTGAAGGAAGTAGGAGAATGTAGAATTTTGTCCAAAGTTTTTTTTTTTTTTTGCAACCTCATCCACCAGATGCAAGAGGACATGTTTGGCAAATGCTTCAATGGCTACAGGGTTGGGGATTATGGAGTTGAAGGCCGACCCATTTGGAGGAGAAGAACCAGACTGGAGAAGGAAGGCTGGTTTATTGTAATCCAAGAATAAACATCTGGATCAACCAAGAGTCTTTGCCTGGGAAAGCAAATTCTCCTATGCAAATGTCTTACACAGCGGCTAGCTGTTTTTATTATGTTGGTCGCACAGTCAGCCAGATGTTTAGACTGGATTTGGTATTTTTATCCACCTATCGAGTCCTTCCCAAGGATTTGGGATAGGCAGATTTTTATTTATATATATATATATATATATATATATATATATATATATATATATACATACATACATACATACATACATACATACATACACACACACACACACACACACACACACACACACACACACACACACACACACAACCAGCTTGTGGAGAGCCTGACATCGCGGGCTGAGAGAGAGGGACTGGCCCAAAGTCACCCAGCCGGCTTTCACGCCTGAGGTGGGACTAGAACTCACCATCTCCAGTTTCTAGCCTGGAGCCTTGACCACTAGACCAAACTGGCTCGATGATGACGACTGTGCAATCCATCATCATCATAATGATACCTTTAACACCATCAAACAACAACATCTTTAAAGATTTTAAATTGTTGTATTGTAAACCGCCCAGAGTCCCTCTTGGGACTATAATAATAATAATAATAATAATAATAATAATAATAATAATAATAATTTCTATTAACTTGTGTCTTGCAGTGAAAAACTCATGCATAGCTCTTCGTACGTTCTTTGTACGTTCTTGCTTTGAAGATTGGGGAAGTGATGCTCAGCTCCTTTCCTGAAGCCACGTTTTAGCAGCATGCCGTTCGCGTGCGGTGTGTGCACATGACAGACGGAGAGATGCCACTCCCGGTGACGTGTTTCCGGTGACATGAGTGTCAACAGTAGCTTAAAAGACAGTTGCATGTTCTCTGAGCAGGGTGTTTTTTCTAGTTTCCAGTTTGACCCGCCAGTTGGGCCTCGTGTTGCCTTCTTGAGCCTCTTAGGAAGGGTGGCCTAGAAATACAGTGACCACACGTCCTTTATTACAAAGGACAGTCCTTTATTTCAGAAAGCTGCCCTTTAGATTTATTTGATTTAATTCTTGGTTTTCTTGGTTTTGCTCTTCAATTTCCCTTTGTAAAGCAAAGTTATAAACATAAATGATTTTTTTTAATCCTTAGGAATCTCTTTCAGATTTGCCCCTTTTTCGGTTTTGTCCTTCATTTTTTTCCAAGAAAATAGGGTCACTGTACATAGAAATGAAATGATCATGATCATCATCCTCGTATTTTCTGCTATCCGATCAGGTTTGTTTGTTTATATATTTATTTATTTATTAAGCCAATTTATATGGCCGCCCATCTGTCCAAGAAACTCTGGGCAGCGAACAAGGAAAGAACCAAGCATTCCATTAAAGCAGAGCTTTCGAAACTGTGTGTCGGGACACATTAGTGTGTCGGCTGCAGTGTCTGGGTGTGTCACGGCTGCTGCTGCCTCCGAGCCCTGCCAGGATTCTGCGCAGGTCCTAGTGCCTGCCTTGTGCCTTGCTGCCTCCAAACCTGCTGTGATTCCGTGCAGGTCCTAGTGCCTGCCTTGTGCCTGGCTGCCTCCAAACCTGCTGTGATTCCACGCAGGTCCTAGTGCCTGCTTTGTGCCTGGCTGCCTCCAAACCTGCTGTGATTCCGCGCAGGTCCTAGTGCCTGCCTTGTGCCTTGCTGCCTCCAAACCTGCTGTGATTCCGTGCAGGTCCTAGTGCCTGCCTTGTGCCTTGCTGCCTCCAAACCTGCTGTGATTCCGCGCAGGTCCTAGTGCCTGCTTTGTGCCTGGCTGCCTCCAAACCTGCTGTGATTCCGCGCAGGTCCTAGTGCCTGCCTTGTGCCTGGCTGCCTCCAAACCTGCTGTGATTCCGCGCAGGTCCTAGTGCCTGCCTTGTGCCTGGCTGCCTCCAAACCTGCTGTGATTCCGCGCAGGTCCTAGTGCCTGCTTTGTGCCCTGCTGTAAGGGTGTGTTGCGAAATGATGCCCTGCTGTAAGAGTGTGTCGTGAAATGATGCATGTCTAAAAAGTGTGTCACCAACATGAAAAGTTTGGAAAGCTCTGTATTAAAGCCAAATAAAATGGCATTGAGGCTCAGTGAAACCATAAGGCCACTCAACCTCTGCACCCATTCCAGAGCCCCCAGACTGATTTCCTGACCCCGATGCCTACCTCGGCCAGATAGGCAGAGATTCCCTTCTAGGCTTTGTAGATTTGGAGCGTAGGTGGGAAGTTGTCCGCTTTCACATCGTGCTGCAAGGCGTTGTCCGAAGGGCCTTGCAAGTTATGCTCCTTCCTAGTGGGAACTTCAGAAAGCCGTTCCCTGCTTAGCAGCTCCGGCGACTGCAAGATTTGGTCTGCCCCAAGAGGAGGAAAATGGGGAGCAGTGTTTCCTACAAGTAGGCTGACCATATGTCCCGTTTTGAACGGGACAGTCCCTTTTTCTAAACCAGTGCTTTCCAAAGTGCCGCCATTGGCGACACACCAACGGCAGCGGCAGCGGCGCAGGGGCGTGTGGGGGGGCGCGCGTGCACGGCGGTGGTGTGCACGGCGGCAGTGGCGGCGGCCTCGCTAAAACGCGGAAGCGCTGATGGCGCGCCGCTGCCGTCGTCGCTGCCGCCGCCGCCGCCATGCACACTACTGCCGCCACGCACACCGCCATGCGGCCGCCGCACGCACCCCTGTGCCGCTGCTTCACACTAAAGTGTGACACACTAAAGTGTCGCGACACACAGTTTGGAAAGCTATGTTCTAAACAATTCCCGACCGTCCCGTCGTTTTAAGAAAAAAATCCATTTTGTCCCGTTTTTGAAAGTTCCTGCGGCGAAGTGCACCTGCCCGCACGCCCGCACGCCCACTTTGTCCGGCAAGCCGTGGGAAGGTTAGGGTCCTGTTTTCCTCTCAAGGAAATATGGTCAGCCTACCTACAAGAGGGCCTGGGCCATAATCCTAGGAGGACCAGGGAGATACATTCTCTGTGGGGAGACAAAGCTGCCTTGGTGGCTGTGTGTGTGCAATTTGGGGGGCCAAGGATGCACCTGGCTGTGAGTGGGTTGATGGCAGCCATGCTGTTCATGTTTGTTGTTGTTTATTCGTTCAGTCGTTTCCAACTCTTCGTGACTTCATGGACCAGTCCACGCCAGAGCTTTCTGTCGGCCGTCACCATCCCCAGCTCCCCCACGGTCGAGTCCGTCACCTCCAGAATACCATCCATCCATCTTGCCCTTGGTCGGCCCCTCTTCCTTTTGCCTTCCACTTTTCCTAGCATCAGCTTCTTCTCCAGGGTATCCTGTCTTCTCATTATGTGGCCAAAGTACTTCAGTTTTGCCTTTAATATCATTCCCTCAAGTGAGCAGTCTGGCTTGATTTCCTGGAGTATGGACTGGTTTGATCTTCTTGCAGTCCAAGGCACTCTCAGAATTTTCCTCCAACACCACAGTTCAAAAGCATCTATCTTCCTTCGCTCAGCCTTCCTTATGGTCCAGCTCTCGCAGCCATAGGTTACTACAGGGAATACCATTGCTTTAACTATGCGGACCTTTGTTGTCAATGTGATGTCTCTGCTCTTAACTATTTTATCAAGATTTGCCATTGCTCTCCTCCCAAGAAGTAGACGTCTTCTGATTTCCTGGCTGCAGTCAGTGTCTGCAGTAATCTTTGCGCCTAGAAATACAAAGTCTGTCACTGCCTCCACTTTTTCTCCCTCTATTTGCCAGTCATCAATCAAGCTCGTTGCCATAATCTTGGTTTTTTTGAGGTTTAGCTGCAACCCAGCTTTTGCACTTTCTTCTTTCACCTTCGTCATAAGGCTCCTCAACTCCTCCTCGCTTTCAGCCATCAAAGTGGTATCATCTGCATATCTGAGATTGTTAATGTTTCTTCCAGCGATCTTAACTCCAGCCTTGGATTCCTCAAGTCCAGCACGTCGCATGATGTGTTCTGCATACAGGTTGAATAGGTAGGGTGAGAGTATACAACCCTGCCGTACTCCTTTCCCAATCTTAAACCAGTCCGTTGTTCCGTGCTCTGTTCTTACCGTTGCTACTTGGTCGTTATACAGATTCCTCAGGAGGCAGACAAGATGACTTGGTATCCCCATACCACCAAGAACTTGCCACAATTTGTTATGATCCACACAGTCAAAGGCTTTAGAATAGTCAATAAAACAGAAATAGATGTTTTTCTGAAATTCCCTGGCTTTCTCCATTATCCAGCGGATATTGGCAATTTGGTCTCTAGTTCCTCTGCCCTTTCTAAACCCAGCTTGTACATCTGGCAATTCTCGCTCCATGAATTGCTGGAGTCTACCTTGCAAGATCTTGAGCATTACCTTACTGGCATGTGAAATAAGTGCCACTGTTCGATAGTTTGAACATTCTTTAGTGCTTCCCTTTTTTGGTATGGGGATATAAGTTGATTTTTTCCAATCTGATGGCCATTCTTGTGTTTTCCAAATTTGCTGGCATATGGCATGCATCACCTTGACAGCATCATCTTGCAAGATTTTAAACAGTTCAGCTGGGATACCATCGTCTCCTGCTGCCTTGTTATTAGCAATGCTTCTTAAGGCCCATTCAACCTCACTCTTCAGGATGTCTGGCTCTAACTCACTGACCACACCGTCAAAGCTATCTCCAATATTATTATCCTTCTTATACAGATCTTCCGTATATTCTTGCCACCTTTTCTTGATCTCTTCTGCTTCTGTTAGGTCCTTACCATCTTTGTTTTTGATCATACCCATTTTTGCCTGGAATTTACCTCCGATGTTTCTAATTTTATGGAAGAGGTCTCTTGTCCTTCCTATTCTATTGTCTTCTTCCACTTCCGCACATTGCTTGTTTAAAAATAATTCCTTATCTCTTCTGGCTAACCTCTGGAATTTTGCATTGAATTGGGCATATCTCCCCCTATCACTGTTGCCTTTTGCTTTCCTTCTTTCTTGGGCTACTTCCAGTGTTTCAGCAGACAGCCATCTTGCCTTCTTGGTTTTCTTTTTCTTTGGGACGTTTTTTGTTGCCGCCTCCTGAACAATGTTGCGAACTTCTGTCCATAGTTCTTCCGGGACCCTATCTACTAAATCTAGTCCCTTAAATCTATTCTTCACCTCCACTGCATATCCCTTAGGAATATTAGTGAGCTCATATCTAACTGATCTGTGGGTCTTCCCTATTCTCTTTAGACTGATTCTAAATTTTGCAATAAGAAGTTCGTGATCTGAACTACAGTCAGCTCCAGGTCTTGTTTTTACCGACTGTATAGATGTCCGCCACCTTTGGCTGCAAAGGATGTAGTCAATCTGATTTCGGTGTCGACCATCTGGTGAAGTCCATGTATAAAGTCGTCTTTTAGGTTGTTGGAAGAGAGTGTTTGTTATGCACAGTGAGTTGTCTTGGCAAAATTCTATCAGCCTATGTCCTGCTTCATTTTGTTCTCCCAGACCATGCTTGCCTGTAATTCCAGGTGTCGTCTGACTACCCACCTTAGCATTCCAGTCTCCTGTAATGAAAATAACATCTCTTTTTGGTGTATTATCTAGTAGGTGCTGCAGATCCTCATAGAACTGATCTACTTCTGCTTCTTCAGCATCTGTGGTTGGGGCGTATATTTGGATCACTGTGATGTTAAATGGCTTACCCTGAATTCGAATTGAGATCATTCTATCATTTTTTGGATTGTATCCAAGCACTGCTTTAGCCACTTTATTATTAATTATGAAGGCTACTCCATTTCTTCTGTGGTCCTCTTGTCCACAGTAGTAGATCTGGTGGTCATCTGATGTGAATGTGTTCATGTTTACCTCCTTTCAAATTAATGTTAAACGTTACTGATATTGTTCCTCAGCTATTTATTGATTCGGTGGCTATTTGATCTCAATAATTAATTAAAAGCAATCCTTAAAAGGGGGTACAATTCGGGTGAAACCCGTCGGTTGCTTAAATTTGGATTTCTGCCCTGAGTGAGACTAGATGGCCTCAGCGCGAACCCTTCCACTTTTGACACTGGGTTGGCGCAGCTAATTTGGATGACAACGGATCCGAGTAACTTGCCGTTTGGCGTGCTGTAGGAAATCCAGCCTGTATGAATCAGGCCTTCCTGTGAAAGTCTCCCAGGGTTGCATTTGTGTGATGCAGCCTATGTGTGTTATTAACCTTGGTTAGGGATGTTGTGTGAACCCAGACAACTTAGTCCACTGTTGTTCCTGTATTACAGGGGGCAAACAAGCAGCAGGCATGCCACAGGCCCACTAGTGTGCGGTGTGTGTCCCATGCGTCTCCCTTCCACCCCACCAAGCTATCTCATCATCCCATTCAACTGCCAGTCCAATTGGCTTCTGTACATGGAATTTGGACTGGGAGGACCCCAATTTTCATGGGCTTCTGGCCTCCAGAACCTCTTGTCTGGCTCTGATGCCCCAAAAGGCACCCCCTTCGCCTGGAAGCATCTAGGCCAGGCTGCCAAAAGGACCAGTAGAGCCTCCTGGCCATAAATGTGCCTTGTTGTGCTAGCTATTGGACCCAGCAGGAAGTGCACAGTTGAGACAGCTGCCTTGCTGGGGCATTGTGATATTATTAGTGCTTCTTTTCTCCTGGCTCTCCTTCTGGAAAACAATGTGTTTGCGGATGCAGCGCTGGCCTTACCCGTCTGTGCTTCCTGCTTTAGGGGTTTTGCAAAGAATGAGTCTGTGTCTTGGGGACACCTGTGGATAATAGAGGCCAGACAGAAGAACTCCAAGGAATTGCACCGAGAATGTTTTGTGTGATGCAGAACCAGGGAGGCGTGTAGAAAAGCGATCCATCATTTTAGAACTTTGCCTTTTTAACCTTAAAAATAAGTTTCTGGCCCTTAAAGCTAGCAAAGATGTGTTGGAAATTTCAGAAGCCAGGTAGAAAGTCCTAATAAGTCCTCCAATGCTCTTGGGCTAAGGATTCAGTTCACCATCTTTTGTAGGTATAACAGGTATAGCCTTTGGATCCTCTACTCCGTCCACCTGTCTTGAATATAATGATTGCTGGGTTCGTGTTTAAGGCTTGGCTATCATCGCCTGCTTTCCTTGGCACAGCATTCCTCTGTGTTTCGTGCTTAAAATTCCACCTCCAGGCAACAGAAGCATTTGCAAGATCAGAAGCTTTCACCAAAGTGACCAAAACAGCATGGCAGCATCACAGTGCAAGCTCCGC
Organism: Charina bottae; assembly: GCA_023362775.1. NCBI lineage: Eukaryota > Metazoa > Chordata > Lepidosauria > Squamata > Charinaidae > Charina > Charina bottae. Next base: position 23,185,137 of record JALMGJ010000014.1, on the reverse strand, counting down.
CCCTTTTGCACCTGCGTGGGATGTCGTGATGCACGTTCAAAAGGACTGGATCTCGCATCGCAGCAGTGCAATGTTGCTTTTGTCATCCCCACCCCACAACTGCCTCTGCGGACCCCTCTACCAGGCAATCCAGAATCTGGGTCAAGCAGAGCCGATGCAGATGGTCCACTTCCTCAGTTTCCTTTGCCGTTTTACTGCTTTGGCTAATGAATGCTGGATCTGCCCATTGTAGGAAGGGTCCCTGGAAGTTTGCAGACTGCCTATGTTTCCCCTTGCTTTCTTTTTTTTCTGGACAGAAGGTGAGGCTACTAGGCAGAGGGCCCATTCTCACCCCTGTCAGATGTCTTCTCTGTAGAATTCCAACATCTCTGCTATCAATGGAGTCAGCAGTTGCAGCACAGGGGTGTTAGCTGGGCCAAGAAACTGGCTCTCTCCTTGCCAGCCTAGAGCAGTGTTTCTCAACCTTGGCAACTTTAAGACACGTGGACTTCAGTTCCCAGAATTCCCCAGCCAGCCATGCTGGCTGGGGAATTCTGGGAGCTGAAGTCCACATGTCTTAAAGTTGCCACGGTTGAGAAACACTGGCCTCGAGGGTAGAAGCAGGTTTCAAGTCTTCACATTTTGCCACCTGGCAATTTTAGGAAGGAAAAGGAAATCACTGACTCTCCACTCCTGCCTTGTTTCTTGAGGGCCCCTGCTCTTCTCCTGCACTTTTGGATTTTGCTGTTGATCCACACACACCAAAAACGATCTGGAGTTTGTCATTGCGTTAAGTAACCTCGGGACCCCGAGGTTCTTTGCCCCTCTTTAAGAAAGGGAAAAAAATAGGTCTTTTCTTGTCTTTCAACCCAGGCCCGTGTTCCTCATGCAATTCTCAGGATGGAGTATCTCAGCGAGACCTCTCTGGTCCCTTGTGGGCAAAACAAATACATCTCAAAGTAAGTCACTCCTTGGCTGTCTCTCTGCACGAGTCTGTGGGAGGCTCTTAGAGAAAAAAAGCACCAGGGTAACAGCAGGCGAGGGTCAAAGCAGGCAAGATGGCAAGCTCAGGAGGGAGATCAAAGCCCCACCCCTTCTCCTCATCTGTCAATCTTCCATGCGTGTGCAAATGGGTGGGGCTTTGATCATGCTGCCGTGTCCACCATCTTCCCTGTTCTGACCCCCCCACCCATGCCAACAATTGGGCACATTTCCTTGAACAGAAAGTGATGAGCAACATATTGTAGGGTTAAAAAAATAGTTGGTTCCTCCCAGGCATGTCTGCAGGAGGGGTCAAAAAAGTCAACATGGCAGCCACAACCATACAATTGAAGCCCACCTCCTTTTGCCACACATTGTGGGTCTGAATGCATGTCAAAGAGGGGCTGGGTTTCAATGACATGGTTGTGGCTGCCATGTTGACTTTTTTGACACAGACCCCCACGGATGCCCCTGGTTTCTGTGTTGTGGCAGCCTCCTTCTAATTGCCTGAAGATACACACCAGACCTTTCGGCATCAGACAGGAGTTTCCACGCAAGACATCTGAAAACCATTGGCTGAGTGTAAGGGGAGCAAAACAGAAGTATAGAATTGTAATGGGAAAGAGCTGTTAAATCAAAACACTGTATTTACAAACAGGCACATATCCCGGCCTCAAAGATTAAGGTGAATTGGCTCACTACTAACGGTCTTGTATCACCAAAGAAGGCTGACCGTTTTTCTCTTGATCCTTGTAGGTGTGTCAGGGAAATAACTGGCGAAGAAGGAGGGGGCTCCCTCCAGGGGGATAAACGCATGCACAGTACTGAATGCTTTGCTTTCCTCACAAGAGGCTGAAGAAGGCACCGCCCTAGTTTCTTGGGCCTTTTCTCTGAGCATCACTAGTTCATTTCAGTTTAGCTGGATTCTGTCTAGCAGAGCAGAACAATAAAACACTAGAGCCTGTACAACAAGTCTCAGCGTGTTTTCCTTCACTCGAAGTCAGGACAGGCGTGTCTCAATGATATGAAATGAGTAGGACTGTTGTGTTGCTTATACAGTTGTGTAAGCAACATGCCTGTGGGGCTCTTTGCCTTAGGCCAGTCTCCCTATCTTACCTGCCCATTTAAATCTGACCTGGCTGGCTATTTTTGCAGATTCTTAATAAAAACAAACTGAGGAGGAAGCTGGCATGTTGTACTGTAAAGCAGAGCACCATCTCCAGCACTACAACGATTTGCAGCTGTGTTTGGGACCGTACAATCTCCCCTTCGGATCCCAGAGAGCATCCTGGGGGGCCAGTTCAATTTTGGTCAATGTGCGCACTGTGGCCAGTTGTAACCAGCATGGCAGCCCTTTTGTGAGCGTGAACCCCACCCGTTCTCAAAATTCCCAGTGTGCTCCTGATCCCGCAGGGTAGGCCAGAGGTTTCTGAGGACGCCCTTTGGGGACCCAGTTGCTTCCGGGTTGTGCATCAAGAGACAGCAGTGACTAGTGGGGAGGGGAGGCCCGTGTGCAAGACTGCGCCTGCATTCAAACGGGACCCTTAACTCAGTAACTAAGTTAACCTATTTTCTGCACTCACACAATATATCGAGGGGCGTCGTGGCTCAAAGGTCGCAAGTTCAGAGGTTCAAATCCCTAGCCCCGCGTGACGGAGTGAGCTCCCGCACTCGTCGCAGCTCTTGCCACCCTAGCAATTCGAAAGCATGCAAATGCAAGTAGATTAACAGGTACCACTTCGGTGGGTAGGTAACAGTGTTCCGCGCGCGTCATGCCGGCCACATGACCGTGGAAGCATCTTCGGACAACGCTGGCTCTTCGGCTAACAAATGGAGATGAGCACCGGCCCCTAGAGTCGGACACGACTGCACAAATGTGCAGGGGGAACCTTTACCTTTAAGTGAACCAAACAGGCTGGGTGCGCAAAACAGGACAAAAACCAGGTGAATCCTAACCCAGTTATCAAGGTGCGTAAATGCAGTCTGCTAAACATTTGATCTAGTTAAGTGTGTTATGCAAACCCCACCATTTTTTTTCTGTTGCAGAATTTCTATTTTGCATTTAATATCCAAGGACCCCCAAATACATGTCATGCTGTATCTGCTAGAAGGTTCTTCGTCCCTGCCATTGGGGCATGGGTTGTGTGAATAGATCTTGGGTGTAGCTAGAGAAGAGAGTCCCCATCTGTGGTTAGAGAAACAGGTTAGGCCCCCAAATATGACCCCCCCAACCTGCTTTCTTCTAACACTTCTTCCCCCTCCATTCTTCCAGGAATGAACTTCTGCTACACTTGAAGACGTACAACTTGTACTATGAAGGTCAAAACCTGCAGCTTCGGCACCGAGAGGTAGGAAATGGATTCTCTCCCCCAATCCCCAAAGGGTAAGGTATGAGGAGCGGAGGAGCGTTCACTGCATGAGTAAAGGAAATGCAGTTCTGGGTTCAGATGCAGCCTAATGGTCCAGGGATCACTTTATCGTTGTATTCATCCAGATAGCATCAGTATCTGAAGCAACTTCCACAGATTCTGCAAGCCCATCAGAACTTCCCTGTAGAGCAGTGTTTCTCAACCTTGGCAACTTTAAGGGGTGTGGACTTCAACTCCCAGAATTAATTCTGGGAGTTGAAGTCCACACACCTTAAAGTTGCCAAGGTTGAGAAACACTGCTGTAGACGCATTGCCACGCATCCCCCTCTTCACCCTTTTTCACTTTCTCTTAATTGCTTGGAGCAATTTGGGTGGGCAGTTCCCCCCGTTTGCTAGGCTTGGGGGAGGCAGAGCCATGGTTTCCAGCCTCCAAGGCCGTTCCATGTTGGGGTTCTGCGTGACTTCGCAGGAGAGATGTGTGCTCAGCCTGGGGCAGTGCTGGCGGCCATTTGCCTTTCCTCGCCGCGACCGTGCTGTGGGATGCTCCCCGCCCCCACTACTAGGAGGACTCAACATCGGGGGCGTTCAGGGATGGCACCCCCAAAAGTAGGGGAAGCTTCATTGCTCTTTTAATGTTAACTTTACATTTAGGGGTGTTCAAGCACTTGGAGCTCTCCCAAGGAGGAATTCTCTGCCACTTGGATCATTGGCTCTTTAAATACTTTAACTGAAATTTAACAGATGGTTAAGGTTTGGCAAATCGGGCATGAAGACTGCAGAAAGCACTGAAGCCAAACTTTTGTTATTCTAACCTCTCCCCACAATTTTGGGAGTTCAGTAGACATTGTTCACATTTGTTGTTGTTCAGTTGATTCGTTGATTGTTCAACATATTGTGTGAACCCAAAAAAGGGTTAGTAACCAGGTTAAGGGTACTGTAAGAACCCAGTGACTGAGTTGCAAATTTGTTGTTGTTGTTCAGTCATTTAGTCGTGTCCGACTCTTCGTGACCCCATGGACCACAGCACGCCAGGCCTTCCTGTCCTCCACCGTCTCCCGGAGTTTACTCAAATTCATGTTCGTTACATCGGTGATGCTATCTAACCATCTCATCCTCTGCCGTCCCCTTCTCCTTTTGCCTTCAGTCTTTCCCAGCATCAGGGTCTTTTCCAGTGAGTCCTCTCTTCGCATTAGGTGGCCAAAGTATTTGAGCTTCAGCTTCAGCATCTGTCCTTCCAATGAGCAGTCAGGGTTGATTTCCTTTAGGATTGACTGGTTTGACCTCCTTGCAGTCCAAGGGACTCTCAAGAGTCTTCTCCAGCACCACAGCTCGAAAGCATCAATTCTTCGGCACTCAGCCTTCCTTATGGTCCGACTCTCACAGCCATACATTATTACTGGGAAGACCATAGCTTTAATTATATGGACCTTTGTCGGCAAGGTGATGTGATTGTTCACGTACTTTCCTAAAATAAGAATTAGACATTACTGAGCAAAATGGTGGGCTACCTTTCACTGGTATTGACCAATTCTGACTCCGCAGAATTGAAACTGGCAGTGGCTAGCAGGGGCAAAATGGCAGGGGGGTGTTCCTTCTCTGAAACAGAGATGCTCCGAATTGAACTTGCAGCCTTCTCTGTGCATGTTGGGTCACTGACGCAGACCACCTTATGGCTTAGCATGTTGCGTGAATTCACTGTGCTGTGTAAGCATTCATTTAGGGCTAAATATGTTGTGGGTATGCAAGCGATGGTGGTTTATTCCATAAACCAGGGATCTTCAACTTTGGTCACCTGAGGGTGAGAGCATATTTTGTGTGGCATGTTGAAGGTCACACTTCAAAACTAGGTGGCCCAGAGTCATATGGGTGGAGCTTTGGGGAGTTTTACGGGACAAAATGGCCATCTTAAGCCCTGCAAAGCTTCAAATGCCTCTTTCCTCCTGGATCTTTTGGAAACTAAAAAAAAGAAAAAGGGGTCTTTCTTAAAATTTTGGTTTCTCTGGGCCACTGTCCTTTGCTGCTGCCAGCCCGTTTCTGCTCTTTCCTAAGGCTCTTTCTCTTTCCACCACGTAGGAAGAAGGAGAGTTCATCGTGGAGGGTTTGCTGAACATCTCCTGGGGCCTGTGCAGGCCGATCCGCTTGCAGATGCAGGACGACAACCAGCGCATCCGCCCCCCTCCCTCCTCCTCCTCCTGGCACTCTGGCTGCAACCTGGGTGCCCACGGGTCAGTACCCACGGGTCAGTGCAGGAGGCCTGTGTGTGCAAGCGCCCAGGGAGAAAGGCTAACGACCGGTTGCAGGCAAATGTGTGCAACCCACTTCTGATAGCTCTTTTGTTCAAAGAGAAGCAGTTGGAACGAGCAGCTGCTTTCTGCTCCAGATCCCCCTTCCAGCTGCTTCCCCCCCCCCATTGAATTTGCTTTTCTCAAAGGTAAACAGTGCTCCTAAAACCCTGCTGGGAGGGGAAGAGGAATTCGGGACTTTGGGGGAACGGGGAAGACGGTTTGGACCTCTGCCCCCCGCCACCCCTGCTTTTCTCAAGTGATGACGTTCTTTTTTTCCAAACCCTTCTTTTGATACAAGCGTCATCAGGGATTCCTAGCACACACATGGGCTGAGATCCACAGTCGAAGGGATTGCGCTGGCAGCCTGGCCTTTTTGGAGAGGCGGAGTTTTGCACGGAAAATTCCCCAAACCTGCAGTTATAATCCCTTGTGGGATAACATATAATTCTTGTTTGTGTATTTTAATTTTCCTGTGCGATTGTTTTGGTTTCAAGATGACCTTCCTGTAATCTTGGACTTAAATAAGGGTTTGGACTGGAGGAACTGGGGCTAAAGGGAAGGGCGAAGTGAATTTTAAAATATTGCCACATGGGAATTACAGTGCCGATTCCTGGAATATTCGGTTAGGTTCAACTCGTTTGGCCTTGATGCACTTAACCTTTCGAATGAGATTGGGATTATTCAGAGTTTTGTCCAAACTCTCACATCCCTCCCTCCCTCCCTCCCTCCCTCCCTTCCTCACTTGAATTTCAAAGCAAAATTCATCCAGGTACAAAGGCCAGTTCATCTGTGCCTGCAGCTGCCCAGATTATAGTTTTAAATCCTAAATGGCTGCACTATCATAGGATCGATTTCTCAGGTTTGGTGTCCAGGATGACACTCCATTGCTTCATCATTCTCACAACCAGGAAATTCCTCCTCCTTTCAGCAGGTGACACCTCAATCTCATGGACCCAATTAATCTCCCTACCCTCTATTTCTGGAATTTGGCATGCCTGCTGGAAACCTGGAGCTCGACGACTATATATGACTATATATGACTATATATATATATATATCTGACTGAGAATTCTAGTCCCACCTGAGGCATGAAAGCCGGCTGGGTGACCTTGGGCCAGTCCCTCTCTCCCAGCCCAACTCACCTCACAGCGTTGCTGCTGAGGGGAAAATAGGAGGAGGAAGGAGTACTAGGTATGTTCGCCGCCTTGAGTTATTTATAAAAAAAATAATAATAAAGGTGGGATAATAAATAAATAATAATAATAATATAAATGACTCTTATTGCAGAGTCTGTGAGATGGCGGAGCAGCTTGTAGGAAACGAGGGAGTCCAATCCCGTAAAACAGAAGACTAGAATGTCATGTCCTGATTTCTTTCTCCTGCCCTTCCTCCATGAGCACCGAACGTCGCCCTCCTTGCAGAGTTGTGGCCTCCTACACAGGGCTTCCATAATGGAGCCCCCTGTTCCGGCCTTCCTTCTTCCCACCTTGCAGCTTCAACCCCGACCGATGGACGAAAAGTCCTTTGACTGCTTGGCATCTCTAACGAGAATTACTTGCCTCATGAGACTTGGAAAAGTCCTGCCGTTGCTTTCCCCCCCCCCCTTGAGTGTTCACCGCTTTCTCTCTTCCATCCCCAGGTCTGTCATTAAACCCACAACCTTGCCTGATATTCAGGTCACAGACGCCGAGCCCACATCGGAAGAGGACGGGGCTGACGGGAAAACGGGTAAGATCGGAAGGGATGCTGCTGGTGCTCAGACCAAGGGGTGGATGGAAGAAATAAGCTCTTTTTCATGAATTTCCATCAAGGGTTCTCCTTACATTATTTCAGTAAGAATAAAAAATAATATTTATGCATTTATTTGTTAGATTTATATCCTGCCTTCCCTTTAGCTTAAGGCATATGTAGCATAGTCCCTCCTCCTATTTTTCCCTGATTGATTGATTATGTGCCATCAAGTCATTTCTGACTCCTCGTGACCACATAGATAGATCTTCTCCATGTCCCCAAGCTGGTCCTTCAGCTCTTCCAACGGTGCCCCCATCGCCACTGTAACTGAGTCCCTCCACCTTGCTGCTGGTCGTCCTCTTCTCTTTTCTTCCACCTTTCCCAGGATTATGGGCTTCTCTAGGAATTGTATGACTTGCCCAGATAGAAACAGATGGATGGATGGATGGATGGATGGATGGATGGATGGATGGATGGATGGATTGTGTGCCATTAAATTGGTGTTAAGTCTTAGCAAAAATAAAGGGGGGGGGGGCGTGGTGGCTCAGCGAGTAAGACGCCAGGCTTGTCAATCGCAACTTCGGCGGTTCGAATCCCTAGCCCCGCGTAACGGAGTGAGCTCCCGCACTCGCCCCAGCTCTTGCCACCCTAGCAATTCGAAAGCATGCAAATGCAAGTAGATGAATAGGTACCACTTCGGTGGGCAGGTAACAGCGTTCTGCGCGCGTCATGCCGTCATGGAAGCGTCTTCGGACAACGCTGGCTCTTCGGCTAACAAACGGAGATGAGCACCGGCCCCTAGAGTCGGACACGACTGCACAAATGTGTGGGGGGAACCTTTACCTTTTTAAGTCTTAGCAACCACATAAGGAGAACTTCTCCAGGATGATCAGTCCCCAACTTGATCTGTCCTTCAGGTCTTCCAACGGTGCCCCCATCAGTGCTGTAATTGACTCCGTCCCCCTTGCTGCTGGTCGTCCTCTTCTCCTCTTTCCTTCCACCTTTCCCAGCATCAGAGCCTTCTCCAGAGAGGCGGGTCTTCGCATGATGTGTCCGAAGAACGATAATTTGAGCCTGATTTTTCCCTACAACAAAGTAATTCAGGAACTGATTTAAAAGTTTTGTGTATGCAGGCAGTATGTACTGAGAAGCTGCATCTCGGCTTTTTTATTAATTGCAGGAGCGGGTGTGCAGAGGGAACCCAAATATGGTTGCATCCTGTGTTTGCACGACACACTTAACTTGGTCAGCCACTAACCCCAGTCAAAGTGCCTTGCCGCCGGCTCTTCCAAGCAGTGCCCAATATTTACTGATTGATTAGATTCATATCCCGCCTTTATTAGCACAACTCAAAGCAGCATGCATAATGCTCCCTCCTCCTACTTTCTCCACAACAACAGCCCTGTGAGGTGGGTTTGGCTGAGAGGAAGGGACTGGTCCAAAATCACCCGGCCGGCTTTCGAGCCCAAGGGAGGACAGTCTCCTGGTTTCTATTTCAGTACCTTCACCAGCTGAACCAAACTCTCTCATTCTCTTTCTCAAAAGTACATCATGCTGCAAGCTCTGCCCCTTATATTCTGGCGCAGAGCTTTCCAAACTGTGTGTCGTGACAAATTAGTGTGTCGGCTGCAGTGTCTGGGTGTGTCGCGGCTGCTGCTGCTGCCTCCGAGCCCTGCCAGGGTTCCGCACAGGTCCTAGTGCCTGCCTTGTGCCTTGCTGCCTCCAAACCTGCCCTGCCAGGATTCCACGCAGGTCCTAGTGCCTGCCTTGTGCCCTGCTGTAAGAGTGTGTCGCGAAATGATGCATATCTGAAAAGTGTGTCACCAACATGAAAAGTTTGGAAAGCTCTGTTCTGGCGTGTGAGGTTGCAATGTATCTTTCATTTCAGCATCATCAGGGTTAGGAATGATCATCTGTGGTTCACTGTGGGGATTAATTGCTAGAAGAGAGTTTCCAGGTTGGATGGTTTTAAGATTAGAGGGCTTTGTGGCAGACAGAGCTGTGAGCAATTGCTTAGCCCTGAATTATGTGTCTGAATGTCAGTTGGGGAATAACAGTAGGAGAAGGGTTTTGCATGTACAGTATGCACGCATGTGTACACATGGACATACGCACACATTCCCGCTCGTGGGATTGCGGCATCTTTGGAGAAGGAAAGGCCACACAGACTTTTGATGCTATTGCTGAGGAGTTTGCAAGACCAGCACTAGAAAGTAAGCTTCTACACACACACACACACACACACACACACACACACACACACACACACACACCTGGCACCCAGGGATGTGAAGGAATCAGCTTGGCTTCCCTTCCCCTTGGCAACAGGGTCCTCCTTTCTTGAAACGGGGCACAACAAAAGTCATTGTTAGTCCGAGTTGCCATGGCTGTCGTTCCTGTTTAAGAAAACAGAACAGCTGCTCACGAGCCTCAGAGTTTAAAAAGGCTGTGGTTTCTTTGCCATCAGAATGACAGTTTTTCTTTAAAAAAGAAAATAAGCAAACAGCTCATTGCAGATCTTGGATGAGGCATCCCCTTTTGTGAGCGTGAAGCAGCAGTGTGTTTGGACTTCCAGGGATTTTAATGTACTGGCAGGCTTTTCAGCTGTGCCGAATATATGTGTATGTGTGTGTGTGTGTGCGCGCGCGCATTTCTCTCCCAGCGAGGCCTTCCCATTCCAGAAATCTGCTTTCTCCGCCCTGGACACCAGCCCTTAGACAACCCCCATCTCAGCTTTTGGGAGCCCTTCCCCCCATCCCCCCCATGCTCTGGTTAAGCATTTGCAAAACTGGAGCCACACATTTTGCCCCTTTGCTCCCCCAAAGGCAAAGTTTTGCCCCAGCCACCGTGGAGCCACGGAATGAATGATGCTGGGCTGCACATGGCCCGAAGGTTGCACATTTGCACCCCAACCCCAAACGGGGAATAAATTGAAGTTCTGCTGCAGGGCAGAGTGCGCTTATCTTACCATCCACTGACAGTTGCTTCTAACTTCCTCTTCTGGCTTCCTCCGATGTTTATCAGGGAGTGGGTCCTGGAGTCAAAGGGCTGTTGCCAAAACATCAAATGCAGGAAGGTGTGAATTGCAAATTGCAGCATATCACACTCACCCTAAAATCAGAGAAAGGTGTGAGAATCAGATCTAAGCTTTAAACCCTTCCTTTCTCATTCTCCAGAGTTTTTTCCCATTTTGTTACTTGGAGAAAAATAAGCTACTTTTACGATGTTGGAAAACAGACGCCCTTCCCATACTAGTCAATTAAATCAAGGGTTTACTACGTTTCCTTTTGGAAAATGAGAGCATGGTGATGAAGTCGGACAGCATGGTTAGAGGGATGCCCAGGCCCAAACAGCTTCGGGGCTGTGGATCAGCCACTTTGCATTAAGCAAACGGCCAAGGCCATCTGAAGAAAAATATCTTTGCTGAGAGGGAAGGGCAATGAAGACATGCATGGAGTTTCCCTCTGAAGAGCCTGAACAAGGTTTTCTACTTGAATCCACACTACAGATTCAACCCCAAACCCGACTGAAAAAACAGCATGCTTTTCTCAACTCAATCCACTACATTGTGGTTTAAGGCAGCGGCCTGTCTCCTTGCCAGCCCTTCGAGGCAGGCCAGGTCAAATAACAGCCACTGTCACTGAGTCCATCCACCTTGCTGCTGGTCGTCCTCTCCTCGAAATGTTCTATTTCTAGAATAACTGAATCTTGGAAGCCGCTCCAAAGCTCTCCCTGCTCCTGTTCCAGTCCCACAAAGTCAAGGTGGGGCCGACCCGAGTCTCTTTCTCACGCCCTCTGCTTTTCCAGGGTTGAGCAATTGTTTCTCCTCACCCCCCACCTCTTCACGGCCACATTCCTCTGCGTTCCCACAGCACCCGCAACAAAAGAGCCAGCCACACCTTAGCCTGTGGTATGAGCCCAACCTCTCAGCCCCGGTTCTGCCGCCCGAAACCCAGAAAGGCTTCGCATCGCCTGCACAGAGGACCTGCGTGAGTGGACCAGGGTCCTTGGGGCTTCGCTTGGCCAAGGCTCCCCAAATCGCACCGTCCTCGGAGGAGGAAGGAAGCCATGGGGGTGCGCCACGCTCTTTCCCTGCAGCTTTTTCTCCTTCCTTTTGCTGGCAGGGTTCAGGGAAGAGGATCTGGCTTTGAGCAGAATGACCCGGGACATGCCTCCCCACTCCCAGTGCATTGGGGAAGGAAGCCAACATGATGATATGGAGGAATCCCCATCCAGGATTTGGGCCATGGGTCCTCTGAAGGGACCCAGAGACGCCTGGTATCTCAAAGCATGCCTTGAGAAGGGATGGTTTGGGTCATTTTGCAGCCAGGCGCGTTAGAGGCACCCCAGCCTGGCAGATGGCCTTGCTCCCGAATTTGAGTCTGCAGTCAACATCATGGAAGGAATGCTGGTTGCGGCCCCCATTTCAATCTTCTTGGTGGTGTCGAGAGTGACTTTGACGGAGATAGGCAGGAACTGATACCTAGACAAAAGGGGCCAAAACATTCTTTAAGTCCTGAGAAACAGGATAATATTTGGAAGCAGCTCAGGCAGATACCCCCCTAATTCACTGGCGTATAGGAAGGGGCAGGAGACCAGCACAATAAGACTTGCACGATTCTGTTCTTATAGCCCATCTCAGTAAAGGTAGTTTTAGCCTTCCTGCAGAGTTGATTTTCCGGTCTGCTTCTTAACCTGGTGGGGCTGACAGATGGTGAGAGGAAGAGGGCTGCGGGGAGGGACCCAGGGCCACCGGCCTGCATGGCTTTGGATTCGTTCTTGCTTCATTTTCGATTCGACTGTGGTCTGAAATGGAGCTGCCCAGGAGGGTCTCCCCCTGGCACGATCTCCCATCAAAAGGAAAGGCTGCGAGGAGGCAATTAAAAATGGATTAGGAGGAATTTCATTATCTTTGGGAGCTGCGCCAGAAATCCCACAGGAGCTCCAGGAAAGCTCTCCAGTGACGGAACATAACTTTATTAAAAAGCTGTTGAATTAGGGACGTTCCCACCCCCCGTTCAGTCTGGAAGGGGGCCGAGCCGGTCGCCGTGGCAAAAGCAGAAGATTCTTTTCAGACGGAGGGGCTTCTCTGCTGCGCCAGGAGCTGCATCCCCCCAAACAGACCAAGCCAGGCTAAATTATTTACATTAATAACGTTGTGCTTTGTCATATTAACGTCGGTATGGTGGTTAAGGGTATCATGGGCATCAGGGAGCCGCACGTTCAAGTCCACCCCCAGCCAGTCCCCCAGAAAACTTCGGTTCCCCCTAATCATATAATGAGAGGAAGTCACTTTGGGCCAGTTGCTCTCAGGCATGCCTACCTCGCAGGGTTGTTGTGGGGGAAAATAAGAGGGAAGGCTGCGTATGCTGCCTTGAACTTCCGAATGAAAGGTGGGATAGAAAATGGACAAATATATAAACAATTTTCTTATTTTCTATCCTCTTTTTTTCTTTCATTTTTTCATACTTCTATTGTATTGGAAAATCCTAATAAAAATATTAAAAAAACCATACGTAAACAAAATAAGTTTGGAAAGACACAACGAAAAGTGGGTGGTCGCTTTTTAATTTCAAAATGTCACCCCCGCTTTTTAATTTCAGTGATTAGAAAACAATCCACCAATAATCCCAGGAGCGGCATATCCTTCCCCAAAATTTCACTGTCCAGTGGCAAAAAATAAATGAAACCTCCTGGCCTGTAAAATTGCAAGGGAGCTGTTAAATGACCCAGAAAGCTAAAACAGGACAGAAATGTAATCCAAGGCATTTTTTGGGTTTCTGCAGAGATCTGACAATGGCGCAGTTTTGACGTCTAGTAGCCAAAACGGCGTCTGTGAATTTCATCTCACAATAGTGGCGCCGCTCCAGGCTGCAAACGGAGAGCGGGACGTTGGCTGCAGAGCTGCTTCAGGGATGGTCGGAGAGCCAGGGGGAGGATTTCGTGGTCCTGATGAATTCCAGCATAATTTAATTGCGTTTCCACTGAACAGTTAATTCAAATTAATTCAGCCTGCTTTCTTTTCACTTTTTATTTGCTGCTTTTTGCTATTCCCCTTTACCCCTAAACAGGGAAATCAGGTTTCAAGAGAGCGCTGGGTAGCAAATCTCCTTTTGCAGACGACACACGCGATTCTCTGCCCACATAACACGATCTTTGTTGGTTGTGGACAGCGTCTGTTTTGGTGGAAGACTGTAACAGCGAAGAGCTGACTCCTGTCTGTAAAAGGCATCCTTTCATCAGACAGGCTCTCGCGGCTCAAGATGGGTCCTAAAATATTCCTCTTCCTTCAGAAGGAAAACAAGTGAACACTGTCTGTGTTTGTGCATCCAAGTTTTGTGTGTGTGTGTGTGTACCATTGTCTTTGGCCCATTCATATGTAGACCAAGTATCCCAATGTCTTTTAAAAAAAAAATTGCACAATTTGAAGTGACCTTTTCCATTTGGCAGCGGTGTTGGGTGTGTGTGTGTGCAGATGATGAACATGATCATAATAATTTATTAAATATACTGTATATGCCGGCCGACTCTCAGCAATTCCGATCAGTGAGGGTTGCAACGTCATGACAATAACTCCATCCCTGGTTTGCAGGCATTGCTCATTACGGGTGCAGGCCTGTTTTTGTCCCTTTGGTGAACGCCTCCGATCCTGCAGACGCCGCTGACGTTTGTATTCTTTTGACATGTCTTTAAAACTCTACATTCCAGATGACAAAGAACTCAACACACAACCGGAAGAGCTGCCCCAACTGATGCGGACACGGAGCGATGTTGGGGTGCGCCGCAGAGGGAACCTTCGCACCCCCAGCGAACAACGGCGGATCAAGCGCCATCGCTTCTCCATCAACGGGCATTTCTACAATCACAAGGTGAGCCCCCCAGGGCCAAGCGGGGATCTCTTCAGAAAGGCAGGCAAGAAGGTCCTCGGATAGTGAATGGAGCTCCACATGGCCGTTTGCTCAGGAGCAAGTTTCAAAAGAAGGCATAAAAGGGTGACTGAAGATGACTCTTCCCCCTTCATTATTTTAAGTAGCATAGATTAACTGCATACAACTGTTATGGATCAAGGAAATTGTATATATTGATGATCAGAAGATGTAATTCGGTCATTTAAGAGCACCAAAGTAATTGTGAAGTTCACTCTGTCTACAGCAACTTTCCCCAATCTCTCAACTCTTGTAATTCCTAAAGAGGAAGTTAGGAATGGCAAACTTAGTGTTTGCTCTGTGGTTCGTCTGATAAAAGTCCATCTTTTGGGTCCCATTTTACTTTCAGCAAATTATGGGCAACCACCCATTAGCTGCATTCACACCGTGCCCTAGACTGGGCTAAAATGGGCTCAGGCAATTTGTGGGAACTCAACCATGATCCTACCAGGTTGAGTGAACTGAACCAATTGTCTGAAATCATAACACAGAGTATGTTCTGTGAATGCTACCTTGGCGTTTGGTTAACCTGGGATTAGGGTTAATCATATTGTGAGAACTCAATCTTAATTTAATTTAATTTAATTTAATTTAATTTAATTTAATTTAATTTAATTTAATTTAATTTAATTTAATTATTTAATCTTTTAAGCGGGTAGGACGCCAGGCTTGTCGATCGGAAGATCGCAAGTTCGGAGGTTCAAATCCCTAGCCCCGCGTGACGGACTGAGCTCCTGCACTAGCTCCAGCTCTTGCCAACCTAGCAATTCGAAAGCATGCAAATGCAAGTAGATGAATAGGTACCACTTCGGTGGGTAGGTAACAGCGTCATGCCGCGTCATGCCGGCCACATGACCGCGGAAGCATCTTCGGACAGCGCTGGCTCTTCGGCTAAGAAACAGAGATGAGCACCGGCCCCTAGAGTCGGACACGACTGCACAAAGGTGCGGGGGGGGGGAACCTTTACCTTTACCTTTTAATCTTTTAACATTGTTATTGTCCTCATCGTGCAGGGCCCGTGGCAACTTCCTTCTTCCCTAACAAAAGTCTCAGCCTGTCCCTTGCCTGATTCTTCAAGTCAACCCTGCTCTCTCCTTCTCTCTGTTCCCTTCCTCAGACATCAGTGTTCACACCAGCCTATGGCTCCATCACGAATGTCCGTATCAACAGCACCATGACAACGCCACAAGTTCTGAAGCTGCTGCTCAACAAATTTAAGGCATGTTTTGTTCTGATTTTTATTGGTTTCTGCCGCAGTTCTGGTCAGGGCTGGGCCAGCTTTCTTGCCTAGGGTACAAAATTCAAATCTTAGCATCTCTCTCTCTTAATGGTTCCTTCCTCTACTTGATACACCCACGCAAGTCCTGTTTTTAAGGCTTCATCGCAGGGGCATTCGGGGGAGGGTGTCAAAGAAGTCAAGATGGTGGCCACAAATATGTGATCATTGCATCATTGTGGATGCCATCTTGATTTTTTTTACAGCCCCTGCTTGATCAGGAGGGCAGTGCTCTCTTGGCCCCTCCTCTCCACAATGATCATTCAAACTGGCCTCCAGTCTCCAGGCTTTATCACTGGGCTGAATCAGGGTGGTGGGTTTTTCTGCAGAGCCGTGAAAGCAACTCAACGCCATCAAGTTGTATTTTTGTCCCAAAGACGGATGGGTTCATCTTGAACTCATGAGCAAGAGGACTCAGTCTTGGCTTGTTTGGAACAAGAAGCATTTGTGGAGGTGGATTGGAGAGCAGTGCCGCAAGCACGGATAACCAGTGCTCTCTTCTTCCTTTTTTCAGATTGAAAACTCAGCAGAAGAATTTGCTTTGTACATTGTACACACCAGTGGAGGTGAGAAGGACATTTTTTTTTGTCCTGCTGTGGTAGGGCTTCTGTGTACGTCTGCAAGCTTTCTTGACCCAAGGTCCTCTCTTGGGCCTCAGTCCAATGAGCAGTTGGGTGGGATCAGGACAAAGACATTTGTCGTA
Organism: Charina bottae; assembly: GCA_023362775.1. Lineage (NCBI taxonomy): Eukaryota > Metazoa > Chordata > Lepidosauria > Squamata > Charinaidae > Charina > Charina bottae. Next base: position 23,168,887 of record JALMGJ010000014.1, on the reverse strand, counting down.
ACGTCCTTAACTTCAATGTCCCAATAAACACTTCTCCATGCAAAGCATTGCAAGTTAGTAAGGTTTTATTAATGTTACATGTAAGTCAAGGCATAGGTTAAGACCTGAATGACAGTTCCCGCCAAAGAATTGAATTTTTACTTCTCCCCCTTTTCGTGCCAGCCCCCTCCAACCATGAGTCATTGTCCATCTCCTTTTCCCACTCCGCGTCACGTCCCTCCTGGACGTTTTAGGTGTGCGACCTTCATGAAGAACGAACAGGCTGCAACGGTTAGGCACGAACATTCTGGTGCGGCGATCGGAATGCACTCCCCCTGCTTGTGAGCGCGCTGTCTCTGGCTGACACGTATCTCCCATGGACTCGCTCTCAAGAATGGCAGGACTCAAACAGAGATCCTGACATTTGTAGGGGCAGAACAAATATTAACATGAAATCCATTAAACGGTTTAGTTTATATCAGTGTTTCTCAACCGTGGCAACTTTAAGATGTGTGGACTTCAACTCCCAGATTCCCCAGCGAGCATGCTGCCTGAGGAATTCTGGGAGTTGAAGTCCCCACATCTTAAAGTTGCCAAGGTTGGAAAACACTGGTTTATATAGTTGTTCCCACATTCTGAGATGTTAATAAGCACTGCTTAATCTCAAAATTTGGAGGTACAGTGGAGGCCACATCTGATTATTTCTGAGGCCACTGGTTTGTGAGAAGTGCATATTAAAAGAAAAAGCTAGAACTAACTTGCCCCGATGCAAAGAACTGTGGTTGGCACTCTCAGCATGACCCTATTTTTGTTTTTTGCTTTTTACCTTGGATAGCAGGCCACCTGCTTTTAAAACTCCCACAATTTCCAAAATGTGCCCAGAAGATGGGGGCTATTCTTCAGAAAACAGCTCCCAAATGATCGTTTTTAGGTAGAGTGGATGTCACAGTTCCTTGAACTCAGTTCTTTCCAGGACTACATTAAATGAATGGCTGGCTAGCCCTACAGTATTTCCTCTAGAGCAGAGCTTTCCAAACTGTGTGTCGGGACACGTTAGTGTGTCGGCTGCAGTGTCTGGGTGTGTCGCGGCTGCTGCCGCCTCCAAGCCCTGCCAGGATTCCGCACAGGTCCTAGTGCCTGCCTTGTGCCTGGCTGCCTCCAAACCTGCTGTGATTCCACGCAGGTCCTAGTGCCTGCCTTGTGCTCTGCTGTAAGAGTGTGTCGCGGAATGATGCATGTCTAAAAAGTGTGTCACCAACATGAAAAGTTCGGAAAGCTCTGCTCTGGAGGATGACGCAGACATCTCAGGGCACCATTGCACAGTTTCAAGAGATGGCCCATGTATGTCTCCCAGCCAAATTAAACATTGGAAAGACTCCAGAAGACCTTGGCAGTCTTATGCAAAGGTGAACAGAAAAAACGTAGATCATTTCATGACATTTCATTGAGGTATTTTGATTGAAGAAGTCCATAAAAGAAAGAAGTCCATAAGAAAGGTGGAAGGAAAAAGAAGAGGATGACCTCTAGCAAGGTGGATGGACTCAAATACAACAGAGGTGGTTGCACTGTTGGAAGACCTGAAGGACCAGGCTGGGGACAGATCGTCCTGGAGAAGGTCTATCTATGTGGTCACTAGAAATCGACACCTACGGTGGCCCACAATCATTCTGGTTGTGGAAAGACGGGATACTTCCTGGGGATCCAACGGGTGCTGTGTTTTCATGCATCCTGTGCAACCCTGGAGAAGTTTCTTGATCCGCCTAGTAGAGGAGGCCATTTTCTTGTTATCTCTCCTGTTGTTAAAAACGAGTTGTCCTTGAGGTCGGGGGTCCCAACCCTTACCCTTGTTCCCTGTTTCCTGCAGAAAAGCAGAAGCTCAAGGTCACCGATTACCCACTGATTGCTCGGATTCTGCAGGGGCCGTGTGAACAGGTTTCCAAGGTTTTTCTGATGGAGAAGGACCAGGTGGAAGAAGTCACGTATGATGTGAGTCGTTCTGTGGTGGGAATCCATTTTCTGCTCATCGTATAGAGATGCTATCTCAATGAGCAGCATCTTTGGAGAAGGGAAGTGCTAGGCCCCACCATCGGAACCTCTCCTGGGCTCTCTTTGGAAAATCCCCATGTCTTCCTCTTTGTATTTATTTCTCATTATCTGTATTAATAATTGACTCCTTTATTAATAAGTTCATTCTCTCAGTATCCCAGAAGGAAGCTATCAATAACTGTAATGTTTTGAGTGCTTTACTGTTTCACAATAATGTTTTCCATTTTATAAAAGTCTGTTTTCAGAACCATTTCGAGGTCCTGCCGCTACATTTATTTCAGGGGCTGCATATTCTTATTTTCCCTTTTTCCAGTCCCAGTTTCAGGCCATGGAACCTTCTCATTCAAACCTTAAAGAACTGGGTGTTTAACTATATCTTAGCACAATCCACCCCATTGGTTTGTTGCGTGAGAAGAGTGGAGAAAGGGTGCTGTCTATAGCCTTTTGGGTTCTGGAGGAAGTGTGAGATGTAGAGGTCCAGTTCATATGTGCGTCATTCCCTCAAATGCGGATGGGACACAGGTGCTTCAGAAATAGCACTGAGGGGTGAAATGGCCCTCCATTGTCCCACCATTAGCCTTACTTCGTTGCTGTGGTGCTTAAATGGGACCATCACACTTCACCACTGAATAGAGAGTGTGGATCTCTGCTCTGCTCCTCTACAACAATAGCCCACCAAACTGTTCCTGGGATTCTGTGAGATTTGCGGGAACTGGGTCTTCCCCAACCATCTCTCACTTTTCCATACTTTGTGTGTTCACGCAGGTTGCTCAGTATATTAAATTTGAAATGCCTGTTCTAAAAAGCTTTATCCAAAAACTCGAAGAGGAGGAAGACCGGGAAGTGAAGAAATTAAGGCACAAGTAAGTTCTTCCTTTCCTGGGGACCAGCACCAGGAAAGGAAGTTTCTAGCAATCTTCTAGTTTCTAGTAATCTTCTACTCTGCGGATTAGAAGGTCTTGATGACAAGATGCTGCTTTTGTTGATATGGCTGCCTCCTGGAGATGCTTCCATGCATGATGCAGGAAGTGCCTTTGCCATCCCAAACCCTCTAGCATGTGGACTCAGATGTGAGTCCCAGTGAACTTTGTGGGGCCTTCTTAAGTGATTTTGCCTAAAAATTACAGCTTTAGTTCCTGCTCTGTAAAGCCACCTCGAGTGCGCAGGAACTCTGTTTTCTTTACTAAGAAGGGGGAGAATATTCTCTATGTTCTGAAGTCTACCAAAATATAAGCAGTTAATGGTACCCGGCTCTCCCCACTAGCAAGGTTACTTGGCCTGGTTCAGGAGCTGCCATGATTGACCACAGTGCAGAGCCAGTAGGGTGGGATCTGGTCATCGTAGGATGCGCTATCAAAGGAGTAAGGAGAGGCAACCAGAAGTGGGGGAGTGGTTCAAGTGTTGGACGGTGGTTGAAGAGACCCAGGTTGAAGACCATCCTCAGCCGTGGGAGGTTATTGAGTGACTTGGGCCCAGTCACACATCTTCAGTCTAACCTACATCATTGTTGTTGTATGGAGACAAATTTGAAGGAGGCAGAACCTTCCACTTTTGGGGAAAAGGTAGGATACAAAAATGGAAGGACAGGCAGGGGTCAAGCATGTCCATAAATGTCCCTGGTTTTGCTCCAAGATCTAATAGAGGCTCCAGAAACAAAGACAAGAGATGCCACCTATCTTCTGGAAAGAAGAACATAAATATAGATAAGGAAGCACAAAAACCTTGGTGTTTTATTCAGGAAGGCAGTCATTTCCATTCCCTCCCTCCCTTGATTGGTCCAGTGGTCACTTCCTTTTAGCTGCTGTAAATTGATAAGTCTTCTCTTTTGGATCTCTTTAAGGTATTCTGTCCTGCGTATAATGATTGAGCAACGATTAGAAGAGATCATTGAAGGCCCAGCAACAATGTAAAGGTTTGATTTGGGAGACTGCAGCCTCCTGGCCTTCCCACTCCCCAACCAGGCACCTGGGAAACAGATTTCCTGAAGAAGACTTGTTTACATGCTCTTATGAACAAGGATGTCTCTTCCTCCTGGAATGGAACTTGAATGAGAACCGCTTCGACCACTATCTTTGCTCCTTCTCCCTTTAACAACAGTGAACTCAGTGGAGACTCTGGGGAGATGGGGAGGATACCTCTCAGCACCAAGTGTTGAAAACGGGACATCTCCATGTCAGTTCTTTTTGAGCTGCTGCTGGTACTGGATGATCACCCTTGGAACCAGGCCTGCTGGAGGAGAAGTCTCCAGAAGTCATCCAGATGTTTCCTCCACAGAGCAAACCTTCTCAAACCCTTTAAAAAATTTGGCCAGCGTTGGGGAGGGTGTGGTTTTGGGAGTGTGGGGAGGAAATAGATGCATAATGGAAAACTGTTGGTTTACTCTTCCCTTGACTTCTCTGGCTTAGCAGTAGCAAGTATGGACCTGGGTGGAGATAAAGTATTAAAGTGCTTTGGAGTTTCCCCAGGACGGCCTAACCTTGTCCATCCCTCCTCACCCAACCAACCAGGTCTGGCCTTTGCGATCATCTCCCGCTCCCGCCATGCTCATTGCCATGCTTGTAGAGGCTGTGTTGGGTCTGGCAGAAATCCTGACCCGGTCCCAGCCTTCTTGGGTCTTCGGCTGAACTGAGCCTTGTCCTTCTGTCCACCTTTCGTACCTTGGACCCCGACTTCTCCAGAGCAACCTCAGAGACGAGGTTGCCTGCCCAGCACAGGAAACCTGGTCAGTTTTTCTGGTTCAGCAGTCCAGACTCCCCACATGGGCATGGAATGTCCAGTAGAACCTCCAGAAGACAAAAAACCCTCCCTTGCCCTTCCTTTTTGCCCGAACCTTTCTCCAAGCAGTTACTTGTTCGTTTTCTTCTCCCCACATTCCCTCGCTACCCTTCAATGCTTTACTGTGACATGGTACTCATTTTGTCCCAAGTTTCTGAATGCCCAGAATATGTGGGTATGCGGGTGGTGTTGGCTGCCGACCGCCGGGCTCAGGAACTTGGACGCTTTGCAAGTGGAGGGGGCTTCTGGCAGGACCATAGCTCTTCTGCAGCACTGCTTTTCATAAATCCAAAAGCTGTGCTGTGGCGTCTCAGCCCAGCAGGGGCCATGTGACCTTGGAGGTCCTTATGTCCCTGTTGGCTTTGGCCAGGCTCTGGATACTCTCTGCTGCCACAGACTGTGTAAATCTGTGGGCAGGGACAACAATGTGGGGCAATAGACAACTAAGCATGCCCAGTGCTGGCATTTTGAAAGTGTCCCCTGCTCCTTAAATGCCACATATGGGTACTTCTCAGGAGTGCCAAAGTTCTGCACAGTGGCTGGGTTCACACAAAATGCCAGTCTAGGCTAACAGGTTAGGTTGCTTGTGGTTCAACTTGTGGGAACCTGGCCATTGTAGCATATTGTGTGAAGGAAAACATGACATGAAGCCATAACACGGTTTATGTTTTGGGCATGGCATGAGATACGAACCCAATATTCTTTTGACCTGGATTTAGTGCTGCGTGTGAATTAAGCCATTGAGTGACTGGAGATCAACCCACCTTTCTCACTGAGCACCTCCGCAAATGTTTTGGACTGTAACTTGTGTGAACACAGGATGCCATCTTCCGCTGAGTTAGATCATGGATCTTTGGTGGAGATCATCGGCACTGACTGGCAGCAACCCTCCAGAGAGCTGGAATCTTTCAGATCCTCCTAGAGACACCACAGATTGAATCTGGGACCTTCTCTTTGCAAAGCAGGTACACTCAGTGTTGGCCGGGCTGGTTGAGGAAGATGACTGTTGTAGTCCAATACACTGGAGCGCATCAATTTTACGAAGGCCATATGGAGCAAGGAAATGGGGTGTGTGTGTTAAACATGCAAACCCCATTAATTGATCTCTAAAAGAAAAAAGGATAGTTGATTTAGCTAAAAAGATGAGCTGTAATGGGGTAGCAAAAACAACAGATGTTTTAGAAACTATTAACGATTGCTGTTCATTCTCATCTACGTCTGTGGGACTTCTTTGGCCTTCCTTGAGAGCTGAATTAGGTTTGCCACCTGACATGCACCCAAAATAAAAGTTGACTAGAAGCATTATTTTCAAAGCTCTTTCCCAATGTTATGCCCAGGGTTATTGCAACAGACTCTATAGAAATCCATTTTTGCATTTCCCAGGGTAGTAACGAAAAGGAGGCAGACCTGTTCCCATCTTTTTCTGAAAAGCTCTTTTTCACATCATCCTGGAAGGGGGCAGTTTGGGGCAGAGAAGGAAAGATGGGTAAATTTCTCTTATTTGCTACTTTCTGCTTGCAGCACTTTCTCCTGAGATTTTTTCCCCCCTCCAAGGACAGGAGCAGGGTGAAGATCTAGGTGTGCGTTCAATGATCATCTTGAAGGCTGCTGGGGGAGAGGAATTGGCACAAAAGCGGATTAGGGAAAGGAGTTCCTTGCCCACTTCTCCCCCCTCCACTGCTTTGTGCCAACAAAAGTTTTGCTCCTCCTGTTTACACATAAAGGAGAGTTGCTGATTCAGTTTGGACATTTTTGAGAGAAAGACTCCTGCATACTCCTTTTACTGTTTAGACCAGTGTTTCTCAAACTGGGCGACTTTAAGACATGTGGACTTCAACTGCCAGAATTCCCCAGCCAGCAGAGCTGACTGGGGAATTCTGGCAGTTGAAGTCCACATGTCTTAAAGTCGCCCAGTTTGAGAAACACTGGTTTAGACCATTCCTCCAGAATGAATCTCACTCAAAGGGGTTATTTTTTTAAGAACTGCAATATTCTTCAAGATGAATTCACCAGGAAATGTCCCGGGGGTGTCTGCGGTGTGTGCGTGTATCAAAAGAGGCACAATGCTATGGCTCCAGATTTTTTGTAACTCCCCTCCCATGGACAGCCCGGGACAGTCCCACTGAAGCCACTAGATTCTTGTCCAAAAAAATGCACTGTCTTGCTATTTCTTCTCGCTAACCTCCTAACATCACTTTACTCCTAAATTGCACTAGATTGATTGTAGAAATTTTTGAAAAAAACCCAATCTTTTCTGTTTTTTTCAGTATTATATATAATACTAAATTGCATGTCTTTCTATTTCTTCTTGCTAACCTCTTAACATCACTTTACTCCTAAATTGCACTAGATTGATTGTGGAAATTTTTGAAAAACCTCAGTCTTTTCTATTCTTTTTAGTAATACATACATACCTACACACACACATATACACATTGCAATCGATTGATTGATAGACAGACAGACAGACAGACACACATACACACACACACACACACACTGCAATACACAGACACATACAGTACATATACATATATATAATTTTAGGAGTAAAATGATGTTAAGAGTAAACTGATATGTATGTATGTACACACACACACACACACACACACACACACACACACATATATATATATATATATGCGCCAAATATCACATGCACAGGAAAATAACAGCAATAATTTATACAGAAATGTTATTTCTTTTCTGGAGAGATTTAAGAACGAAGCAGCACAAACGAAACTCGGCGTCTTTCAAGGAAACAGTTTGGAAGTGACTCCAAACATACTCCTTTCCGAGCTGAATAGCACAAAGCTATTTGTAGCTACAGTTGTGGTCCATATGCTTTTTTTAGTCAAAATGTACACTCGTGTCTTTGGTTTCATTTAGTTTAGGTCTGGAGATAATGTGTATTGGGAAATGGGGTGAACATTTTTTTTAAAAAAATGTGTGTTGTCTGGTGTATGAAGAACAGTTGTGTCTCAAATTCTTAATAAAGCTGCCATTTGGCAGTGCAAAGCTGGCTCTGCGTTGTTTCAAGAGAGGGTTCCCTGCATAGCTCAATGTGCACGTTTAATGACTGTCCGCTGAGTGTGTGAACTGGCTTTGGAGTGTTGTCTTGGAGCCACATCAGAGTTCTGACGCAATGTGTGTGAGGACTCCACTGCTCTAATCCTGCAGTTGTCAAGTGATAAAACATGAACACAAGGCTGTATCGTTTTTCTGAAACCCCTCATGGCTGTGTTCCTGCTGGAAATTCATGGCTTGATGGAGAGTGTTGGGTGTGAATGTGTGAATGGAGCTGGCAGCGTCAGCTGAATGCTATGCTGCCCCCAGACTTCCATCGGAAGGGCCGTTTTCAAGAAAAGAATGCCTGGCCTTTGTAGGAAAGCATGAAGGTTGGGAGTAATGCAGAAACGCCCCTTTTAGTGCAATGTTTCTCAAACTTGGCAACTTCAAGTTGTGTAGGCTTCAACCCCCAGAATTCCCCAGCCAGCCTTCTCCTTTCTCACTCACTGTTTAGCCTGAAATCATTAATATAAAGCAGAGCTTTCCAAACTGTGTCGCGACACGTTAGTGTGTCGGCTGTAGTGTCTGGGTGTGTTACGGCTGCTGCCGCCTCCGAGCCCTGCCAGGATGCCACACAGGTCCTAGTGCCTGCCCTGTGCCTGGCTGCCTCCAAACCTGCTGTGATTCCGCACAGGTCCTAGTGCCTGCCTTGTGCCTGGCTGCCTCCAAACCTGCCCTGCCAGGATTCCACACAGGTCCTAGTGCCTGCCTTGTGCCTGGCTGCCTCCAAACCTGCTGTGATTCCGCGCAGGTCCTAGTGCCTGCCTTGTGCCTGGCTGCCTCCAAACCTGCCCTGCCAGGATTCCGCACAGGTCCTAGTGCCTGCCTTGTGCCTGGCTGCCTCCAAACCTGCTGTGATTCCGTGCAGGTCCTAGTGCCTGCCTTGAGCCTTGCTGCCTCCAAACCTGCTGTGATTCCGCACAGGTCCTAGTGCCTGCCTTGTGCCTGGCTGCCTCCAAACCTGCCCTGCCAGGATTCCGCACAGGTCCTAGTGCCTGCCTTGTGCCTGGCTGCCTCCAAACCTGCTGTGAATCCGCACAGGTCCTAGTGCCTGCCTTGTGCCCTGCTGTAAGAGTGTGCTTTTAGACATGATGCATGTCTAAAAAGTGTGTCACCAACATGAAAAGTTTGGAAAGCTGTGATATAAAGATTTCAATCAGGCCATTTCTTTGAAGAGCTCCTGAGGTGGATTTTCTGACCTGGTTTTCCCACATGCTGAGCCACTGTGTGTGGCTAAAGGGACAGTACACATCCAGGGCAATCTGAGGCTTCTCAAATCTACCCTGATTCGCTGAACCTGGAATCACCCCCAGATCCAAACAGCACCAGTGTGAGTTTGCAACCAAAGATTATTCTCAGGGATAACTCTCTGACTGAGTTCTAAAACTCCAGAAGACCAATATTTATTAATTTATAAATATGGTTGCAATGTGGGGGAGGTGTATTTCTACTCATCAGTCTTACTTTTAAAAATTGTAAGGTTCTATTATTTATTTGATATATAGATTACATTTTAATCATTAAAAGTGTGGCATGAAAGGGGTCACAGTATTGCAAGTTGAGACCTCTGGCTTATCGTGGCTTACAAGAATCCTGCAAAATCAGAAGATTGATTTTGTATGTATACAGTAACCACATCAAGTTTACTATATGTACAACGATGGAAGAGTACTGAAATTCCCACAATGGAAGAATGGATTGTGAAAATGTCAGAATTGGCAGAAATGGTGAATAGATGAGGAAAGAACATCTACATCAATTACAAGATTTGAAAAAAAACCAGGAACTATGAAACAATGCAACTTTGAGATCAGGACAAATCAACTCTTTCTTTCTTTCTTTCTTTCTTTCTTTCTTTCTTTCTTTCTTTCTTTCTTTCTTTCTTTCTTTCTATTTATTTATATTAAGAAAAATAAGAAGTATGCAAAACAGACACAACCAATATTAACACACAACATACAATAGGTCAATTAAACAATTAATCATATACTTTTATAAATTTAACCTCTACGTGCACCCATCACCCGTGGGACATGTATTCTTCTTTATCTCATTACTTTTTATTGTCTTACAATTTTTAATATTAATAATTCTTATACAGCCCTCTTCTCCAAAATGATAATATGTATTGATTTGGTTTTATTCCCTTCCCTTTAACAAATACATATTCTAAAAATTCACCCCATATTTCCTCAAAATCGTTTCTTTTCATCAAACCCTTTTTATATTTTAATTCGCATGTCAATTTATCATTTATTGCAATGTTCCACACCTCTTTAAACCAGTCCTCAAGTTCATATTCGTAATCCTCTTTTTTTAGCTATTATTTTTTAGCTATTATTAATCTAAAGGCAGTAACAGAAATTATTATCAATTCTTTCTTTTGCCACTTTAATTTCATATCTCCGAAATTTAACAATAGTGCTATTTTTGGACTCTTTTTCAAATCAACTTTTAACTGAATCCTGTCTCTAAATGGGTAGCGTTTATCTAACGGAAAATCATTACAGCCAAGCGTGGCAGCTTAGCGTCATTATTGACTTCTACTTTATATGCAAGTCACAAAGGGGCTGATGTTCTCCCTAGGGAGGATCCAACTCCATTGAATCGTGTGCTATTTTTCAAAGTCCTGTGACCTCTATTGAATTTGGGGCTACCCAGGCGAACTGAGCCTGCCTTGCCAAACAGTCAGGGGACGGTGAAGCTTTGATTTCACACAGAGTGTCCCAACATGTTCTTAGACAACGTGGCCTTCAACAGCCTACCGTAGATATATCGCCTTTCTTCCCTGAGGGTCCACATCCACTGATGGTTAATCCAGGGAGACAGTAAGTGCGTAAGGGACGGGCGGTTGAGATTGTGAGTTTTCTGGCTTTCTTTGCAGTGTCTTTACGATCTTTCACACGTGTTTCCAAACCTTTGCACTTACTCCCGCATATCTCTCTGCTTTAAGATGAGTCCAATTCTCACAAAATTTGCTCTGCACTTTCTTTCAACTTACAGTTAAGAAATGCCTAGTATGGTTTCAATTTTCTTAATGCTCATCAGCTATCAGCATCTGACCTTATAAACGTCAAAAGTTATGAGAGGGCTTTCTCCATATTTTCTGCTTTGCAGAATATATGATCTCCAGAAACAAAATCTCAGTGATTAAAGATAAATCCACCAGAAAGAGCAGGACACAATCCGCTAAGCTGCTTTAATAGATCAGATTAACACATCCTGTTCAGGGCAGAGCAATTGACAACCAAATATATTGCCGGGTAGGTTAAGCTCATGCCTGTTTGCAGCTGCTGGTCTGGGGGAGAATTTTCTGGGAGAAAGGCCAAACTACTAGGAAGACGGATGCCTGGGCATCACTCCAGCATTCTCTTCTCCAACATATGTTGCTAACATATTGTCGGACTACAACTTCCATCAAACCAGAAGGCAGAAGGTCGAGCAAAGCTGCTTTAGTGAGATGAAGGCAGGATACGAGACCTGAAGCATTTTTTTGTTCAAATCCTGTATTTGGTGTCTTAGAGAGTACTTAATCCCGGTGAGGCTGCACTTCTTCTAAACTTAAATTGAAGACTGATGGAAGACCTTCAGCAAGTTTCCTCCCTTCCTAATCAATTGCATCGAGGGCTCTCAAAAGGGGTGTCTGCGTGGTGTGTCAAAAGAGTCAAGATGGTGGTTGCGACCACATGCGCAATCCCTGCCTTCTTTTTATCGGTGCTGCACATGCAGGTCCTTGACGTGCGGAACATGGTGCTCTCCACCTTCCCTTGTGCCACTAGCACGATCGCTGGAGAACACCATGTTGATTGAGACTCACCCCCAAGGATCCTCTCTGTGTGGGGAACAACTGGCCTAGTGGTTAGGTCTAGTGGTGAAGGTGCTGGGCTAGAAACCAGGAGACTGAGAGTTCTAGTCCCACCTGAGGCACAAAAGCCGGCTGGGTGACCTTGGGCCAGTCCATCTCTCATCCCTAGGAAGGAGCCAATGGCAAACCAGGAGCCTGAGAGTTCTAGTCCCGCCCTAGGCAGGAAAGCCGGCTGGGTGACCTTGGGCCAGTCCCTGTCTCTCAGCCCTAGGAAGGAGCCAATGGCAAACCAGGAGGCTGTGAGTTCTAGTCCCACCTTAGGCACGAAAGCCGGCTGGGTGACCTTGGGCCAGTCCCTGTCTCTCAGCCCTAGGAAGGAGCCAATGGCAAACCAGGAGACTGAGAATTCTAGTCCCGCCTGAGGCATGAAAGCCGGCTGGGTGACCTTGGGCCAGTCCCTCTCTCTCAGCCCTAGGAAGGAGCCAATGGCAAACCAGGAGACCATGAGGTCTAGTCCCGCCTTAGGCACAAAAGCCGGCTGGGTGACCTTGGGCCAGTCCCTGTCTCTCAGCCCTAGGAAGGAGCCAATGGCAAACCAGGAGTCTGAGAGTTCTAGTCCCACCTGAGGCATGAAAGCCGGCTGGGTGACCTTGGGCCAGTCACTCTCTCTCAGCCCAACTCACCTCACAGGGTTGTTGTTGTGGGGAAAATAGGAGGAGGAAGGAGTATTAGGTACGTTCGCCGCCTAGAGTTATTTATAAAAATAATAAAGGTGGGATAAAAATTAAATAAATAAATAAACTGGACTGTTCCCAGAGCTTCTCTCAAAGCTGGCTTTGTGAGAGGGATATGCCGTTCTGTTGACCTCTATGAGCTTATCCGTATGGCCTGCTTGCCATGCAGGAAGATGCTCCACGATCCACTTGCAGAAGACATGAATACATGACACTGTCCTCCACTTACTCCCAGCCCATCACAAAGACCGCCTCTGACCGCCTTTCCTTACAGACTGCTAGAAAAGTGGTGTTTTTCCACTTCTGCTGGGTCTGCAGCAAATCATCCCCACGGAAGGGGAGGAGTGGGGGCCTAGCCTGCTCCTACTGGACGATGGACCCTCTGGAGTCCGGCCACTGGTTTTCAGGACCAGCCGTCTTTCAGCTCTCTCCCTGTGCCCAAAAGCCAGTCCAACCTTTCGGGGCACCCCAAGGCTTGAGATGTGCTTCCTGAAAGCCTTTGTTTCTTCCTCAAATTCTAAGTGTTCAAGTGCAGCATGGAACGGTGATTAAATCTACTTCATTTCAACTGGTTGTAACTCAACTGAAAAAAGGGATGGGGTGAGCAGCTCTCTGGCCACACTGCTCCGGTGAGCATGTCCAGCCTTTTGGCCGCAGAGCACTTGCAGTTTTTCTGTGGGCCCGGCGGAAAGATGCTGAGCACGAAACTCAGCGGCTGTTCCCTGCTCTCTGTAGCAGCTGCTGCAAATGTGTTTTTGCTGCTGGCCCTCCGGCTTTTGTGTAAAGTAGTCATGTGAGTGACACAAGGGGGTGTGCTGGGGGTGGGGGCAAGTGCACACCACCCTCCGACCCTTTGTGTTCCCAGTTCCCAGAAGATTCGGCTCTACTGTGTCCTGAGCCCCGGATTGTGCTTAGTAAGAATGGGCTGGCTGGGTAGTTCTCAATTAGCAAGTCAGCCTTCTGCTTGCGAGCCCGTGTTCGGCTTCTCTGGGCCCCGGAGACCATTAAGTTCTAGATTTCTGAAATTGCAATAGTGTTTATTCCAGAGCTTTCCAAACTGTTCATGTTGTTGACACACTTTTTAGACATGCATCATTTCGCGACACACTCTTACAGCAGGGCACAAGGCAGGCACTAGGACCTGCACGGAATCCTGGCAGGTTTGGAGGCAGCAGCAGCCGTGACACACCCAGACACTGCAGCCGACACACTAACATGTCCCAACACACAGTTTGGAAAGCTCTGGTTTATTCGGTCAATGACCAGCAAAATTTGAAAAAACACAACACCAAAGTATAAGTCAAGAAACACTGACTTAGACACTCTTTCACTTCCAACTTCCTCCAAGGGTTGCTGTGAGATAAAATTGAAAGGGGAATATTCTGAATTCTGCCTTGAACTCCTGGCATAAGATACGATATAAATATAATCCATTAAAAAAAAACATTCTGGGCTTTAGTCCCGTCTGCTCCAGACAAAAGAGCAACCCGTTTGGAACTTCACAACTCATCGAGGGCAGCATATTTTCACTTCCTAGATTGTAAATAGATGAGATAAAATACTAGCATGACAAAGATAAAATAACAAATAAAAATGTAACATACAGTACACTACTATGATGGTGTGTTAATTACTTGTGCAAATGTGGATCTAAAATATTACAATCTAGGAAGTGAAAATATGCTGCCCTCGATGAGTTGTGAAGTTCCAAACGGGTTGCTCTTTTGTCTGGAGCAGACGGGACTAAAGCCCAGAATTTATTTTATTTATTTTAATGGATTATATTTATATCATATTTTCCTGCCAGGAGTTCAAGACAGAATTCAGAATATTCCCCTTTCGATTTCATCTCACAACAACCCTGGGAGGAAGTTGGAAGTGAGAGAGTGTCTGACCAAGTCAGTATCTCTCAACCTCCGGAACCTTAAGGTATATGGACTTCAACTCCCAGAATTCCCAGCCAGCACGCTGGCTGGGGAATTCTGGGAGTTGGTCCACACATTTTACAGTTGCTGAAGTTGAGAAACACTGGTCTAAGTCATTCCACGAACTCTGTGCTCAAGCGGGCTTGAACCCAAATGGCTCTACTCCTAGTCCAAATGTAAACTTAGATTTTATTCTATATATAAGGAAGCACGTCCTGATAGTAAGATCTGTACAGCAGAGGAACCTATGAAGATGGTGGGTTCTTCATCTCTGAAGGCTTTGTAGAAAGGGCTGGACAGTCGCCTCTCAGAGATGGTTGAATAGGTTTTCTTGCACACCACACAGTGGTGGAGTAGATGATACTTATGGTCTCTTTCAGCTCCACAATTCTATGATTGCAGTCCAGCTCTCTAACCACCACACCATGCAGCCTCCCTATACTTCAGCTGCAGGAACGAAGCCTGGAATGGTGGTTCATTCTCTGAGATGCCAAAATAGCAGCTTAGTTAGCCTCATGGTTTCCTCCAGACCGCTCAGCAAAAAATAAGTGCAAAGTAGACAGGGCCAGATCTCTCCATTTTTTTTCTTTGCTTAACCCATCCTTGCTCAGGCAAGGACCATCTGGATAGGCTGAATTCCCTGCTGGCTGGGGTTAATGGAAGCTGAGATATCTGGAGGGAACACACTTGGAGAAGGTGGGCTTCAAAGTACGAGAGGTATGAGAATCGATTTTGCTATTAATTTTGATATAGTGTCAGGAGGTGGGGTGGAGAGATTAATCCTTCAAGTCTAATGCTTTTCTCTGATTTAAAGTTCAGTTCAAGCACTGCAATGTGCAATGTTTTGAAGAAGGCAGATTGTTCATATGTATTTATTTAATTTTTATCTCGCTTTTATTATTTTTATAAATAACTCAAGGTGGTGAACATACCTAATACTCCTTCCTCCTCCTCTTTTCCCTGCAACAGCAACCCTGTGAGGTGAGTTGGGCTGAGAGAGAGGGACTGGCCCAAGGTCACCCAGCCGGCTTTCATGCCTAAGGCAGGACTAGAACTGTCAGTCTCCTGGTTTGCCATTGGCTCCTTCCTAGGGCTGAGAGTGAGTGACTGGCCCAAGGTCACCCAGCCGCCTTTCATGCCTAAGGCGGGACTACAACTCTCAGTCTCCTGGTTTGCCATTGGCTCCTTCCTAGGTGTGAGGGAGAGGGAGTAGCCCAAGGTCACCCAGCCGCCTTTCATGCCTAAGGCGGGACTAGAACTCACAGACTCCTGGTTTCTAGCCCAGCACCTTGAGGTGCAAATCACAGAATGATCACTAGATGGCAGCAAAGAACCACAAAAAAAGCTACCTCTTTGCCATCTAGCGGTCATTCAGAGTTTTGCAGCTTTAGATCATGTAGCCCTATGCAACTCAGCTTTATCAAGGAGTACCATCTACACTTCTCACCTTCTTACCTAACAGTTGGGTCCTTTGCAGAAAGGTATCAGACTTATCAGCGTCGGGCTGTCTTGATGCTTCCTAGTTCATGGCTCTCCGCATTCCCGCCTCCTCCTCGGTTCCTCTGTCTGCCAGAGTTGCCAACTGACTCCAAAAAAGCCCAGCCGGATCTTTTCTTGTTCCTTCGCCAACACCAAGTCGTGGGGCATAAACCAACAGCAACGTTTGCAAGGAAGGGAAACCGATGTCACTCTTGGCTCACATCTGTGCCCTGAGCAGATAAAAAAGCAACTCCATTTTTGCCTTGGCCTCCTGCAGATTCTGCCAGAGCAAAGCTGGTCAGGATCCTGGTGGGACCCCGTGCCGGGTTTCCTCAGCTGCTCTTAGTGTTTAGGGTTAGGCTTAGTTTTGGTTAGGGCCACCGGATCCTGGCTGCAACGTTCCAGAGGACCACTAAGTGGGAGCAAAGAGTTCCTTTTCTTCAGCTTTTTGCTGGCATCCACTGGTCCTTGACCCTTTAGCAGCCCCTGAAGATCTGGTCAACCTGGATTTGATGGTATTGGGGGGAGTGATTTTGAAGTTGCAGCAAGTGGTGATGAATCTACTTATCTGGAGAATTAAGTCCTATAAAATTAAACTCTAGGCCTGCCCCAAGTTACACTTGAGAGGTGTAGATG
This sequence comes from Charina bottae, assembly GCA_023362775.1. NCBI lineage: Eukaryota > Metazoa > Chordata > Lepidosauria > Squamata > Charinaidae > Charina > Charina bottae. The sequence continues at coordinate 23,152,439 of JALMGJ010000014.1, read as the reverse complement.
GTACTCCTTGATAAAGCTGGTTTGCATAGGGCTACATGATCTAGGGGCGTGGTGGCTCAGCGGGTAAGACGCCAGGCTTGTCGATCGGAAGATCGCAAGTTCGGAGGTTCGAATCCCTAGCCCCGCGTGACGGAGTGAGCTCCCGCACTCGCCCCAGCTCTTGCCAACCTAGCAATTTGAAAGCATGCAAATGCAAGTAGATGAATAGGTACCACTTAGGTGGGAAGGTAACAGCGTTCCGTGTGCGTCATGCGGCCACATGACCGTGGAAGCGTCTTCGGACAACGCTGGCTCTTCGGCTAACAAACGGAGATGAGCACCGGCCCCTAGAGTCGGACACGACTGCACAAATGTGCGGGGGGAACCTTTACCTGTTTTACATGATCTAAGCTGCAAAACTCTGAATGACCACTAGATGGCAAAGTGGTAGTGGTTTTTGTAGTTCTTTGCTGCCACCTAGTGATCATTCTGCAATTTGTACCTCAAATCTGGTACTGTAGCCCGATATTCGCATACTAACAATGCTCTATTCTTCAGGCTGTGTTAGGAGCCACCTTCATCTGCTGTTGTAAACACACAAATCAGTTCATGGATCAAGTGTTGGCATCCTGGGAACCTTCTCTCTTATATGAACTTTCTAGTTTTTATGGACTTGGAGAAAGTTCAAAATGTGGGTCCCTGATATTTCAGAAGTATGAGAAGAGTGGATTAGACAACAGATCAGATTTTGATCCAAGTCTCCAAATAGGGCAATATTGCTGCAAAATGAGTAAATCCGTGCAAATTGGCCAGAGGTAATTCAGATGTCAGAATTAGGAGTTTTGGAGAAGGCGTGAGAGACAGCAGAGTCCCTGCTCAGACGTACCCTCTTAACTTAAGGATTTGAGGTTGCTCAGAAGCTTCCAGTTGGTTCTGGCCACCTCGATGCTAGCCCGAGAATCCACGTTCTTCCCTTGGTCTTTCTGTTCCAGGAAAATACAATGAGATACGGCTGGATCACCTGCTGCTGGGTGATGGTGCTGCTGCTCGTCCTTTTCAGCGAAGCTGCTTCTTCCCGCAGGGGAGGAAGAAGAGGAGGCAGCAGCGGCTCGAACAAAGGGTCGCCATCACAAGGAGGGGTTCGCTCGTTGCCAAAAAGCAGCAGCGACAAACAGAGTCAAGCCGGAGGTGGCCCTGGTGCAAAGATGGCAGGCTTGGCCGCAGTGGGGGCAGCGGTGGGATATGGCTTGAATTCTCTCGGCAAGTCCCACCATTCGCAGAGGGGGCAAAGCTCTCCTTTGGCTGGGAAGGAGACGGGCCAGCCCCGGTTCCAGGACCTCAACTCATCGGCTCCTGCAGAGAAAGGCAAGCTCCGCAGCCGGGCCTTGGAGGGGCCTGGCCTCCCGGCCTTCTCCCTGCTGGTGGGCGGCCTCACAGCGTCCCTCTTCCAGAACTAAAGAAGGGTTGGGGTGCATCAGCCTAGCCAGGGGTTGAGAAGTGAACCGGATACGCATCTTGCACTTGATTTGTTTTGCAGTGGTGAAGATATATCTGACTTGTTGCTTTCAGAGTATTGACATAGGATGTTGGAGTGGAAAGGCGAACGGCTTTAAGACCTTCCAAACGTAACACTGTTGAGTGAGTGCAGTCAAGGGCACCCAGATGGGTAGAAAATATTTATTTTTCTTGCCTTCCTCTTTGAAAAACTCAAGTGGAAGATCCCCTCTCACTTTACACCCTTGGCAGCAGCCTTGCGGGGTAGGTTGGGCGGAATAGGAGTGACTGGTCCAAAACCACCTTCAGATCCAAGTTCCAGCCCCAGTCCCACGCCTTAATCACTGAATTGGCAGGCATATTTAAGAAAATAGCATCTCCTGAGCTGGAGGAAAAGATCCAACGTCTGCCCTCAAGGGAGACTTGCCCCTTGGCTCTGAGTGCGTGGAAAGCAAGCAACGTTCCTCAAATGGAAGAAACGCATTTGGAGATGTGTGCAGAATTGGGTCTCCACAGTTTGTGCATAACGTTACCCAAGCATCAATGACCCCCCCTCCCTGGACCATAATCACAAAGAAGGCAGGTTTTATCCAGTGCTTCTCAAACTTGGGGCCTTCCAGAGGTGCAGACTTCAACTCCCAGAATTCTCAGGAACGGTCATGGTGGCTGGGAAATTTGGGGAACTGAAAGTCCACACACTTGGAAGATGCCAGGGTTGGAAAAAGCTGCCTGAGATAGTCATAGAGCTGGTGGGTGACGGCTAGGGCAGAACCACTAGGAGGTAGCTCTTTCCTTTTATGCTCTATGGTTTGGGTTGAAGGTCCAACATGCCTGCACATGGTTTCATCCTGCCCCTGTTTATTCTCCAAAGGTTTATACATTTCAGGAATTACAGCTATTCCTAACCTTAATATCATCATCATCATCATCATCATCATCATCATCATCATCCCAGCTCTCCTAAATGAACAAAAATGCCGAACCCAGTCTAAACATCTGGCTGAGTGTGTGACCAACCATAATAGAAATTCAGTCTCCTAAGCAGTAGTGATACAGTAGTAATATTAAAAGTATGGATTTTATTCTCTGACTTTGGCCTCAGCAATCTTTTCTGGATGGTCTGTAAAATGTTAGGAGGCAAGGAGGGTGTTAGCAAATGTTTGTATCCTGGCAGTATGATTTGTTTTGCTATTTTAAAGGACATAAATGGCGTGGTGTGAAAAAATAATAATAAAATGTTCTGTTTGCTCTGGTGTTTGCAGTTCTTGTGTAAGAACATCCTTCCTGTATGTATAAAGTGTTCTTTTCCCTTGCCAATCTAAATTCAGAATTCAATGAGTGCACGTTACCTAAGCTTTTATTCCCAGAGATGGATGACAAAATCCAACAATACAGACACACATTTGATCACAACAGTTAATTTAAAGCAGTTCTTATGTAAAAGCATCTTCTAAATGCAAGGAGTACATTGACAAACTACTGTGCGGTGTCTGTGTTATAAGCACTGAGTTTGAACGTTTTTTTTGGCAAAGAAATGAGAGATAGTTTGCAGGCAAATCATCTGTACAAGGTTGCCCTCTGAAGGCAGAATTAGGCAGAAACCCATAAATGCAAACTCAGGAGGAGCAGGTTGATGTTTCTGTGGCCAAGTTTCTCAAGGACTTTGAGTGGACTATTGTGGAAATGGTTTTCAAAGTGAGTTCAGAGGGATTCCGTGTTTCCTTAACAAAAAGATCCTTAAAGAATGAGATAGTTCCAGAAACTGGCATATATCCAAAGTCTGTCATAGGGTATAGTCCTAGTTTTCAGCCATTTTGGACCTGAATAACATGGTTAGCCACAAAGCTTGGTTAAAATACAACATGTGACAAAGCAGTATAATAGAGCTTTTTACATGACTGTTAACAGAGTTGATTAGCCTAGGTTGATGTATGAACACAGCCATTGAATTGCTTCTCTATAGTAATCAGTCAACATCAGTAGGAACATATCTGGGTATAATCTACAGCTCTCTCAGCTACAAAGTTTAGAAGACTTAGGAGAGCCAAGAGTTGCTTAAAACTGGTGTGTGAGAGGGCAATGCAGCTCAATTTAATCAACCCCCGCCCTGTTTTTGCCATTCTTTGAGCACTGGCCGATGTCAAAGCCCCAACCCACTCAGTTGAGAGCGTGCCACAACATTTTCTGGGAAGCACTGGTGTTCTACCACAAATGATTTGATGTGGAAACTTCATACTGACATAGGATCTCCCTCTCTCTCCCCCATGGCAATTGCCTGGGAATTTTAGGACTTGTCCCCAAACAGCTGGAAGTCACCATGTTGGAGAAGGCTTGCACGGAGATTTTATTCCCACCATTTCTCTACATGTATACCCCACAATGCTATTTAAAACCTACTGACTGGGTCCATCCTGAAAACAGTCTTGAAGTGCCCTCTTTGGAGAACATGGCCTACAGTGGTAGAACTTCAGAGATGACTATCATTGTGGGTGTCTTTCCTCCTGAACCTTGACAACATCTGAGTCTAAGAATAGTAAAGTAAAGGTAAAGGTTTCCCCTGCACAGTCGTGTCCCACTCTAGGGGCCGGTGCTCATCTCCGTTTGTTAGCCGAAGAGCCAGCGTTGTCCAAAGACGCTTCCGCGGTCATGTGGCCGGAATGACGCGCACGGAACGCTGTTACCTTCCCACCAAAGTGGTACCTATTCATCTACTTGCATTTGCATGCTTTCGAATTGCTGGGTTGGCAAGAGCTGGGGCGAGTGCGGGAGAACATCTGAGTCTAAGAATACCTTGTTTTAATAGCCAAGGTTCTGCAGTTCTTGGGAAATGTTAACCTGTTTACTAGATGGCCTTGTAAGCTTCCGCTGGACTAATCTTTGGCCCCTTCCCACTTTGACCTAACCACAGACATGACCTGGCATTATCTTTTGACCGCCGTGTTCCCATGAGATGGTCTTCATCTCATCTCCACCCTATGAGTGGAGTGAGGAAAGCTTAAGGGTGACTGTTATTAAAGATGTATTTAGCATTTAGTATTTTGATTAGTATTTAGTATTCGAAAGCAGCCACGAGCGGTGTAAAATCTGTTCAGCTTCGTCTTGGAGGGGACTGGCAGGGACTGGCAACAGAGGCAATAAAAGCAGGGCAGGGATTAACAGTAGGGCAACAACAAATATCACTGCAGGATAGTTTCTGGGGACAGAAGTACAAAATCTGCTTCATTTGCATGCGGACACCATGGCGTGCATGTTGTCACTTGATTCCTCCTAGCCCTGCCCTCCATGGAAGCCCATCAACCCAGATTTCTACATGGAAGGATATGGGATGTAAGAAGGAAAAGGAAGAAGATATCGTCATATTGGCCCCTACATGGGTGGGACGGAACCATCCAGACCAAGATCTCTTCTCAGCAAGGACTTGGGCTCTTCCCTGCTACTGCTTGCTAAAGAGCATTTTCTGTTTCTCCTGGTTTCCCTGAAATCTTGCTACCAGGAGGCCAGATTGTCACCACCCTCTGATTGCTGTCACTTAGTGTAAATCAGTTTTTTGTCATTTATTTTTTTTTATAATAATTTTATTAAGTTTTACAATACATATTAAAAGTTAGAATCAAGAAAAGAAATAGAATAGAAATACAAAATAAGAAAAAAGATAAAGAAAAAGTGAAGTTAAGAAATAATAAACAAATAAAGTATAGAAAATAGATGTCCTCCAATCTATCTTTGAACTTAAGGTACAATAATTAATTTTAAATGTTAGTCCTTCATATAATACACAGGAACTTTTCTTTGTCATATGCCTTTTGATTTCTATAATCCAATCTTCTGATCTTCATATGGGTTTCACCTTTCTTACTATCTCCCAATAATCCATCTTTGGCTTCCACTCTTTGAAGTAGTAATTAAGTGTTGAATGTTCATTAGTACATTTTTATCTCTTCCATAAAGTCCAATTAGTATAACAAATAAAAGCCTTATTTACTTCTAATAAACTACAATATATTCTATTCATATTATGATTATATATTCCACTAGTACATAACCTAACATAATATGTAACTTAATACATAATATATACTCAATGGCAAATTCACAATATACACCATCTCATCATATCATTATCTTAAACAATAATCTATAATATCAACTTATATTTATGTTTAGCCTTATATCTTACATTTAGAATATCACTTATACTCAATGGCAAGTTCGCAAGTATACAATCCAAATCCATGTTTTCATTAACCTTATATCCCAGTCATGATGCTGAATCTTCTGTTTAGGTTATGCCAAGTTCATAATATGCAAAGTCAAGTTTACAATATACAGCCTGCTTTTTTCTATGTCTCATATAGAGTATCAGAGCAATTTGTATTTCACAGTATCTATCTAATTGCATACTCAGATTTTCTCCCTGTCTCCACAACCATAACATTTTTATATCAAAATTATAATGTATAGCCTTCCGAATGTTTTTCTGAGCCAATACATCCAAAATTCCCTCCTCCTGTTTCTCTTCTATTCCAAAAACGTTTTTCTTTCCTGTTTCAGATTCTATTTTTTGTTTTTCTTTCTCTTGGTCTTGCAAAGATATCAATAATAATTCCAGTGACCTTCTAATCCCTGAAAGAAGTAGAATTGCAGCTGCAAAAACCATCTCACTTCTATGACCTTCAGATTTTTCTAGTCAAAACAATAGTTGGTCTGTTCATGGAATATTACCAGCAAAGTCTATCAAATGAAATTAAAAAAAAACAAAAAACATTCCAATAATCCAAAGTACAGGAGGGAGCAATATTTCAAACAGTTTATAAAAGGAGAAGTAAAATATAAATTCCAAGTGAAACAAAATCCACTCTATAGGAATATAGAGAGAAAAAGGAAAGAAGAATTTACAGACGTTCCCCTGTGCTTTTGTTCTTCAAGCTGCAGGCTGCTTAATCCAACAAACAGTTTCTCAAAAAGTAGATTGTCAATTAGTTTATCAAGCGAAGAATTACAAACAAAGTCTCTTAAATCCCTCTAATACAAAAGAAAGGTAAAAAAGATACAGACGTTTCATTATGTTGCAAATGTAGAATCCATCAAACTTCCACCAGAATCAGTTATAGCAAAGAAAGCACAAAATTAGCCAACATTTTCAATAAAGTCCAAAAGATAGATCTTAGATTTCAAAAATATTCTAATCTAAAAAAACATTTCTAAAGTGATCTAAAAGCGGCTGTACGCTCTTGTGTCTCTTCAAAGAGACTTGTTTTCCCTGTGAGAGCCAGATATCTCTTGGCCATTTCCCTTGCACTTACCCTGTTCTTTCCGCGGTGGAAAACTACAGAAAAAACAAGGGTAGGCAATTCCAATGGCCCCACGAGCAATCTTCTGGTCTCCCCTTCTTCAGGGGAAAAAACTTCAGTGGTCCACAACTTCTGCAATCCACTGCAAGCAAGGAAAATTCAGTCAGTTCTCAGCTTCTCTGAGAAATCTGACCGGTCGAGCTGGCAGCCAAGCCTGGAGTCCAGTTTTTTGTCATTTATTTTAAGTGCTTTCCCATTTTGCTGTGATCAGTCATGTGTGATAACAGCTCGGGAGAAAGAGAATGGAGTGAACAGTCCAAGGATTTTAGGCAAGGGCAAGGCAGCCTCAGGCGGGCAAGAGTGAGAGGCCCCCTCTGAAGATATAATGGCTTTGTGAAAGGAGTTATTATTATTTATTTAATTTATATGACCGCCCATCTCCCCCCAACGGGGAACTCTGGGCGGTTATGAAAGGGAAAGGCACCCCAGCCACTTTAGCATCTCCATTCTCTGTACTAGGAGGACGGCAAGGTGGAGGGATGGACGCTATAGGGCCTGTCCAGAGAGAAAGAGAGAAGCAGTCCAAGCATTTGGGGCTGTTGCTTAAATGCATAATTAAAAAGTAGCCCCTGCCCCAGACAACTGACACGTTACATACAAAACAGGATTGCCTTGTGGACATTAATAACAGCCATGAATAAAGAAAGGTTGGCTCTTCAGCCCCCCATATTTGCAATTCTTCTTCTTCTTTTTAGGCACTTAGCTTAACCTCCTGCGCATAGCAATGCACACCCATCCTGAAGCCACAGGAAAGGCAGCTAAGAACTGCCCAGGGGAGCCCAGACGAAGCTGTGTTGCTGGTCCATTTGGAATCAGTCCAGAACGTGGAGCTCCAGGTTCTGCCAAGAGCCTGCAGAGAGCAAGCGGTGGAGATGTGAGATGGAATCTCTGGGGGCCAAGCCCATTTTGTCATGCATGGAGGCCAGACCTGGACAGAAGGGTCTCTGCTCGTGATTCTTTGCTGCTTGAAACCAAGAAAAACATGGTGCCCCTCTGATTCCATAGATCAGGGGTCCCCAACCTGTGGGCCACGGCCCACTAGTGGGCCGTGGCCTGTTAGGAAGTGGGCCACACAGCAGGACGTGAGTGGTGGTGTCAGGAACGAGCCTGTCCCTGCCGCCATGAGTCGGAGGAAGAGCAGCCGGTAGCAGGAAGAAACTGGGAAGGCGCAAAGACAGAGCCTGAGCCGGAGCAGCTGATTGGTGGGGACCCTGATGGGGAAACACCTCCACCTATCAGCGAATGGCAAAGAAAGGTGGAGAGGCGGGCTGAGGAGCACAAGGCCCAATTGGCCCCCGCTCGCAAACCGGTCCGTGCGATTGGCTCCCGCCTGCAAACTCCACCCCCTGGTCCATGGAAAAATTGTCTTCCACGGAACCGGTCCCTGGTGCCAAAAAGGTTGGGGACCCCTGCCATAGATCAAAAGTTCTCAAACTTTGCACTACTGTGGTCTTCTAAAATGGTACATGACCTCCCCATGAATAAAACTCAGAAAGGGGCTCCCCATCCCATTCCTTTTCCCCTCTGTGGACGCAAAGCTGGAGCCCTGTCACAGCTTAGTGCCTAAAGCAGCCACATCACTCCGCTTAAGGGTGGTGCTGGCTTCCTCCAGGCAGGGCCATAACTTCACATGCATCATTACATCACCATGCAAATCATGTACTAAGCACCAGTTGGACAACTGGTGCAAATTGCATAGTAATTTCCATCATGTGCACAATGGCATCATGACATGTGTGATCTTATTGTGCCCTGAAATTTACCCCTAAAATTCAGCAACAAAATAGCCAAACTTCAGATGCATGCAGTTTTGGAGGAAGTGTAATAATCAAAATGCAAGAAGATGCAATCAGCCAATAGTCCGAATTCTCTGGTCATCCATCTGAACATGGCCTAGAAACTCATTCCAGTAATATATTTGCATATGCAGACCACAGGAGATTAGTTGCTTTCTCCTATAAAGCCAGTTCTGCAGTATGTGTCAACAGTAAAGGTAAAGGCTCCCCCCGCACATTTGTGCAGTCGTGTCCGACTCTAGGGGCCGGTGCTCATCTCCGTTTGTTAGCCGAAGAGCCAGCGTTGTCCGAAGACGCTTCCACGGTCATGTGGCCACATGACGCGCACGGAACGCTGTTACCTGCCCACTGAAGTGGTACCTATTCATCTACTTGCATTTGCATGCTTTCGAATTGCTAGGTTGGCAAGAGCTGGGGTGAGTTCAGGAGCTCACTCCGTCACGCGGGGCTAGGGTCTCGAACCTCCGAACCTGCGATCTTTCGATCGACAAGCCTGGCGTCTTACCCGCTGAGCCACCACGCCCCTTATGTGTCAACAGACCATGACTTTATAGAGGGAGGGGGTGACTCAACAATGCTGTCTTGGTGAGTCCTACGTGCAAACATGCTGCCTGAACATGGATCATAACATTAATGACCGTAAGGACAGCTCATTCCAATGTCTATTGCAAACTGTGCCTTACAGCACAGGAATCCCTCATCAAGAAGAATTCAGTGACTGATGTAGGACAACCATCTCCTTGGAGACTTTGGGAAAAGGCATTGGGTAGCTTCCACCCATCAGATGTATTATGGACCCAGGAACTAGTGCTGGTGTCTGCTAGAGGTGTTGGATAAAGATCTTAATAATTCCCAGCATATGGTGAAATGATTTTGCTGGCTCTGAACTATGGGACAGGATGAGGAAGGCTGGGCTATATTATGCGCGTGTGTGTGGAAGCCTGCAGCTACCAATAAATGTTCCTGGATGACACTGTATCTTCTGAGGCTTTAGTTCTTTCTGGCTCCAATATCTTTGTCCGCTACTCACCTAAGTATAGAAGATGGGAATGTGTTTGCAGAGGACGTTAATTGTAGTTCCCAGGTGTGAACGATCCATCTGGGATGTAAGGAATTCTTCTTCTTGCCCCTTCTCCTTCCCATTCCGTGTGAGATACATGACAGACAACTTGGTCTACAAGAGAAGACAACATAGCTGGAACCACTCTTTCTTTTTGTTAAAAAGAAAAGCTAAGGGTGGATGACTCCACAGTTTTCTACTCGGGATTCTGCAGGGCAATTGTTACCTTTTCCCCACTGCAAACTAACTGAGTTTCTCCCCATTGATGTTTGCTGTTTTGTCTTGGAGCCATTTCTTCACCCAGCAAGGTCCCCATCCTTACCTGGAATTCCTTGAGGAGAGTGTCCACTCCTTGGATATTTTCTTTATCCATCCTGGTAATGTAGCAGGCTTCACGATGATCGGGTTTGTAGCCAATCAGCAGCTGTGGACAAGGCGTATAGATTCATTTAAACTCAGTTTACTCCCTGAAGTACATTTCTGCAGCACGTACACCGACCTTAGGTTCACCATCAAATTTGCCAAAACATGAAACTGCCCTTGGTAAAAAATTATTTACTTGCGTTTTTTTGGCATCTGACATTTCAACACTGTTCTCTGTGAGAGCTGCAGTGCATTTGCTACTAAAAGCTGCCTGATATTCCTCGATGGGGATTTGGAAGGCAGTGGCGGAGTCTGAAAATGAGGATGCTGGAAGCAACTCCCAAGATCAGATGACCTTCCAGGACACCAGGGCTCTAACTGAGCTTTACGTAGTTATAGACCTGGGTCTGATGGGTCTCCGCAAGGGGAAAAAGGGCAAGTGACATCAGCATGTTGCCATCACATAATGATGCAAATGATGTACTTTGCATCTGCAAATTACATCATTTACATCATTTGTACAATAACATTATGATGCATGGGCTATCTGGGTGACCTTGGGCCAGTCCCTGTCTCTCAGCCCTAGGAAGGGGCCAATGGCAAACCAGGAGACTGAGAGTTCTAGTCCCGCCTTAGGCATGAAAGCCGGCTGGGTGACCTTGGGCCAGTCCCTGTCTCTCAGCCCTAGGAAGGAGCCAATGGCAAACCAGTAGAGTTCTAGTCCCGCCTTAGACACGAAAGCTGGCTGGGTGACCGTGGGCCAATCACTCTCTCTCAGCCCTAGGAAGGAGCCAATGGCAAACCAGTAGAGTTCTAGTCCCACCTTAGGCATGAAAGCCGGCTGGGTGACCTTGGACCAGTCCCTCTCTCAGCCCTAGGAAGGAGCCAATGGCAAAGCAGGAGACTGAGAGTTCTAGTCCCGCCTGAGGCATGAAAGCCGGCTGGGTGACCTTGGGCCAGTCTCTCTCTCTCAGCCCAACTCACCTCACAGGGTTGTTGTTGTGGGGAAAAGAGAAGGAGGAAGGAGTATTAGGTATGTTCGCCGCCTTGAGTTATTTATAAAAATAATAAAGGCGGGATAAAAAAAATTAAATAAATAAATAAATAAATCTGTCTTGTTCACTGCATGCCTATGTTCGGCCTAGTCTTCTGCAACCTGGCGCCCTCCCATCATCCTCAGGCAGCATGGATGGGCCTTGCTGGGTGAATAAGATGGGAGGTGCAATTGCACACATCTGGAAGACAGCAGCTGGCAAAACACTGCTGTAAATAAATGCAAATATTATAGAACGCCAACAAGACTACAGAAATGCCAGCAATTCATCTATATGGGTTGGTTGATCAGTTTCATAACCTTCTGCCATGTATTTTTAGTCTTAGACTACCTACAGCTTAGTCTGAGTTCAGAAGACCTTCTGGTTGGATTTATTGATCTATCCAGTCTAATCCTAAATCACTGGTTATTCTGTGAACATGTGACTGTTGGTCAAACATTCACCGAACATTTATTATTGTCTTGGGGAATCAGAGTTTTTGCATGTGACAGTAGCCATACAGTACTGACTTTGAGAGTATCTTTGAATCTCTTTTGCTGTCCACCAATATTCCGTTTTCCATTCTTAAGTTGGGAGTAAAGTAGCTGCTTTGGAAGACGATGGTCAGGCATTCGGACAACATGGCCGGTCCAGCGAAGTTGATGTGAAATTTTACCTTTGGAAGACAATCTTACTCGGCTACGAGTGATCGCCAATGAATGAATGAATGAATGAATGAATGACAGTACTGACTGCCTTACGGTGACTTTTGATCGAATTGTAGAACGTCATTGCAGCTGTGATTAGCATTTAAGACTGCTTCACAGCTGCTGGGTTATGAGAAGGCTTAGTTTAGTCTTGCCTAAACAGTCAAGTGATGCCAACACATCTCAAGCCCTCCAAGTCTGAGAGTGCAAGGGGGAATTTCACATTCAAAACACAAGCGGGACCCTTTCAAATGTCAAAGTTCACGGTTGTACTGGGAAATCTTGCCCATCTGGAAGATCTGGAAATGGTTCTTTTGGTCCTGTTCCATGCAACTGTTTCTTGCACATGAGCTTGGGGAGAAGGAGGCCCAAGCTGTATTCGGTATCTTCTTAGCCTTCCATAGCTCACTATAAATGGTCCACTGCAGCTCCCCATGTGCAGAAGAAGCCTGACTATTCCTTCACCCAGGTAATACCTCTTTCTTTCCCAGCTGCCTCTCACCTTGGAGAAATCATAAATGACCGTGGCTGGACTGTGGATTCCATCATCCACATAGTACGTGGCTACTTCCTCATCCATGGAGAACTTCAGCTGGGATTCTTCTCCTTCCGACCCATCAATGGTCATTTGCAGAAGCTGCATGGGACAAAAAGGGATCCCTTTCGGCTTGCTTGCAGGAGCTATTGCTACAGGGCTAGATCAGGCAGGAGGTGGTTTACGATTGGATAGGAAAGGCAGCCCTCCCCTTGTGGCGCAGAGCTTCCTCTTGGCAGCCTCTCTAATAGGAAAGTTGCTGTAGCTCATTGGCTGGGAAGACTGGAAACCTAGATACAGGTAGTCCTCACTTAACAACCATTTGTTTAGTGATGGTTCAGACTTACGACGGTGCTGAAAAAAAAGACTTATGACTGGTCCTCACACTTATGACCGTCGCAGCATCCCCACGGTCACATGATCACAGTTTGGGTGCTTGGCAACTGGTCACGTGGTCACATGATCTCCATTTTCAACCTTCCTGGCTGGCTTCTGGCAAGCAAAATCAGTGGGGAACTGCGTGATTCGCTTAATGACCACGTGGTTCACATAACACCTGCGGTGATTCACTTAATGACCACCACAAAAAAGTTCGTAAAATCAGGTTGGATTCGCTTAAGGATCACTTCGCATAGCAACTGAATTTCCAATCCCAGTTGTGATTGTTAAGTGAGGACTACCTGTGTTGTTGTTGATTATTGTTGTTGTTGTTATAATTATTATTCCAGGATTTTCATAGGACCGACCGGATTGAGAGCACTTTGTACATCATAGCTTTCCAAACTGTGTGTCGCGACACTTTAGTGTGTTGCAACACACAGTTTAGTGTGTTGCGACACAACCCGGAAGCGGCAGCGGGGGCGTGCACAGCGGCGGCAGGGGGTGCGCATGGCGGCGGCAGTGTGGATGGCGGCGGCGGCAGTGACGACGGCAGCGGCGCACCATCAGCGCTTCTGCGTTTTAGCAGAAAACACGAGGCCGCTGCCACTCCCGCCGCCACCATGCACACCACCACTGCCGCTGCTGCGCACCCCCCACCGCCGCCGTGTACGCCCCAGCCGCCGCGCACACCCCTGCCACCGCGCGCCCTTCTGTGGCTGCCGCCACCGCCGTTGGTGTATCACCAACGGCGGCAGTTTGGAAAGCACTGTTGTACATATTATCTTAACCTCCATAACAGGTGCATCCGGGGTGTTGGTGTTGGTAAATGTTTAAGAACCGGCTCCATTGCGGTCCCTGTGCTGCACTGCTAGCTGTGGAACCAATGATCGGCGCACCAGGCGTCGTGGCTCAGCTCTGCGCTTAACCAGCTCACAAAATCCCTGAAAACTGAACCACTGGCTTTCGTGAGCCGGCGCAAGCCAGCTCCAGCCCAGCCCTGGGAGCATCCCGCTGCCACGTTCCTTGCCCCTCCCGCTGGTTTCAGACCTTCCAAGCAGTCCAGCTCAGGGAACAGCCCCCTCCCCAGCCCGGTTTCCAGTTGGCCCAACGCCCCCCACTTACTGGCTCTGTGTGCGCCTGGGTGACGAACAGCCCCATCAGGAGGGCCCCCACGATGACCAGCACCACCACGAGCACCACCACCAGGACGATCAGGAGCTTCTTGCAGTTTACCGGGCAGCCAGCCAGTTTGGGCAGTTGGCACAGCAGTCGCGGGAGGCAGCAGCACAGCCGGCAGCAACAGCCACAGCTCGGGGGGCAGCAGCAGCTGGGGCAGCAGCAGCTGCGGCACCAGCCACAACCCGGACAGGAGCCACAGCCGGGGCAGGAGCCGCATCCCGGACAGGAGCCGCATCCCGGACAGGAGCCACAGCCGGGGCAGGAGCCGCATCCCGGACAGGAGCCGCATCCCGGACAGGAGCCACAGCCGGGGCAGCGATCACAGCAGCCCCCAGGCTGTGGATCCAGGGCGTGGTAGTCCTGTGGAGGTAGATGAATGGAGAGAGAGAGAGACCCTTCTGATCCACGGGAGGAAGAAGAAGAAAAGCAATTGTCTGTGGCACTGCTGCAGGGGAACGGACCCAGGGAAGGTGCCTTCTGGGGACGCAGCTCTGTCCTCTTGCCCTGGTCTCTGCCATCCGTGCCACACATCCATGCCCAACGGTCCTTTCGGTTAACTTGATTGATAGCAAGCAAACGTCTTTTCCGGTTCATGGCTGCCACCCCCCACCCCCCCCGGGCTTTGCCACCACCACTACCTGCAGCCTGCTCTGTTCACAGCCTGTCTGCCCCTCTCTTCCCAGGCTGCAGGGCCTTTCAATGCATGTCAGGTAATTTATACAGGTAGTCCTCGACTTACGACCACAGTTGGGACCAGAATTTCCATCATAAGTCGTTGCAGTCTTAAGCTGACCAGACCCGATTTTATGACCATTTTTACGACAGTCATCAAGTGGATCCAGCTTCCCCAATGGGCGTTTTTGGCCAGAAAATGGCAAAAAATGTCACAAAATGCGATCACATGACCTGGGATGCTGCAACTGATCATAAATGCGAGCCAGTTGCCAAGCGCCCAAAATGTGATCATGTGACTGGAGGGGTTCAATGTTTTGCAACGCTCGGAAGTGCTTTACACGCTGTAAAGCACCCATTCCGAGGCCGTCGTAACTTCAGACCATCATTAAACGAACGGTTGGAAGTCGAGGACTACCTGTAAATTGATTCATGAAATATATAAGCTGCCTAACACCATCACGGCTCTGGGTGGCGTACAGCATGGCACCGAAACTGAAAAACTTTATTGCGGTCATTAACCAGCACAAACAGCACGAAACAATAAACAGAAGAACACAAAATCCTAGAAGAACACATATCTGGAAAAAATACCCAGACTATCAAACGAAATATCGCACAAGGGGTCCACCCACCACACTACCCCAAGCCTTAGCATTAAGGGCTCATTTCAATAGGGCCAGGATGGAGACCATCCAAATCTCTAGGGCAGTGTTTCTCAACCTTGGCAACTTGAAGGTGTGTGGAGTTGAAGTCCACACACCTTCAAGTTGCCAAGGTTGACAAATACTGCTCTAGGGAGACATCATTCAGGACGGCAGGTGCTGTGACAGAGACAGCCACTTCCTGGGTTCCATCAGATGACATAGCTCAATTGATGAGACCCAGAGCATATACCCTTGGCTGCCATGACACCTTGGAGATCTGTCGGGGAGAACAATTTGTGTGGCTCTGCTGCTGGGGTTCTCCGTAAATGAGAAGGCACTGCCTGCAGGATTGTCCTGACTCACCGCTGGACAACCAAGAGTTTACTGAGCTCGTTGGACAGGCAGATAACAGAAAGGGAAAAATTATCTCTCTAAAACATAGCTTTCCAAACTGTGTGTCGCGACACTTTAGTGTGTCACAACACACAGTTTAGTGTGTCGCGAAGAGGCGGTGGGGGCGTGCAGGGCGGCGGCGCAGGGGCATGTGTGGCAGTGGTGGTGTGTATGACGGTGGCGGCAGCGATGATGGCAGCGGTGCGCCGTCAGCGCTTCCGCGTTTTTGCGAGGCTGCCGCCGCCGCCGCCACCGTGCACACCGCTACCACCGCGCGTGTCCCTGCGCCGCCGCCGCTGCCGCCGTTGGTGTGTCGCCAATGGCGGCGGTTTGGAAAGCACTGCTCTAAAACATCCAGTTGAAACTGGTGGGAGAGATAAAAGAGCTGAACATCCATCACAGCTATTGCAATTTAGCACAATATTTCCTTGGTCTGAAGATTTTCCAAAGTCCTAACATCTACTTCCAAGGTTTAGCTCAAGGAATTCAGTGTTACTTATAACATGCAAGTTTCTGAGATGGGAAATTGTAACTGTGAGCCACCATCAAGAAATACAGAATAATGTTTGCAGCATCTAGAGACGGGCAAGGTTTTAATTGGGCTTTTAAAAGGCAGATAATTGGGTCTTCTCACAAATAAACCCAGCCAGAAGCTGGTCCCAGGTGCTCAGATAATTCAGGCGCTTATTTAAACCTAAGCCTCTGCAATTTGGAAAAAGAAAATATAGAGGGAATGAAACGTAATCATGTAGCAATGGGACTCACAGCTGACGGTGCTCGGAGTAGAGTCTCCCTGGTGACAATTTCTATCTTCTCCTCCGTCTGCATCACTGGAATCTTTCCTCCACATTAAGTCTGCCCCTTGCCAGTTATTGGAGTGGAAAGAGTCAAAGAGATATATATACACCTACACAGGAAGCCTAGAGATACTGTAAAGGAGGTGGGGGCGTTTTTTCCACTCTTCTGGCTGGGAGACAGACCTTTTCTTTGCTATCTGGACTTGAGAACTGGATTCTCCACTGTTCCCTCCTTCTCAGCCAAGTTTCTAAGACAGGGCCAAGGACCTCATTGTGAAACACACATGGCTAAAGACCTCATTCAAAAGGCTCTTAATGGACTGAAGTGGGCACTTGTCCCCAACTGGATGGTCCTTGTAGTCTAAAGAGTGGCAAACATTAGACCCCTGTGATCCAAGCCAATGCCTCGTCAGGGGCGCACTCATCTTTATGATAAGTATATACACTTGTGCTAAGAAATGGCCTCTCTCTTCCGTCTTCTCAACTCACCTTGTTCTGTTGCAGACAATCTTCCTTCAGGGATAATCTAGTGCGGTGTTTCTCATCCTTGGCAGCTTTAACATGTGTGGACTTCAACTCCCACAATTCCCCAGCTGATTTGAAGTCCACACATCTTAAAGTTGCCAAGGTTGAGAAACACTGATTTAATGGGGTCTGCATAGTGGGCAGTTTTGAAGCAAACAATGAGAGAACAGCCCCCAATAGACAACAGTTCTCAGTGTGAACCCCCCTTTTCTCTTTCTAACACCTTTCTAAGGCCACATAATGAGAAGACAGGATACCCTGGAGAAGATGCTGATGCTAGGGAAAGTGGAAGGCAAAAGGAAGAGGGGCCGACCAAGGGCAAGATGGATGGATGATATTCTGGAGGCGACGGACTCAACCGTGGGGGAGCTGGGGATGGTGACGGCCGACAGAAAGCTCTGGCGTGGACTGGTCCATGAAGTCACGAAGAGTCGGAAACGACTGAACGAATAAACAACAAAAACGCCTTTCTATTTTCATTCATTCACTTCTTCTTTCTGACAGCTTTCTGCAAGTTGCAAGAGAGAGAACAGAAGGGCTTTTACCAGAAATCTGAACTGATCTTCTGCGGGGGGGACTTTGAGATGAGGCCAAGAGCGATATGGGGTTTAAGCAGCATACATCCCCTCACTTATGGGAAAGAGTCATTAGAAAATCCATCTCTCCTCCAATGAATCTTCAGGCTAACAAGAGTTTCTCTGAGGTTTGTACAGGCAGGGATGGCCAAGATTTTAGCAGTAATGGGGGCACAATTTTTTGCGGTGGGGGAGAATGGATGGGGAGATTATGCACAGGGTGGGATCGCATCACCCTTATGTACATGGGATCCTTCTCTGGGGGGACTCTTCCTCAACTATTTGACTTTATGAAGTCTATTTAGAGGTTTACTCTATAGCATAGCTTTCCAAACTGTGTGTCGCGACACAATACTCTGTCGCCTGCGGGGCCCAGGTGTGTCGCGTCAAAACCCGGAAGCGCTGATGACGTGCCGCCACCGATGGCGACGGGCCATCAGCACTTCCGGGTTTTCGCATGGCACACCAGGACACCGCTGCTGCCACCGCTGTGGCGTGCAAAAATCCGAAAGCGCGGAGGCGGCGGCGGTGCTTCCGGGTTTTTGCGTGCCACGGCGGCGGCGGTGCTTCTGGGTTTTCTTGTGCGCCGCCGTTGGTGTTGCCAACGGGAAAAGTTTGGAAAGCCCTGCTCTACAGTTTCCTACAGATTTCCTATGCTTCCCATCTCAGAATACCAAGAAAGTGGACTGTTGATTTTTGTCAGTGAAACTGTAATATTTTTTTCGAAGGGCTCTGGAAGTTGCAAAAAAAAAAAAAAAAAAAGAGGGAGCCACGCAGCTCTGTAATCACAGATTGCTCAACTCTATAACAAGGGAATGGCTTCTTTTGAAAGTTCTCCATGAGCTTCCTCGGGTGAGCACTAGGGACTTAACACGGGTTCAGGAACAATAGAAACAAGAAGTTTATTTTTCCATCCCACCTTGATGCATGCATGCATGCATGCATGCATTTATTTATTTATTTATTTATTTATTTATTTATTTATTTATTTATTTATTTATCGTATGGCACATTCACATCGCGTTATAATAAAAAACATAGAGCATAATAAATATGAAATATAAAATATAGACAGGAAAATTACAAACGTATGTCTAGGTCAGGGCTTTCCAAACTTTTCATGTTGGTGACACACTTTTTAGACATGCATCATTTTGCGACACACTCTTACAGCAGGGCACAAGGCCGGCACTAGGACCTGCGCGGAATCACAGCAGGTTTGGAGGCAGCAACGCACAAGGCAGGCACTAGAACCTGCGTGGAAGCCAGGAGGCAGCAGGAGCCACGACACACCCAGACACTGCAGCCGACACACTAACGTGTCCCGACACACAGTTTGGAAAGCTCTGGTCTAGGTTACAAATACAGTTTTTTGCTTCAGTTGTCACAGCCAGGAGATCAGCAAAGTCTCCATTGTAGGCTCGGTTTTGACACTCCGTCACTATATGTTGGATAGTTTGTTTTTCGGCCCCACAGTCACAGTTCGATGATGTTGTTTTGCCCCATTTATAAAGGGCATCTGTGTCAGGGAGATACAGTCAGGGGGGCTGCGCGGTGGTGGCAGCGTGTGTGGTGGTAGTGGCAGCGGCAGCAGCGGCAGCCTCACTAAAACGTGGAAGCGCTGATGGTGTGCCGCTGCCGCCGCCATACACACTGCCGGCGCCACGCGTGCCCCTGTGCCGCCACCTCGCGACACACTAAACTGTGTGTTGCGACACACTAAAGTGTCGCGACACACAGTTTGGAAAGCTATGCATTAGAAAGTAGGAAACGGGCATATTACAGCTTTGCAAGGTACGCTGAGACATAGGCTGAACCTAGGAAGGAAGATAAGGTAAGTGTTACCCATTCAGGGATGCAGCCAAGATGAGAATCTAGCTGGGCTCACACAACAGGTTTAACCATGGTTTATTGCAAAAATTACCACTTGTTGAGGTCATATCTGATAAGCCATTCATCAGGGTTGACAAACCGCAGTGACTACATACACACAACTCAGCCATAGAGCATACCTAGCCTAACAAGCTACATTCTAGCTTAGCATGATGAATGAACTTAGACACTGGCTTGGTTCAGTTTGAATCTTAGGGCATAAAAAATATAGAAATTCCCCTATAGAAGAATACCCCCCAAAAAACCCTATGCTATTCTGTATAGTAGAGTTTTTTTAAGAGGATTTATTAGAAAGAGTAACGCATACAATAGAAAGAGTATTATATATTTGGGAAACATATTCAATGATGTGTTTGCAGAGGCATCTGGGGATGTCACAGAAGTCAAGAAGGTGGCCACAGAAGGTGGCACGATCACAGCCCCATGATGCACGTAAAAAAGGGGTAGGGCTTCAATTGTGCCATCATGGCCACCATCTTGACCTCTTTAACCTCCCCACCCCCGATGGCCCTGGTGCTCCCTGATACCGAATTCTCACATTCATCTTTAACAGCTCAGCAGCCCCAGTCAACGTATTTCCCTCCAAGAGGCCCGAAGGGCGGTCTTCATGCTGCCCCCAATGTTCCACCTTTCTTTTTCATCTGCCTTGCCAGATATTTCTGATGACCCAACCACCTTGACTCTTTCCCCCTCCGAACCTTCTCTCTGGGTCCTTGAAACTCCACTTGTAGTAGCCCAGGATGGACTTGGCCTTGCCCTGGAGAGCCAGGAGCTGAAAGTGTCCTTTCCTCCTCACCCTTCAGTCGCAAGGGCTTGAGCTGAAGTATTTGCTTCCCCAAACCTGAATGGGAACATTGGGATGGGTTGGGCATTGGGCCATAGTTTTCTGGCCAGAAATCTTCCCTTCGCTTTGGCTGACGTGTAAAGACTTGAGTTGAATTAGTCTTCAAGGAGACCCTTTTTTAAAGAGGAGATCCTTATGAGATCAAAGCTGGGCCTGCTCCCTTCCCTTGCCTTGTGGCTCCCTAATGAAGACAGGTGGGGAGTTGGTCAGTCATCCTGCCCAGTGTGCCAAAAGGGTGCAAGAGAAGAGATGGAGTCATGAATATGTGCGGAAAGACCCCAGAAGGTAACCCCTCCCTTGCAGGAGTGCTCGTCGGGTATAGCGAAAACAGTCACGATGGCAGTCACAGCAATGCAATTGAAGCCCTAGCTTTTTAAAGTGGGTAGTATTGATCACACAGTTGTGGGTGCCATCTTGACTCTTTGACCTCACCCTGCAGCTACCCCCACCCGCCTTAGCTGCGCTATGACCATTCTTCATTCTGGCCAGGACACAAGACGTGCGCTGCATTATCCTGCTACAATTGATTTCATAGAATCCCGGGGTTGGAAGGGACCTTGGAGGTCTTCTAGTCCAACCCCAGCCCAGGGCAGGAATCCTCCGACCATCCCAGGCAAATGGCTGTCCAGTCTTTTCTTGAAACCCTCCAGTGATGGAGCACCCACAATTTCAAGAGGGAGGCCATTCCGTTGCTTAATAGCTCTCACACTCAGGAAATTCCTCCTTGGTTCAAGGTTGATTCTCACTCTGTTAAGTTTCCACCCATTGGTTCTTGACTGATCCCCAGGTGTCAGGGAGAACCCATCTTCTCCCTCTTCCCTGCGACATCCCTTCATGTATCGGAAGACTGCTATGATGTCTCCCCTTAGCCTTCTCTTCTTTAAGTAAACATACCAAGTTCCTTTAACTGCCCTTCTAATGATCTGATTTGATCAACACAGCCTTTACCAGAATGACTTCAGTATACCCATAAAAATGTCCATGTCACCCTTGTATTCCTTTATCTCAGCCTGCCCCTGCTGTGGGGGAAAACCATATAAACAAAAGGCTGACATCTCATGCAGTCAGACAATTTGGCTTTGGAGTGTTCAGCCCAAGGATCTCACCAGATTTAAAAGTGAAAGGGTGGGAAAGTTTGGGAAGCTCATCACGCAAGATCTTGGGGGCAGATTACCAAAATGTTGTGTGTTTTGGTCTCAAGATACTTTAACTATATATTTTAAATAGGCACCCATATCATTATGCAAAATTGCACTAAAGCACCAAAGCCTGAAAAAGTTGCTGATGCCTTTCTGGAGAAGCATTCTGAGAGTTAGTTTTAGTTTTGCATCTGAGGACACCAAATCGAAGAATCCTGCTTTAGGCAAGAAAACCATGATGTGCCATCACTCGAGGCAAAGGGCGTCTCATGCTCTGTGGACAATGTCCTGGTTGTTCCCCTGATGCTCTTGACAGCCACCCACCCACCCACCTCCTCTCTTGACTGGCAAGCCATTCTTACTCTGTCCAAGCAGTGGTGGGAAAGGTGAGTGGTAGTTAAGCAGCTTAGCTTTCTAGTGTTAATTCAACAGAAGGGTTACAGCTGGAAGGGGACCCCATTTAACCTCATCAGGTATCGCAGGATGGAAGTGGTGGACAAGAAGTAGCTGTGGTGAGATCTTGGGTTTGCTGCCCCTTCCAATCTGCTGCCTGAGACAATAGCACGCACATCCAAAAAGTAGGGCTGGATCTTGATAAGAATCCAAGAATCCAATTCAGAACATTTCCTTTCTCCCTTATATATCTCACTTCTCTGCTAAGAGCTCTTCTTGACTCACATTCCATTTGTTTCTTGTAGTGTTTCTTGTGGGCATAATGATTTCTCCCATGTAACTCTTCTTCCTACAGCCGTTTGAAACAATTAAGTATGCTGAGAATGGGTGGTTGCTTAGTTATACCTGAGGCACACGAAGTGCTGTTGCCCACTTCAGGTCTGAGAGGGCCCTTGGCAAAATATCTGCTGCTTTTCCTTCCCTCTGTCTTACTTGGTGATGGTACCACCACAGGTAAGGGGCATGGTGGCTCAGCGGGTAAGACGCCAGGCTTGTTGATCGGAAGATCACAAGTTTGGAGGTTCGAATCCCTAGCCCCGCCTGACGGAGGGAGCTCCCGCACTCGCCCCAGCTCTTGCCAACCTAGCAATTCAAAAGCATGCAAATGCAAGTAGATGAATAGGTACCACTTCGCTGGGTAGGTAACAGCATTCCGCGCGCGTCATGCCAGCCACATGACCGCGGAAGCGTCTTTGGACAGCGCTGGCTCTTTGGCTAAGAAACGGAGATGAGCACCGGCCCCTAGAGTCGGACACGACTGCACAAATGTGCGGGGGGAACCTTTACCTTTACCTTTACTTACCACCACAGGTGCTGAGACATGGAAGTTCTAGGCCACCAATGAACTGTCACTGCATAGCAGTTAGTGTAGTTCCCAGGCCCAGCCACCAACAGTGGGGGACCTCACCAGTCAAAGCTCAGGGACTTCTGACAGCTTCCCAGATGTACCATGTGCTGATACCAGGCCTGGTAGGTACTAATGAAAAGTTGGTATGATACCTTGGGCCACTTCTGGAAGTTAATGTGCATAAGCTCCTGATCTCTAATACAAACTTTTTATTTATGTATACTAGGGAGGAAGATCACCATACACAATTAATCTAAGGCGGTGCTTCTCAACCTCAGCAGCTTTAAGAGGTGTGGCCTTCACCTCCCAGCATGCTGGCTGGGGAATTCTGGGAGTTGAAGTCCACACCTCTTAAAGCTGCTGAGGTTGAGAAACACTGATCTAAGGAATCCAAAAATCTTGTCAACCCAGAGAGGTATAAGATCAGGGCTTTCATGCCCCCATCAGTCCTGTCTTGGTATAATCATGCACTCTGTGGGTCTCCTGATACCTGTTAATGATGAGCCAGAATCTTGAAGATCCCTGATGGATCCTGCTTTTCAAATAAGAGATCCATTTCAGCTTGGGAAGGAAACATCCTGAAGTTCAGAGAAACCATTTAGTAGCAGTTTGCAGTTCTGAATGGAAAAATAGCAATGCGGAGGAAGCTAAAACTTTTTCTCTGGCACTAATGGAATAGACGTGTCCTCTGGAGTGCACGAGCCGTTTAACTGAATCGATGTGGCTTTCTGGGGTGAGTGAGCAGAACATGTTGCTTTTTGATTCACTGCAAATGGCTGTGCTACCTGCTGCAGGAGCGCTCCCATTTGGGCCCTGTTTATTCATGCACAAATAAAACCAGTGTTGCTAGGACACCGGAGCTTTCTTCCAAATAAAGCTAAACTTAGCAGTGCTGCAACAGAACATCTCACTTCTCAGAGAAGTGGAAAGAGGGAATAATATATTGATCGCCCAGCTTGCCTGCTGTAGCAGCTTCTCCCTCAAAAAGGGAGTAAACAGACGTCGGTGAAGCACCTTTGTTCAGTAGCTGCAGATGGTGAGCAGTCTTTCTTCCCAGTTCCAGACTGGTGCAGTCACTACTATTGGGAGATGCAGACTTAGGGTATCCTGCTGGCATGAAATCTTGCTGATAGGACCCAGACTAGAGCTGGTGGTCCTGGGTAGGATTGCTAGTCCCCGTTTTCAAAAATATTGTTTCCCCTGGGGAGATGGGACCAAGGCTGGATGCCAGGACAGAATTGCCTGGACCGGGCAGGGGTAGAAACTAGCAGGTTACACTCTTGTGACTTGAGTGGCCTCGCATGGTAGTCCAGACAAGAAGCACACCCAGAAGTACTAGCTTTAACTGTATTGTAAGGTTACATTAACAGAATCTTGCAAATCTGAAAGTACATCTCTCCCCTCCCCTCGCCTTTACAGTCCAAGAAACTAGGGAGGGTCCCTTCTGAGACATTTGCCACAACCCCATTCCTTCTGCAGACTCAGCTGCCCCTTATCTGACCATTCACTAGTTTGCAGCTCTTCCTCCTGTCTCCCAAGGTCATTCCCACATACCGTTACACCGTAGCAGACCCTTATGGGTTTCAGTTGGAGCCTGAACAGCATCCAAGCAATGCTAGGGAGCTGGGATTATATTTCCTATATGTAGTAACTGTACACCAGAGGTACTGTGGCTAAATAACATGATACCTGGATTCCCTGTTATGATCATGGGGCGTCTTGATTTATTTCATTAAGTCCTTTTAAACTCAATTCTTTCCTCCCAAATATTATCTTTGGGTTCTGCAAATGTGTTGCACATTTTCCTGTGTTAAGTAATCCTGGGTGTCCTTTGGAAGTAGCTATGTCTCCAGTATGTTACTAGCAACTGTTCCCCAACAAACCACTTTGTTTGTAAGTGCTTGTTAATTATGAATTCAATCCTTTTTTACATCCCTTGATCCAGACTCCTCAAGTCAAAAGCCAGGCCGTTGATGTCAAGGTGGAAACCTGGGCTGAAGAAACTCAGGTTCAGATCCCAATTCAGCCTATGCAGTGACCCGGGGTTGTCCCTGTTTCATCCCAGCCTCCTCACAGGGTGCGTTTGAGCACTGGGGTGTCTGCAAGGAGTAAAGCTAGTGGCCATAACTGTGCAATCAAGACCCCATCCCTTTTTCATGAGTAGCATGCTCTACAACAGTTTCCAAAGTGCCGCTGTTGGCGACACACCAATGGCAGCGGCGGCGCGGGGGACGTGTGGCGGTGGTGGCGTGCATGGTGGTGGCGGCAGCAGTGGCGGCCTCGCTAAAACACCGAAGCGCTGATGGCGTGCCGCTGCCACCGTGCACACTGCCGCCCCTGCGTGTGCCCCCGCGCCGCTGCTGCGCGTGCCCCCGTGCCGCTACTTCGCGACACACTAAACTGTGTGTCGCGACACACTAAAGTGTTGCGACACACAGTTTGGAAAGCTATGCTCTACAAAGAAGCAGGACTTGAACTGCATGGTTGTGGCCACCTTGACTTTTTTGACCCTGCCCCTCCCTCAGCCACCCCTGCTTGCGAGGAGAAAACATAAGCAGCATTCTGCTCCCAATTCTTTGGCCAATATCTGACTTCGTAGGGAGGTGAATAGGTCTTAGAAATGGCAGCTCCCTGCCTGGATGAGGGCCATCCCCAGCTTTTGATCATCATCAGCAGGTTAACTGCGAGAGAGTTCAGGAAAAGGTCAGGCGCCAGAGTCATAAATGATGCACGGGACCTGGGTTTTCCCACCGTCAGCAAGGCACGGTGAATGTTCCTGGTGCGCCAAGTGAACCGTCTCCTGCCGCAGTCAGCCGTGAGATACACGGACAGAGGCTTCGCCTTTGTTCTTCTGAACTGCTTTTATTCCGCTTGGGAGCAAGGATTGCAGTTGCTGTTCAGATGCCTTGAAGGCTGGAACATGGTTGCCACGGGCCACTTCCCAAAACTGAGAGGCGAAAATGAAGGACAGGAGAAACCTCTTGGGCTAAGTACAGATGCAAACATTCAGCCCATGCCACACTTATGGTTTTGTTGTTGTTGTTGTTCAGTCGTTTAGTCGTGTCCGACTCTTCGTGACCCCATGGACCATAGCACGCCAGGCCTTCCTGTCCTCCACTGTCTCCCGGAGTTTGTTCAAGTTCATGTTCATTGCATCGGTGATGCTATCTAACCATCTCATCCTCTGCCGTCCCCTTCTCCTTTTGCCTTCAGTCTTTCCCAGCATCAGGGTCTTTTCCAGTGAGCCCTCTCTTCAACAACAAACAACAAACTGTGGCAGGTCACCAAATCCCTTTGGGACCTTCCAGAGCACCTCCATGGTGGCCCGGGTTAGATTTGGAAGGCAGAATGGGTGCCTTTAAGCCTTGAAAAAGCTTTAAAGTCCCAGTCCTTCTAAAAATAGATGATTTCCTCATGGTTGTTTTGTTTTGTGGGGGAGCAGGGTAGAGAAGTGAAGTGGTCTTGTCTGTTCTGGCGCGGTCATGAAATCATTAGCTACAGTCCCTGAATTCTACTATTATGAGCTCCAGGGATTGAGCTGCTGAAATTCAGCAAGAAATCTCTACATTGTGGGGATGGTTTTCCCCCCTATTTTTTTTCAAAAGAGTAGCAAAGAAAAGCAAGCATGTAAGCCTGGGGGTAGGCTTAACCCATCCTAAATCTCCCAAAAATCCTGCTCCTGCCCCCTCATGTTCCCCTACAGTTCTGCCTCTTGCAGCCTTCAGTTGCTAGGAAAGCATTTAATTACCAAACGCATGCATACCAGCATTTTCTGCTGGTAATGCTAAAAGGTTGTCCACCCAGGGCTGCAACTAGGGGGGGGGGGGCAAGCGGGGGCGTCATGCTGGGTGTGTGTGTGCCAAAAGTCCTTTGTGTTCGGCCTGCGGTGCAAATCGGGATTTAATCTCACACTCGCACAGGTTCCTTGTGGGTGGAACCCACCGCTCAAGCAGGCAGGAACGGCTTTCGTGCGCCCAGCTCCTCCGACAAACTAGCGCTCGCCAGAACGGGAGGGCGGGGGCTCGCTCGCTCTTCTCTCGGCACGCTTGTACACACGCCGTAGTGTGAGTAGGGGGGCGTGGCGGAACTTCTCATTTTGGGTGGGGGCGCGGAATCCATGTTTGCCCCAGGTGACATAGACCCTAGTTGCGGGACTGCGTCCACCCTTGGACTATAGCTTAATGTGCTTTCGAAACGGCATCTTCAAGGGCCACCTTCCTGTATAGGTGTGTCTGTGAAGAGTTCTTGCATAAGAAACAGACCCATGAGTGGTGGGCCTGTTTTCTCATCTCCTTCAGGGTTGTCCACTTTCCAATGTCTTGTGAAAAGAAGGGCCATTCCCATCCCCTGTTAGCTTGAAGCTGGTGTTTCCCAACATCTGAGATATTCTTTGTGCAAAGCAAGTGTTCAGTTGACGCTATGTGCTCCTTGCCTTTTAGGTACCTTCTATTAAACCGTTTTCCAGCTCCTCTGCAACTATGCAAAGCTGTGTCCCACGATCTGCTTTTAACTGCTTGCTTGCTTGCTTGATTTATATGGACGCTCCTCTCACAACAGGACTCTGGGCAGCTTAACCATCTAAACTGTGATGCCCAAGGTTTAAACAATACTGTAAACCCAAGTCATAGACACAGCCTTACCCGCAGAATTCCTGACCCAAATGCCAGGAACCCCAGCCAGGTTTTCAGAGCCTTACGAAAGGCTAACTGGGTCAGGACCATCCAGATCTCTCCACGAACCTTTTCTGCTATGAAGAAGCTATAGCATATCCCCCCTTTAGTCTTCTCTTGTCATGGCTAAACATACCTTGTTTCCTCTCTCTCTCCTTGAAGAACTTCATTTTCAGTCCCCTGATCAGCTGTACTTGCTGAGTTTTCTTGAGCTTGTGAGTTGTTATGAATCTTCTGGCCTAACGTATGACTCAGCACTGAAGACCTACTGTAAATACAGCTCCGTGCTCTCCTATACCTGGACATTTATTTATTTATTTATTTATTTATTTATTATTGTATTTATACCCCGCCTATCCCCTCCCTATACTTTGGCCACCTAATGAGAAGAGAGGACTCACTGGAAAAGACCCTGATGCTGGGAAAGACTGAGGGCAAAAGGAGAAGGGGACGGCAGAGGATGAGATGGTTAGATAGCATCACCGATGTAATGAACATGAATTTGAGTAAACTCCGAGAGACAGTGGAGGACAGGAAGGCCTGGCGTGCTATGGTCCATGAGGTCACGAAGAGTCGGACACGACTGAACGACTGAACAACAACAACAACAATCCCCTCCCTAATGGAGGACTCTAGGCGGCTTACATACATAGTAAATTACATTTCATTATACAGTATACATTTTTAAACCGCGCGCTTAAGGGAAGGGGTAAGGGAACCGACTCTTCCGTGGCTACTGGACTACATGTCCCACAATGCCTTGTGTCGGAGCCGGCTGCTGACGTCCTGGATGTTGCTGCTTCGGGTTCCGTCGGAGCCGCCGCCATTCATGAGATCTTTTTCCGTTTGGTGGCCGACCCCCGACAGGACGCCAGCAAATTTACCCACTTAAGGTGGTACCCATTTATCTACTTGCTAAGCTTTCGAACTGTTGGGTTGACAGGATAAATGTTATTCGAATGCCATAATGTGTCTATACCTACAAAGATCAGAATCGTGCAGGCCATGGTACGCCCTGTGACACTCTATGGAAGCAAAAGTTGGGTTTAGAAGAAGCAGGATAGGAAGAATATTGAAGACTTTGAACTTTGGTGTTGGAGAAGGCTCCTGAGAAGACTGTGGACAGCCAAGGAAACAAGCAAAAGGATCATTGAACGAATCAGCCCAGAGTTCTCACTCGAGGCACCAATGACCAGGCTCAAATTATTCTACTTTGGATACATTAAGACCCAGCTCTCTGGAGAAGGCTCTGATGCTGGGAAAGGTGGAAGGAAAGAGAAGAAGAGGATGACCAGCAGCAAGATGGAGGGATTCAGTTACAGTGGTGATGGGTATGCTGTTGGAAGATCAGGTCAGGGACAGATTGTCATGGAAAAAATCTATGTGGTTGCTAAGAGTCAATAACAACTTGATGGCACATAGTCAAATCTCCTGTACAGTGGTTTCATTAGCAATGTCCTGGATTTTCTTGAATCTGAGAAATGGGCTGTCCTGCCCCAGAGCAGCCCTGTCCCACGGAATCAAGGCCCATGGTACAGTGCGGGGGAGGGAAGAGAAAATGGGGACGTTATCTACAAAGGTCAAAGCATTGGTTGACCCATACAGCTCTCTTCCAGAATCCCCGTCTTATGAAAGTATCTAGCATTATATGCTTCCACCAAACCCTAATTGGAGAATATTTTCTGGCATTTGCAGGAGAAAATCCATGGTCAGCTTTTGTTCTGACCACAGGACTTATTGATTGGCTTAAACTTATTATTGCCAAAGTTTTTTTTTGTTCTGTTTTTTAAATGGGGTAAAGAGAAGGTAAGAATGTGCTTTTGTTCCATTAGTTTCAGTGGATCCAAAGTATGCTCATTGTTCTCTGGAATGGATGAAATCACTCACTGTTTCTTTCCCCCTCCTTAAACATAGGAATATA
Organism: Charina bottae; assembly: GCA_023362775.1. NCBI lineage: Eukaryota > Metazoa > Chordata > Lepidosauria > Squamata > Charinaidae > Charina > Charina bottae. The sequence goes on along the minus strand of JALMGJ010000014.1, from coordinate 23,123,184 downwards.
AATTCCTGTGGGTTGTGACCTACAAGGTCAGGATTTCTGGAGCCTGCAGACTAAAGCTTCTTTTTGGGTTCAGACCTCCTGACACAGGGCAGAGAAGACAGGTTTGGTCATGCCTTGGGAGGCCTACACATCAGAAATGTCAAAAACTGTGGGATGGGCTCTGATAATGATGATGTCATAAGTGAGAGAGAGGAACAGCAGATTCTCATGCCCATTCTGGTTCAAAATTCATTCAATGCAACTTGAAGATTAGAACTTCTGTACCACATTTTCTTTATATTGGCTGAAATGTTCTTGTTCCGCATATTACAGGTAGTCCTTGCTTAACGACCACAATTGAGATGGGAATTTCAGTTGCTAAGTGAAGCAGTCATTAAGCGAATCCGACCCAATTCTACGACCTTTTTTGCGGCGGTCACTAAGTGAATCACCACGATCATTAAGCGAACCACATGGTCATTAAGCAAATAACGCAGTTCCCCATTGGTTTTGCTTGCCAGAAGCTGTCCGGAAAGGTAGAAAATGGCGATCACTTGATGCTGTGATGGTAATAAATGCGAACCGGTTGCCAAGTGCCCAAATTGTGATCATGTGACCACGGGGACGCTGCAACGGTCATAAGGGTGAGCACAAGTCATAAGTCAGTTTTTTCAGCACTGTCATAAGTCTGAATAATCATTAAACGAATGGTCATTAAGTGAGGACTACCTGTATTTATTACAGATTTTGCAAGCAGTATTAAAAAAAACCCCCAAAACTTCAAAGATCAAAGCAATACAAATTAATTATTGAAACCAACTGACTGAGATCATGAATGAGTGATTTTGAAGCCGAATTTTCAGATACTTTAATAAATCTCAGATCTGAAAAAAAGCTAGTACATCTAATGAGCTGAGAGCTGAGCCACACAATCAGCAGCCTCAGAAAAATATCATTTCAGGGAGCGAACGGAAGGTTTGAATGCTCCCCTAAGCAAAACACAACACCCAGGACTAATATCTTGCACAAAAGTGTTCAGACTTAAGCCAAATGCCGCTTAAAATACATTCAAACCATTTATCTCCCTGGTTTAGTCTGACATCAGAAATGGTCTCAGACAAGGTCGGATCATTATCTTTTTTTAAAAAACATTTTTATTAAAATTTTTCCAATACAATAAAAGTATAGAAAATTAAAAAAAGAAGATAGAAAATAAGAAAAAAAAAAGGAAAAAAGTGAGAAAAGTAAGAAAACATAGAATTATAACTTCCGCCCTTCTTTCAATCGAATAATTGCCATCTTAATTTTTCCCCTTCCTCTTTAACTCTTTTTAATCCCCAAAGGTCAGATATCTAAATCGCAAACCACTAGGGGAATTATATGTCAGGATGAGCCCTCCTAGTTGGGACAAGCCATTGTTTGTTAGCACGATGAATAAGGCCATGCTGGATGGCTTTTCCTTCTGTCGCTCCTGGCAGTGAATATTAAGAAAGGGTGCCCTGCGAGTTTGCAGGTTCCCTGGGCAGCAATTTGAGAGAGGGCATTCTCAGCATGGATGCTCTGTTTGTGAAGTTCGCTCCCTGTGTTGCTTCAGTTGCTTTAGTTAGCTTTCAGCATCAATTAATGCTAACCTGTTTATTCTGGCCTGGGCTGAATTTCTATTGATGGGCCATTTCAGTTGCTGATCTTGTTGCAGCCACGGGCCCTGGGGATTTTGTGTGTGTTTATGGATTTGACCCCTTGCTTTAGGGTTAATGAAAAAGAAGAAGGTGAGTTCTTAGTTGTTGTGATTGATTGATTGATTGATTGAATATGCTATTTAAGATTTTAGATCTGAGATTTTCCCAAATATTTCTGGAGATGCTGGGACTCAATCCTGGGACTCCCCGTTAGCTCATCCCCATCTCCTGTAAAACAGCCTGCTCTCGTTTCAAGATTCTGCTGAGTAGAATAGAGCAAGAACTTATCAAGCTTTACAAAATAATGTGCGCAAATTTGTATTTTCAAGGCAAGATTGTTTAAAAATCCAGGGAAAACAGAGGCATGCCTGTAGGTTCACATCGCTTTCTAAGCTGTGATTAGCTTAGCCATAGTTTACTGGATAAACTGCAGCTGGCTGGTTCATGTGATGTGGTAAACCTTAACGGGTGGTTGGAAATTGCAGTGACCGAATTCATACATTGTATTAAGACCTAATGTGATTTGTTTGATTTGGGCTTAAGATGTTAAGAATGAACAGAGTTTGGAGAGATTGCGGACCTTCAGACTGGACCTATCAGGCAGGAAGTGCTATTACTTTGCACTAAGGACCTAACCAAGATCATTGGGGGTGAAACAAGTTGGTTTTTCATCTTTTGGGAGTATGAAATCCAACTGCCTCCAAGCAGTTGAAATCCAAACAGAGAGACTTGTCAGCTGAAGCTTATTTTTGTTGTTGTTCAACCACAAATTATCAAACCTTATTTAATCCCGTTTAGTGACATAGCATCTCCAGCCATTGTTGCTTTGTGAATGCAGCCATTGAGGAATACGTGGACTACTTGAATGTTGTATTAAGAAGTCATTCTCCCAGTGAGGTCAGAGGCTCCCCAAAAGTTCCCCAAGAATCTCTCTTTGGGTTAATAGATTGATTCTATTTATACCCTGTCCTGCTATTCATCCAAACTCTCGAAGCAATTAACAGGGTTTTAGAATATATACAAAAACGTAAATGTTAAAAACAGACAAAATGCAAATAATACAGTCAGGCAAGTGGTGTGGGAGGGTCTGTTGTAACAAGGGGGGGGGGCTGCTTGCGTTGGTTCATCGCCTTCCCGTTCCCCCGCTCTGCCTCTTTCACCCTGACTCCATTAAGCCCAGTAGACGGGGACGCTGCTGCAGAGGAGGTTAATGGCGACTCCTAGCATAGAACGGCGAGCCAGCGTCGCGGGGGGTTTTTCCATTGGCTTCTCACTCTGTTCAAGGGGCAGCAAGGGAGGATGTTTCTGCAAGAGGAGGGGGAAAAAATAAGCATTGCTCCACTAGGCAAGTAACTCAACCGCGTCTCCTCCTCATGGTGGGCAGAGTTGCTTCTCTATGGGATCGTTTTGGGAACCATCAAAACTGTCTGGCTGTGAGAACAGCCCTGCCCAGCCTAGTGCCTTCAAGATAAGTTGGGAGAGAACTTCCGTCAAAGGGCTGGATGGTTGGGAATGATGGGAGTTGCAGTTGACACCATCTAGAGGGCACCGGGCCAGCTCTGCCTCTGGGCACAATGAAGAAGCTGCTTTGGGCAGCAGACAAGAGGCAACAGGTGGTCAAACCAAATCTGGGAAATCGAGACGGTGGGTCACCAAAGATTTGTGGTCTGGCTGGAAGGCATCAACAGGGAAGTGATGGGAATGAAGGGTGGGGGGATGCTATCATCTGCAGCTAGCCACAGATCAAGGCTGGCATATACTGAACAGTAAGTTACATAATGGGGGCGCGATGGCTCAGCGGGTCAGACGCCAGGCTTGTCGATCAGAAGATTGCACGTTCGGAGGTTCGAATCCCTAGCCCTGCGTGACGGAGTGAGCTCCCGCACTTGCCCCAGCAGTTGCCAACCAACAATTCGAAAGCATGCAAATGCAGGTAGATGAATAGGTACCACTTCGGTGGGATGGTAACAGCGTTCCGCGTGCGTCATGGCGGCCACATGACCACGGAAGCGTCTTCGGACAACGCTGGCTCTTCGGCTAACAAACGGAGATGAGCACCGGCCCCTAGAGTCGGACACGACTGCACAAATGTGCAGGGGGAACCTTTACCTTTTACTAAGTTACATAGCCCAAACTGTTTCATCCCATGGTGCAGCTTACACCACTTTGTTTAATGCAAGTTGTATTTCTCTTACCATTTTCTTATGATTAATTATGTTCCTTTCTTTATTAAATAAAGCAATAAAAATAACTTATTTTAGGAAAATCCAATGGCTTCTCCAAGATCATCCCCGTGAGCTTCATCTTGGAGTCCAGTTCCCAGTCCTTTCCAACCCTTGAACCCCCTTTACTGCTGATTTCCCCTTCTCCTTTTCCAGCCTGGGGCCCTTCAGAAAGAGGGCATGTCTTTGATTTCTACCGCCCCCTTTGGGATGTAATCCAACAGAAAGTCAAGATCTGTATCACTGTTGTCCCAGAGCGTAGAACACAGGATTATGCTCCTTAATTTCAAGAGGGCAGAATCTGATTGGGTTTAGGGAAAGGACTCACATCGCTTCACCCTGCCTGTTCTGGGTACCCCAGAAAGGGTAAAAAAAGTCAAGATGGCAGCCATGTCCATGTGATTGATGCGCTGGTGTTGTCACCCAGTGCTTTTACGTGTATTGTGCACAGAAAAAGGAGTGGGGCTTTGATCACACAGTCATGGTTGCCATCTTGATGCCACCCTGGGTACCGCCCTGTAAGAAGGATTCAGAGAATCCGGAACATGCTTCCAGTCTGCCCGAAAGGATTCTCAGAGGATTAGAAACTACGTCCCATGAACAGAGAGGTAGGGCCTGGACTATTTAGCTCTGAAATGAGTTGACTAAAGGGGGTAGGATAGGATAAAAGAGGTCCAGAGTTGTCCTCAATTGCCCCCAAGGGCTGGACATGGAACGATGGATTTAAGATACAGGCGAGCACGCTCCAGGGGATATTTTAATTTGGCTCCCTGCACCAAGCAGATGGTGGGACTCCGTGGCCTGAAGGGGACTTTCCACCTTGAGTGCACTCACTTTTCCCCCAAGTAGCTTTGCTCTTGCTCACCTGAACATGCTGGAAGACCTTGATGACAGCATCCAGGCTTTGGATGTCCTTCTGGTTCATTCTAATGATGTAACAGGACCTTCCTGGCCACGATCTATAGCCGATCACCAGCTGTTCAAAGGCAGAGTGTGGGGATGAGCTTGCAACGGCAACCAGACACATCTGCCACTATTTGGGTATCTTACAACAGAGTACTCTCAGAACACCCCAACCTCAGACATCTTTTCTCATAGCTGATCAAAATAGCTCAGGTCCTGGCAGCCTTCCCAGGTAGACCAGACAGGAAACACGACCAGATGGGCTAAAACTACTTTATTGGAAGGCTACAGTAAGAGAGACTTGCAAGTCTGGAAGTGCAAATTTCCCACTGTCTCCTTTTACAGCCTGATAAGTTAGGGCGGATCCTTTCTGAGTTTCTTCCTCTGCCCATTATACAGCTGTGGGCTCCCCCCCTCTTATCTGATCGTTCCCCTAGGCAGCATCTCTTCCCCCTGTCTCCCAAGGTCATTCCCACATACCATTACAGGTCCCTTACTTTCTCTCTAGGCAATTCCTTGGAGAAGACTTGAGGAGTGATCCAGATTCTGCTTTTTTACACATATTGCAATACCCATCAAAACGTTTTGGGCTCTAATTGCATGGGCGTGACCACTATCTTGACTTTATTAGCCCCCCTCCCCATTACAAGCATCTTAATCCATGAGATGACTTACTTGCCTACACCCATCCCAAGTTGCATGGGGTGGGATTGGCTAAGTCCAGGGTGTCTGCAGGGTAGGGTCGAAAAAGTCAAGATGGTGGCCACAATTGTGCAATCGAAACTCTGCCTCTTCTTCATGTGTGCGGCAGAGCTTCAACCAGACCATCCTGGCCACCATTTTGACTTTTTTGAGCCTACCCTACAGACAACCTTAGGAAAGACTTTGGGGCACCTCATAGAAGCAGAAAGTTGGAAGGCTTCATCCATTCTTCCCCCCCCCCATCTCTTCTCCAAGCAAGAATCCAAAATAAAGCACCTCTGACGGATGGCTGTCCAGGCCCTGCTTGAACATTTGCAGCGAAGGGAAGCAGAGCAAACATCTAGACGTCTGCCTAGCTTAGCGTCAGATGCACAGGATCACTTTATGCAAAGCAGGAGTCACCCTGGGCCAGTCTCTCCTCTGTACAATGGGAATCATTTATCAGCTTCATTCATTCCTCTCCTCCCTAACTGAATTGCAATCATCCCAAAGCTGGGACATATCTTCAGGTTGGAAGTTTTCAATATACCCATAAGATCCCATGTGTGTCTCAATGAGAACTAGATGTTGACTTTAAAAGGCAGGGGAGAAGGTTCCGATGCTGAAAAGGTGTCAGCCAGCTGCGTAAACAGGCCCTTGGACAAACAAGCGAAGCCAAAGGAGGGTGCAAATCTTACATTGCTGTAGTCATAAACCACGGTGGCAGAAGAGTTGAGCTTCATGTGGATGGGAAATATGGCCAGTCTTTCCTTCTGGCTCATGGAAAGTTGCTGGTGGGAGCTTTTGCCATCCAAGCCTTGAATGGTCATTTGCAGGACCTAGGCATCGCCAAGAAGCAAGAACAAAGGGGAAGAAAACTGGGGATCAGAACTTCCAGGAAGGACGAGGACCATGGGCTGGTGTCACACGACACACCGAACCTTAAAACTGGCTTGAGAAAACCAACTGTTGAGTCAACAAAGCATGCACTGCCCAGACAAATAACCCAGGTGATGGATTCACATGATGGCCTGGCTTGCACCACCTGCTCAGACCATGGCTGGATTCCCACAACATGCCACAACGCAAGCTAGCCAACCCCATTTGAGCCTGGTCTAGCATATGATGGGAACCCAGCCATTGGCGATGCTAAAGGTTTAGAAGCTTCGTTACAGTTGAGAATAAGATCATCTCCCAGTGGTACTTCTGATTCTCAAAGAAGCATGACTTGCTTCTAATTGCTGACTGCTACTTCTTAGATACTTTCTCCAAGTAGACAATGGGATGTTCTCCAGATATTTTAATTGCTAATCTCCCTAATTCCTGACTGTTGGCCTAGTTGGGCTGGGCTTGTAAAAGCTGCAGCCCAAACCTCTGCGAGATGGGAGACCAAATGTTCCTGCTCTTCTCCCATCTCAGCACTGGGGTGGGCAATCTTTAGGGGCTGAGATCTGCCCATGATCTGGTTTGAGGAAGCAAGGGTTCTGCGGGTGAGGTGGAGTTGCAAAATGCCTGCAGCGGCAGCTGTGTTTGGCGGTGTCTGCAGGGGGTGTCAAAAAAATCAAGATGGCGGCTGCGACCATGCCCTTTTTTATATGGGGGCTTCAATGTATGGTCGTGGCCACCATCTTGATTTTTTTGATGCCCCCTGCAGACACCCTTAGCTGCATCATTAGGGGTTTCTCTTTTGCAGGGTGGGCAATGATGGCAACAGAGTTTAAATTCTGCCAAGCCTCCTTTAGGTTTCTCATTTCCCCCCCACTTAAGCGACGGAAAATAAAGTACAGCTGTGTGGTCAGAGGGACCACTAGATGTCACCAAAGGGACCGGGAGGTTGCAGATTTCCCAGCCAGGCTCAGCAGCGGCTCTGAGTAGGAGGGATGCGTCTACACAAGGAGAAACCTGTCCTGGTTTGAGTGTAGAAATAACACGCTGAGGCTTGGAATCCAGTCTCTGGTGTTTATTTAACTCTTACTAACAGAAATCCAGCTAAACTGAAATGGCTTGAGGAAGCCCCGAGATAAAGTCCAGAATCTAAGGCGGGGCTTTCTTGAGACGTTTGAGAGGGAAGGCCAAAGTCTCAGTACTACGCACGTGCTTCCCCTCCTGGAGGGAGCCCCCTCCACCGCTGCCCGTTATCTCCCTGACAAAACCTGAGTTCAGCATCCGTACTGAAGATCCACCAAGATTCTTAACTTACATTGGAAGAGCAGCCTAGGGAAAGGGATAAGAACTCTTTCCCTAAAAATGGAGACCAAGGACATCTTCATGTTAAAAAGGGGTAGAGCTTCAGCCACACAATCATGGCCACCATCCTGATTTTTTTGATGGCCCTGGTGGGGACAAATTATTATGGACTTCCAAAACCTTCCATAGCTTGACCATAGAAGCCATGGTCAAGCTGCCCTTACCGCCTCGGTATGTTTCCCGGTGATGTGCAACCCCGCCAGCAGGAGAGTCAGGACCACCAGAACAGTCGCCATGATCACCACCACCATGATGAAGAGATTTCTGCAAGGAGGGCCAGGATGCTTGGGAGATTCTGTGTAATCCTGCAGGACCAGAAAAGATGTAAGCACTCTTAACCCAATGGTGCTGAATTTCACCCCAAATAACATAATGAGACAGAACCACTGCTTTGTATTCTCTCAGGAAGTCACCCCGTTGCCGTGGTTGGGACAGAAGATATGCTTCCTTCCTCCCTTCCCCGAGAGGGGTAATGATAACCAGCTAGGGATCTATTTCCTCTGGGTAAATTAATTCCATGTCAGCCTACTTCATATGTATCATTAATCTCCAGGCTGCCAGATGGCCCTACTATTGTATTCAGGCAACAGACTTGGGGCATCGATAAAGGTGGTGGATGAGGAGTGGGGCCTTTCTGACAGATGGAAAATGAAATGACTGGAAGTTAGGGAGAAGCATGGATTTTTTTCCCCCATAGGTTGTGCCCCATATTAATTGGCCAAAGGGTTGGATAACTAGATTTCTCCACCTTAGTTACCATACATTATGGGCTAACCCTAGTTGACTCTGTTTCTCCAGCTCACCTCCCACAAATGATTCCAAGTTATAGCTGCAGGAACAAAAAAATATTCCCTGGAGGAGTGAAACTCACCGGAGGTGCTTCAGACATTAGGGCCACCTTGCTGCTACCGTCTATCTTGTAATCAACCTCCATTCCAATCCTTGGCTGTCCAGCTCTGAGGTTTCCTTACTTATCTTCTGGACCACTGAAGGCAGGAGGACCTCTACTTATACTATGCACCAGATGCTAGATCCCTCCAGGGGATTGGTTAGCTGTCCTCCAGCCTCATGGCAACTCTTGTTGGCTGGCAGCCAGGTCTTGCCTTTAGGAAGTGTTTTTTGCCAAGTCCTTTCAGAGCAGCCAAGAAGTGTTATTTGGACGTATGTCATTCAAGAGTCTCTGAAGAACCTTGTCCATAAGCAGAAGGACATTTTAGGAACAAGTAGCCTCTTGTTGCTCGTAAACCTAAAGTCAATTTGTCCTAAAGTCAGTTTGTGAAGTACAAGCTCCTCCTCATTCACATCTTGATGGGAATACTTGAAGGGCTCAGTAATTGAAGGGCTGCCACAGGGAAGGGGGTGTTGATTTATTCTCCATAGCACCTGAGGGTAGGACAAGAAGCCATGGGTGGAAGCTCATCAGAGGGAGATCCAACCTGGAAACAAGGAGGAATTTCCTGACAGTAAGAACTATTAAGCAGTTGAATAGCTTGCCTCCCGGAGTGGTGGGTGCTCCGTCCATCGCTGGAGGTTTTCAAGAAAACATTGGACAACCATTTGTCCAAGATGGTATGACAACTTCTGCCTTGGGCTTGGGCAGGGGGTTGGACTAGAAGACCTCCAAGGTCCCTTCCAACCCTGTGATTCTATGATCTCCTTTTTAATCACTGTGGTTGGAAGTTCTTGAGATGTTTGACAAAAACATAGAAGCAAGAGTTCCCGAGAATAGCAACAGTATTGAGAGAATGAGGGTCACATTATTGGAAAGAAATCTGGAGCCATAGAGAGGGGTGGGGAGTAGCCCTACCACCATGGTTAATGGTGTGGGATGCTGGGAATTAAAGTTAAACAATTCTGGAGGGACACAGAGTTGGCACTTTGTTTGTTTTTTTTAATCAAATTTTATTAGGTTTTAAATTTACATAGATAAAAGTTTGAAACAGAAAGGAAAATGGAAATACAAATCAAGAAAAAAGAAAAGATAAAAAAAGTGTAGTAAAGTAAAAAAGAAAAAAGCTAAAGCTGAAACATAGAATTTAGTCAACTTCCAATTTGTATCTGGTCATGATATTTTAACAATTTTATCTTACATGCTAGGTCTATATAAAACATTAAAGAATATTTCTTGTCTATTATATCAATATATATATATTTTAATCTTCAAATCCCCATATAAGCTTTGTTCCTCCCGCATCTTGTAAATAGTCAGTTAATGGTTTCCACTCTTTAAGAAAATAATAATTTGAATTTTCTTTTAATAAACATGTCAGTTTGTCATTCTCTGCCATATCCATCAATTTTAACATCCAATCTTGTATCGTAGGCAATATTTGGTTTTTCCAATTTTGTGCATATATAAGTCTTGCTGCTGTAATCATATATTGCATAATTCTTGTAAATTGATTCCCAGGTTGTCCATCAATTATTCCCAATAAAAAAAATTCCGGTTTAAATGGAACTCGAATTTGTAATATATTTTGCATCAATAAATGTATTTGTGTCCAAAATTTCTTTGCAATCTCACATGTCCACCACATATGGTAAAAAGACCCCTCTTTTTTTTTTACATTTCCAACATAAGTTGGAAACATTCCCATACATTTTAGAAAGTTTTTGTGGGGTCATATACCATCTGTACATCATCTTATAAAAATGTTCTTTTAAATTATAGCACAAAGTAAATTTTAGTCCTTTAGTCCACATATCTTCCCATTGTTGCATTTGAATGTTATGACCAATATTTTTAGCCCATTTAATCATACAATCTTTAACTTGTTCCTCTACCATTTCACCTTTTAACAACAATTTATACATTTTTGCAATTAGATGATCATCTGTCTCACATACTGTAATTGTAACTCAAATTCCGATTTGGTTTGTTCAAATTCAAAGTCTTTCTTATCTAATTTAAATTTCTCTACGAGCTGCATATATGAAAGTGTAAGGACTGCTCCCAACGATGTCTGTCAAATTCCCCTTTCTCAAGAAAGCCCCGAACGCAGGCTTCTTAAAAGCAAAGAGATTTATTGAAGTACATAGGTGCAGGAACAAAGACGTGAATGAACTGGCATGGTATGGTAGATTACATTTAAACATTTCTCCCCCCATTGTCCTTTTGAAGTTGATGTGTGAGGTCACAGCTCGTTACGGTGGCTCCGGCTGCTTGTCAGTTGCGAGTCTGTTTCCGCGTGTCGGTTAACTTGTATGAATGGCAGAGGTCTGCCGAACTCTGACAGAAAGCCATTGAAAAGTATATCCCTCTGATGCCAATTCTTCTATTGAATTAATTATATATTGTCCTTGTTCTTTCTTTAAAAAGTCTTTGTAGGTTAACCATTTATCTTTATTTCTCACTTCTGTTCTGTAGAATGCTTCTTGTGTAGAAATCTATAAAGGTCTTTTATAACATAAGATTAATTTATATTTGTTCCAAATTCTTAACAAGGATCTTCTAATATAATGGTTTTTAAAATCCACATTAACTTTAACTTTATCATACCACAAATATCCATGCCATCCGTATCTTAATTCATGTCCTTCCAAATTCAATAATTTTTCATTTTTCAAAACTATCCATTCTTTAATCCAAACCAAGCAACAAGCAGCATAATATAATTTCAAATCCGGCAGACCTAGTCCTCCTCTTTCTTTAGAGTCTTGCAAGACTTTATATTTTACTCTTGGTTTTTTCCCTTGCCAAATAAACTTAGAAATGTCTCGCTGCCATTGTTTAAAAGGTTCTTCTGATGCCAATATAGGTAGTGTTTGAAAAAGATATAAAATTCTTGGCAACACATTCATTTTGATTGCTGAAATTCTACCTAATAATGATAATTGCAATTTTTCCCAATGTTCCAAATCTTTTTTAATATCCATCCAAAGTGGAATATAGTTATTCTTAAACAACTTAACATTTTTAGCTGTTAAATATACTCCCAAATATTTTACTTTTTCTTCCATTGAATATCCTGTTATTTCTTTCAATTTCTCTTGTTGGTGGTAGTCCATATTTTTAGTCAAAACTTTTGTCTTCTGTAGATTCACTTTGAACCCTGCTAGCGACCCAAAGTCTCTTAGTTTCTGTATTAATATTTCAATTCCTTCTAGTGGATTCTCCAAGGTAATGACTAGGTCGTCAGCAAAGGCTCTCAGTTTATAAACTTCTTTTTTAACTTTGATACCATGGATACCATCATCCTGTCTAATATCTCTAAGTAAAACCTCTAATACCAATATAAACAAAAGTGGAGATAATGGACAACCTTGTCTAGTGCCTTTTTGGATTTCACATGGCTTGCTAAATTCTCCATTAACAATTATTTTGGCAAATTGTGGAGTATATATTGATTTAATCCATTTTATAAAATTTCCTCCAAAATTCACATTTTCCAATACTTTGAACATAAAAGGCCAATTTAAGTTGTCAAAGGGTTTTTCAGCGTCAATAAATATCAAGGCAGCTTGTTTATCATAATGTTGTTCCAAATATTCAATTACATCTAATATATTTCGGACATTGTCTCGGATTTGCCTCTTGGGTAGAAAACCAGCTTGGTCTTGATGAATAAAATCCTTAAGTATATTCTTCATTCTTTCTGCTAGTATCGTTGTAAATATCTTATAATCATTATTCAATAAAAAATATTGGTCTGTAATTTTTAGTTAATGTTAAATCCTGTTGTTCTTTGAGGATCAATGTTATATGTGCTTCTTTCCAGGTTTCTGGCATGGTTCCTGTTTCCAAGATAGAATTCATAGTCTTCTGCAAAGGTAGACATAAATCCTCTTCAAAACATTTATAATAGGCTGCTGACAATCCATCCGGTCCAGGAGCTTTTCCACTACTAATTTTCTTAAAAGCTTTTATCAATTCTTCTTTTGTTATAACATTATTTAATGTCAATCTTTGTTGGTCATTAAGAATAGTTAGTTTTTGTTTATTTAAATATTCTTCAATCTCATCCAAGTTAACATCTTGTTTTTTATATAATTTAGAATAATAGTCATGAAAAGCTTTTTGAATGTCCATATTATTCACCAAAGTTTTTCCTTCATGTTGAATATTAGTAATCAAATTCTTTTGTCTTTGTTTCCTCAATTTATAAGCCAGCCATCTACCTGGTTTATTTGCATGTTCAAAATATTTTTGTTTTGTGAATTTCATTTGAGTCTCTATCTCTTTAGTATCATTGATATTTGCTTTTGTAAAAATTTAATTTGAGTGAGCAAAGTGTCATCCATTGGTTTATCTCTCAAATCTAACTCTTTACTTTTAATTTCATCTAAAATCAATTGAATTCTTTTTTGTTTTTTCTTCCTCATTTGAGCATTGTATTGAATAAAGTAACCCCTCATATATGCTTTACTGGCTTCCCATACAGTTTGAATATTAGTACCTTTGTTCAAATTAAATTGAAAATATTCTCTTAATTTTTTTTTACATACATCAACTACATCATTATTCTGTAATAGCGACTCATTCAATCTCCATCTAAATACACTCCGTTTCCCTTTAAGAGTCAACATTACTGGATTATGATCTGAAAAAGTCTTAGATAATATATCAACTTTGCTAATATCCATCATCAAATTTTTAGATATCAAAATCATATCTATTCTAGAATGTGATTTAAATCTCTCTGAATAATATGTAAATTCTCTGGAAGTCCCATTCATACATCTCCAAATGTCTTGTAAATCCAACATCTCTTTCAAGTCGAAAAATGTTTGTGGCAATTTTCCCTGTATTTGCTTCACTTCTTTTTGTGATTGTCTATCCAGTCTGGGGTAAATTACCCCATTCCAATCCCCCATAAAACACCAATTGTCATAAGTTAAGTTTATCCATCAAGTTTTTATAAAAGAGTTGGCACTTTGTGTTATAATTGCAGCCAATCAGTTGCAGGGAAGATGGCATTATGGTGATACTTTTCTTCAGAGCTTGCCACTCAGATACTTTAGCTCCTAAAGGGGAAGAGCTAAATGGAGTCTCTTCTCTCATTCTTTAGGGCACGCTGCCCAGGAAATAGGCCTGCACATATCAAGGGGAAATTCCTCAGACCTGAGTGCAAATTTGACCAGAAAAAACTCATGGAAATTACACTTCCTTATGAGCAATGACTAGCTTCAGGACTGCGCATTTTAGACTTTCCTGCAGGAGTTAAGTGAACCTTGTAATTGTGAGAATGAAGTGGAAGGCACTAACAGATGTTTGTTTGTTTGTTTGTTTGTTTATTTATTTATTTATTTATTTATTTATTTATTAATTACATTTATATCCCGCCCATCTCCCCCACAAGGAGGGACCCTTGAGAGTTGCCTTGATAGTCTAAAACAGAGCTTTCCAAACGGTGTGTCGGGACACGTTAGTGTGTTGGCTGCAGTGTCTGGGTGTGTCCGAGCCCTGCCAGGATTCCATGCAGGTCCTAGTGCCTGCCTTGTGCCTTGCTGCCTCCAAACCTGCTGTGATTCCGTGCAGGTCCTAGTGCCTGCCTTGTGCCCTGCTGCCTCCAAACCTGCTGTGATTCCACGCAGGTCCTAGTGCCTGCCGTGTGCCTGGCTGCCTCCAAACCTGCCCTGCCAGGATTCCCCGCAGGTCCTAGTGCCTGCCTTGTGCCTTGCTGCCTCCAAACCTGCTGTGATTCCTTGCAGGTCCTAGTGCCTGCCTTGTGCCCTGCTGCCTCCAAACCTGCTGTGATTCCACGCAGGTCCTAGTGCCTGCCTTGTGCCCTGCTGCCTCCAAACCTGCTGTGATTCTGCGCAGGTCCTAGTGCCTGCCTTGTGCCCTGCTGCCTCCAAACCTGCCCTGCCAGGATTCCGCACAGGTCCTAGTTCCTGCCTTGTGCCTTGCTGCCTCCAAACCTGCTGTGATTCCGCACAGGTCCTAGTGCCTGCCTTGTGCCTTGCTGCCTCCAAACCTGCCCTGCCAGGATTCCACATAGGTCCTAGTGCCTGCCTTGTGCCTTGCTGCCTCCAAACCTGCCGTGCCAGGATTCCATGCAGGTCCTAGTGCCTGCCTTGTGCCTTGCTGCCTCCAAACCTGCTGTGATTTCACGCAGGTCCTAGTGCCTGCCTCGTGCCTTGCTGCCTCCAAACCTGCTGTGATTCCGCGCAGGTCCTAGTGCCTGCCTCGTGCCTTGCTGCCTCCAAACCTGCTGTGATTCCGCGCAGGTCCTAGTGCCTGCCTCGTGCCTTGCTGCCTCCAAACCTGCTGTGATTCCGCACAGGTCCTAGTGCCTGCCTCGTGCCTTGCTGCCTCCAAACCTGCTGTGATTCCGCGCAGGTCCTAGTGCCTGCCTTGTGCCTTGCTGCCTCCAAACCTGCTGTGATTCCGCGCAGGTCCTAGTGCCTGCCTTGTGCCTTGCTGCCTCCAAACCTGCTGTGATTCCGTGCAGGTCCTAGTGCCTGCCTTGTGCCTTGCTGCCTCCAAACCTGCCGTGCCAGGATTCCACGCAGGTCCTAGTGACTGCCTTGTGCCTTGCTGCCTCCAAACCTGCTGTGATTCCATGCAGGTCCTAGTGCCTGCCTTGTGCCTTGCTGCCTCCAAACCTGCTGTGATTCCGCGCAGGTCCTAGTGCCTGCCTTGTGCCTTGCTGCCTCCAAACCTGCTGTGATTCCGCGCAGGTCCTAGTGCCTGCATTGTGCCTGGCTGCCTCCAAACCTGCCCTGCCAGGATTCCGCACAGGTCCTAGTGCCTGCCTTGTGCCTGGCTGCCTCCAAACCTGCCGTGCCAGGATTCCACGCAGGTCCTAGTGCCTGCCTTGTGCCTTGCTGCCTCCAAACCTGCTGTGATTCTGCGCAGGTCCTAGTGCCTGCCTTGTGCCTGGCTGCATCCAAACCTGCCGTGCCAGGATTCCGCGCAGATCCTAGTGCCTGCCTTGTGCCTGGCTGCCTCCAAACCTGCTGTGATTCCACGCAGGTCCTAGTGCCTGCCTTGTGCCTTGCTGCCTGCAAACCTGATGTGATTCCGCGCAGGTCCTAGTGCCTGCCTTGTGCACTGCTGTAAGAGTGTGTCGCGAAATGATGCCCTGCTGTGTGTCGCGAAATGATGCATGCCTAAAAAGTGTGTCACCAACATGAAAAGTTTGGAAAGCTCTGGTTTAAGAAATAGCTTTCTCTCTTTCTGTGTTTGTATGCACATTGATATAAACTTCTGTCCTTTCTTTTCTGAACACTCTTCCTCAAAGACCCAAACTCCTCCTTAGCAAAACCATCCCAACTTTATTTCCCTGGGACTGAATTTGCAGAATAGGCTAATGCCGGTCGAAGTAGGGTTGAGTGGTCTGCTTCACGGTTGTGGGAGCCCAGCCTTCATCTTCGCTTGTCTTGCAGGGGTGCCCACAAAGCATGGTGAAAAAGACCAAGGCGGCAGCCACGATTTTGCAATCGAAGCTCTGCCCGTACGATGCACATAAAGAAAAAACCCCGGCAAAGCTTTGATTGCGCCATTGTGGCCGCCACCTTGTCTTTTTTGAGCACATGTTGCAGGCTCCCCTGTGGTTATGTGAACCGGGCCATGATATTCAAGTACAATGTGCTTAACTTGTCTGAGTGCAGCTTTGTGGACACAGAACCACCTGGGATTAAAACTGGGTGAATTCTTTGCTCTCTCATTTTTGCATCATGATCTGGCAAAGATGACATGCAATCAGTAGCAAGAGGCAGGCACCCCGAGGATCTTCTTCCTTCCTGGCTCCCACCCTGGAATGGAGGTGTGCCGTCTGCCCCCCAACCCCCAAGCAGTTGGCTTCTCCCTTGGCCTCACCCCAGGAGCCTTTGTGTGCATCTCAACCCAGCTCTGGGTTGCTAAGACTGGGTTGGAAAGCTCAGCTTGCCCTCTTCAACACTTCGCCCTGTTGTCTGGGACGCAGCTGTGCCTGGAACAAGAGATGTTTGTGCCCGTGCCACACGCTGCTCTCGCAGCAGCTCTGGGCCCCAGCGAACTCCATTGACTCACGCGCACAATGGAGGAGGGTGGGAAGCCACAGCAGCAACAATGATCACAACAAGAGGCCAATTCATAATGGCCACGAAGGCTTGTGATGAGCTTGTTGTGTAAGGGGTGTGGAGGTCAGAAAAATCTGGATCTTGCAAGTGGTGTGATAGGTGTCTGCCCAAAGCCACATTCTCCGGGAAGCATCGGAACTTTTCCAGAAGACACCGTCATGCAAAAATCAGCTAGTGCTTGTGACGGTGTGTCATGGCCTGTGGGAACGACCTTGGGAGACAGGAGGAAGAGCCGCAGACTAGGCAACGGTCAGATAAGAGGCAGCTGAGCCCGCAGAAGCAATGGAGACGTGGAAAGCGTCTCAGAAGGGACCCTCCCTAGTTTCTTGGGCTGTAAAGACAAGGGGGGAGAGATGTGCTTTCAGACTTGCAAGATTCTGTAGTGTAACCTTACAATACAGGTAGTGTTAGTACTCATGGTTGGAACTTCTTGCCTGGACTACCTTGAAGGGCTGACCCTGTGTCATTTAGGATTAAAAGTTTATCTTTTAATAAGTCAACCTCGGTCTCATCAAGGGAAAGTAGAAATAGCAAATTCTGAGATACAGGCTGTTCAGACATTGCCGTTAGGAAAAAAACAGTGACAACCACCAAATCTACTGTGTAAGATGGCAAAAAGTCAGGAGGAGTCTGGTAGCCCCTTTGCCAACTAACAAATTTCATTATAAGGCATCAGCTTTTGGCCGCTGCAGCTCTCTTCATCTGACGCATACAGTGGCTAGACTGATATAGGAATTAAATTGGGGTGAGGTGGGGAGAAGGGGAGGGAGACACATAGGTTATGCAGATGTAGGTTGCATATAAGGTGCGATGTGTCTCATGGAAGAAGCTGCAACTCACAAAAGCTGATGCCTTTTAATACAATTTGTAAGTTGGAAAAGGGGCTACCAGATTCCTTCTGATTTTGGGATACCCTAGACCAGGGGACCCCAACCCTCGGGCCGCAGTCTGGTACTGGTCCGTAGCCTGTTAGGAGCCGGGCTGCCATGCCGGTCTCTGAACCCCGCCCCCCGATCCGCACAATTGGCTCTGGCCTGCAAACCCTGCCCCCTGGTCTGCACGATTGGCTCCTGCCTGCAAACCCCGCCCCCGGTCCGTGCGATTGGCTCCGGCCTGCAAACCCCGCCCCCGGTCTGTGCGATTGGCTCCCGCCTGCAAACCCTGCTCCCCTGGTCCGTGGAAAAATTGTCTTCCATGAAACCGGTCCCTCGTGCCAAAAAGGTTGGGTACCCCTGCCCTAGACCACTTTTTCTCAACCTTGGCAACTTTAAGCTGTGTGGACTTCAACTCCCAGAATTCCCCCGCCAGCATGCTGGCAGGGGAATTCTGGGAGCTGAAGTCCACATATCTTAAAGTTGCCAAGGTTGAGAAACACTGTTCTAGCCGGGCTCTTGGCTTGACCAAAGAAGGCAGATCTTTCATTGCTACAAGGTTCCCCCAAGGCTGTGACATATGGAGAGACCATGAATCCATTCAGACATGGGCCAAAGGGCCAGGAACCCAGGAATACTTTTCCCATGGCTGCGTCTTCTTCCTCCGTCTTCTCCTATACTATTCCCTTTTGGGGCAGGCATGCTGGCTGGGGAATTCTGGGAGTTGAAATCCACACAGCTTAAAGCATGCTGGCTGGGGAATTCTGGGAGTTGAAGTTCACATACCTTAAAGCATGCTGGCTGGGGAATTCTGGGAGTTGAAATCCACACAGCCTAAAGCATGCTGGATGGGCAATTCTGGGAGTTGAAGTGCACACAGCTTAAAGCATGCTGCTGGGGAATTCTGGGAGTTGAAGTCCGCACATCTTAATGTTGTCAAGGTTGAGAAACCCTGCTCTAGAAGATGCTCCAAATCATCAGGATGCCTAAACCAGGACAAACTTAGCTTCACCAGAGGAGGGGGAAAGAAAAGAATGAAGTTACTTTCTTTTCCCTAACTATACATGTGCAGTGCCCATGCACATACACAAGGGATGGGCTTACATTGCGGTGTTCTGCCTACCACCTTGCCAATGTTGATCCTTCTTCCCCCAAATGCCCCTCACGCTTGGAATTCCCAAGATGCACCTATGTTATCACCCTGACTTTGCCTAATAAAGCTATGGCCTTCTCATAGATTTTTTAATGCAGAATAATGACTTTCTTGATAGATGTTGCAATGTTGCCAGACAAAACTGTGCAAAAGCCCCAACCATTTACTAGGTATCTCATTTCTGTGCAGTGAGTAAATCCCAAGAATTGGAAACTGTGCATTGAGTACAAATTATGAGTAAAGAAGGGAAGCCAACCCACAGTAACTGCTAAGTCAGAGCACTCTCCGTGGGGCATAATGTGTAGGGCACACTGGACAAAGCAGGATAGGAAGAGTATTGATGAATTTGAATGTTGGTGCTGGAGAAGACGCCTGAGAGTATCATGCATGACCAAGAAAACGAACAAACAGATCATTGAACGAATCAACCCAGAGTTCTCACTTGAGGCACAAATGACCAGGCTCAAATTATCCTACTGGACTTTGGACACATTCTGCAAAGACCCAGCTCCCTTGAGAAGTCCATAACGCTAGGAAAGGTAGAAGGAAAGAGGAGAAGATGATGACCAGCAGCAAGGGGGATGGACTCAGTTTCAGTTGCGATGGGGGCACTGTTGGAAGAGCTGAAGGACCAGGTTGGAGATAGATTGCCATGGAGAAAAATCTGTCTATGTGGTTGCTAAGAGTCAACAAAGCCAGTTTGGTCTAGTGGTTAAGGTGCTGGGCTAGAAACCAGGAGACTGAGAGTTCTAGTCCCGCCTTAGGCAGGAAAGCCGGCTGGGTGACCTTGGGCCAGTCCCTCTCTCTCAGCCCTAGGAAGGAGCCAATGGCAAACCAGGAGACTGAGAGTTCTAGTCCCGCCTTAGGCATGAAAGCCAGCTGGGTGACCTTGGGCCAGTCCCTCTCTCTCAGCCCTAGGAAGGAGCCAATGGCAAACCAGGAGTCTGAGAGTTCTAGTCCCGCCTTAGGCACGAAAGCCGGCTGGGTGACCTTGGGCCAGTCCCTCTCTCTCAGCCCTAGGAAGGAGCCAATGGCAAACCAGGAGACTGAGAGTTCTAGTCCCGCCTTAGGCATGAAAGCCGGCTGGGTGACCTTGGGCCAGTCACTCTTTCTCAGCCCAACTCACCTCACAGGGTTGTTGTTGTGCGGAAAATAGGAGGAGGAAAGAGTTTAGGTATGTTCGCCGCCTTCAGTTATATATAAAAATAATAAAGGCGGGATAAAAACAAACAAACAAACAAACAAACAAAGACTTGATGGCACATAATCAATCCATCATTGGACAGAGATCAAGGGGACCCACATTGAGGTCTCAGCTCATTCATGGGGGTTCATCCATTGACTTTGGATCAATTTACCTTTTGAGGAGGGAGTGCCATGTATGCTGCCTTGAGCTTCTGGAGGAAAGGCATGATATAAATCTAAAGGTAAAGGTTCCCCATGCACATTTGTGCAGTCATGTCCAACTCTAGGGGCCGGTGCTCATCTCCGTTTGTTAGCCGAAGAGCCAGCGCTGTCCGAAGACACTTCCGTGGTCATGTGGCCGGCATGACGCATGCGGAACGCTGTTACCTTCCCACTGAAGTGGTACCTATTTATCTACTTGCATTTGCATGCTTTCGAATTGCTAGGTTGGCAAGAGCTGGGGCAACTGCAGGAGCTCACTCCATCACGCGGGGCTAGGGTCTCGAAACGCCGACCTTCCAATCGACAAGCCTGGTGTCTTAACCACTGAGCCATCGCACCCCCGGATATAAATGTAACAAATAAGAAATCATACATAAATACATATAAACAGTACTATTCAATTAATTAATTAATTAATTAATTAATTAATTAATTAATTAATTACATCACCGATGTAATGAACATGAATTTGAGTAAACTCCGAGAGACAGTGGAGGACAGGAAGGTCTGGCGTGCTATGGTCCATGAGGTCACGAAGAGTCGGACACGACTAAACGACTGAACAACAACAACAACAACTACTACTATTCCCTTTTGGGGCAGGCAATATTATGCAAAGCATAGAAAAGGAGTAGGCCGTAGTGAGCCAAAGAAATTAAAGGCTTGAGTTAAGAAAAGGGAATCTAGCTCAACCTAGTTTAGACCAAGGACGTCCATTATACATTTCCATATAGTTCGGTCCTTACAAACCCTCATGGCTTCCACCGAGTCCAAATATCGCTTCTTAAGCTGCCTTTCATTCTTCAACTCTCAAGTTTGAGATGTCGCAGAAGCAGCAGACCCAACAAGGCATTTCTTTGCAAAATGGCTCAGCAGCCGAAAAGATGCATTGTGTGAATTGGTGTCGCGGGCCTCCCAATGGCCAGTGCATGGCGCAGGAATAGCAATGCCACAGCATTGGTGGAGATGCACCCCACAATTCTGTTCTTGAAATAGAAGTTCTCTGCACGCTAAAAAAAAAAAAAAATCAACGTCCCATTTGTGGTGTGTGCACCCTCTATGCCGGGGTTTCTCAACCAGGGTTCTGTGTTCCCTGGGAGATCACAATTTATTTTAAAAATTATTTCAAATTGGGGCAACTTCACATTAAAGAGGTAAGTTTCACTCTTCATTTGTAGTTTAAGAACACCGTTAATGCCTATATACAGGCCTACCCACCCAACGAATAGAATAATTTTGTAAGTTCTGGCCTACCTTTGAGCCTGAGTGCGCAGGGGTTCCCCGAGGCATTTCAAGGGTCCCCCCAGGGTCAAAAGATCGAGAAAGGCTGCTGTATGCGCGCCAAGGCTCGGCCCCTCCCAGCATCTCTGGCGGCACTAGTGGGGCATCTGGGACGGAGGTCCTCAAATGGCTCTTCCTCTAAGCGCAAAGTCGGGGCGGTGGTCGTCGTCCCCCCCCCCCCCGCCGCCTTCCACCCCAGCCCCCGAGCGGCTGCTTGGCGGAGCTGGCCTTAGTTGGGCGCCCACGTGCCGCGCCTTCCCTCCTCGTGCCCGCGGCAGTGCCCGGCGCTTCCCTGGCCCCGCTCTCCCCCCGCCGCTCGGGGCGGGCATTTGCAACCTCTCCCTCGCCTCGCCCTCCGGCTCCCGCTCCCCCGCCGGGCGGGGGAGCAAAGCGCCGCTTTCCGCAGGGCTGAAGCGTCCAGCCGGCCGGTGGGGCTTCGGCGGCAGCTGGCAACGCGCAGCCCGGCGGAAGCCGTGCGGAGGAAGCCGGCCGGCCCAGAGGCGACCGGGGAGGAGAGACCGCGGCCGGCGGAGCCGCAGGTTGGAGCCGGGAAGCTCTGCGGGAGCAATTGCTTCCAGGAGGAGAGCCTCGGGGAGAGGCGATGGCTGACCCGCAGCGGCGGGGAAAAACCTCCCCGGCGGGGCACTTTCTCCGCCTCTCCTTGCTGGGCCTGCTTTGCCTGGGGTCGCCGGCCACCCCCCGCCGGGCGCCCAGGCCACCCCCTTGCCCCCTGAGCTGCTCCTGCACCCGGGACACGGCCTTCTGCGTGGACTCCAAGGCGGTGCCCAGGAACCTGCCCCGAGACGTGATTTCCCTGTAAGTGGCAAAGCGGACTTCACTTGGGGAGGGGGGGGGGAAGGGGCGTTCGCATCTCTGCCGGCGTCTGTTAGCTCCGCGGCAACTCGTGGGGAGCAAAGGCAGAGAGCAAACAGCTAGAGCGGGGCTTGGTCTGAGGGCGTCCAGAGGAAGCGAGGGGGGAGGCACTGGCAGGGCAAGTGGGGGTGGCCCCAGCGTTTCGGAGCAGCAAGAGGGTGCAGATTTGATGGAGGTTGAAATCCAGAAGGGCTGGATAAGGGGGGATGCATCGCATATTCCGCTCTTGGCTGGTTTGATTCTTGAGAATCGGGGAGCTTCTGTCCGCCCTCTTGGGTGGGAAGGCTGGAGGTGGTGGCGTCCCACAGGGATCTCCGTTTGTTCTTGATGCTGGTCCCTCCGCTCCGGATGCTGCGAGCCTGAACCGGCTCCACCGAAAAGTGTATGTGCGCGGGAGGTGATGCCAAAGTTCTCTCTAGTGTGGAAGAGGGGCAGAATATCCGGGGTGCATCACGTGCTGCAGCCATCAAGCCACGGAGGGGGTCAGGTGCTCCCCAGCCTCTTCTTTTACTCTGAGGGAGCAAGAGGCCGCGGGAAAGCACAGGGCAGGGTGCCTGCCCACTTCTCAGTGAGACTTACCTGTTATTTTCAGCGTGGGGTGGAAGGATCTGAGTCACTTGTTTTCCCCAGCAGGACTGTTAGTCAGTGTGTTGGCTCTTTCGCCACAGCCGGCATTCCCTCTGACACTTCTCTTGCATCTGGATTGGGAACCCTGTGTGTGTGTGTGTGCGTGTGCGTGTGCGTGTGTGTGTGTGCGAGCGTGTGCATGCATGGGGGTGAGGGAGGGCTTCTTGTGGATCTGTCTTTGAAGCGCGCAGGTGGGGACTCCCAAGGTCCACTTTTGCACAAGCTCATGAATTATATTATGGCAGTTTCTTGCAAATGTGCCAGGGCAAAACAATGGAATGTCTGCATGAAAAATTAAAAAGTATATTGGTCTCTCCAAGTATTGGTTCTAATACACAGACACAAGAATCTCAATGTTCCTTTTTATTAAACGTGACAACATTGTTAGTGTTTATGATTGTGGGTGGAAGAGAGGAAACTTGCTAGGTATACAAGATATCCAGTATAGTGTGCAGAATAGGGTGATGGTCCTAGGATTAGAGCTACCCAAAATCACGTCTCTAGTCAAGCATGAAAACTCTCCAACTTGGAGAGGTTGAGTAGGTTATTGTGTTGTGGGAACCCAACTATGCCTTCAAATAGACCCCAGACAGCCATCTGTGAGGGATGCTTAAACAGCAAAGGGTTGGACTAGATGACCGAATGGCTCTTTCCAACTCTAGGAAATTCTAGGATCCGTTATCTTAGCAGGTGTAAACTTGATTATCATGGAAAATGCATGTGTATGTATATGCTGATTTGACTTGGCATGCCCCTTCACCAGCGTAAGATGTAACTTGGGCAGAGCAAATAATTTCCAAGCAAGGACAAAAAAAATCCGAAAGCCCCACAGTAAAAGTATTGTATATAAAATGTCCATTATGAAGTCATCTTATCATAATTCGTGTTTAATGTGTGTAGATAATTATTACCAAAATAAATGATGACTTGGCATGCATGGCATGGGAACATAGCAGCCATGCTTGGTTAGTACAGATTTAAATTTTAGCATGGCATATGAAGCAAGCCATGGTTATTCTTAAACCTGATTTGGATGGAGTTTTGTGTGTGTGTGTGTATGCATGTGTGTGTTCCACCATATTGTGCAAATCCAGCCTATTTGGTTAATTTATGACTCAATGGAAATTCCAGCAATGAGAAAACTAGAGCAGCCCAGAAGGTCCTGGGGGCTTGTCTAGGATGGCTAGTTCAGAAGGATGTAACTGCTGATTGTCAAATTGTGGATATGGTTTGGAATATTATAAGTTGTGTGGCCTGGAAGGGCAGAGAAATTACATATTATTCCAAAAGGAAGTCCTATGAAAATTAGGAAGAGACAGTGTACAGTATGTGGTCTCCTGTATCTGAGATACCTTCACACTGTAGAAGGAGCAGGAGAAGGACAGAAACCAAGAGATAGAAGTTACAAGGAACAGATTTTGTCTGAATGCTTAGAGAAACTTCTTAAGGGTCACAACTCCTGAGAGCAGAGCAGCCCAGAACAATAGGAGGTGCTTGGCTCTCCTTCGGAGACGCACTTCATCAGAAGCTGGATGGTCATCTGTCAGAGATAACGGAGTTGCAGCTTTTTTTTACTTTTATCCAGCCTTTATTATTTTTATACATAACTCAAGGCGGCGAGCATACCTAATACTCCTTCCTCCTCCTATTTTCCCCACAACAACAACCCTGTGAGGTGAGTTGGGCTGAGAGAGGGACTGGCCCAAGGTCACCCAGCCGGCTTTTGTGCCTCAGGCGGGACCAGAACTCTCATCCTCCTGGTTTGCCATTGGCTCCTTCCTAGGGCTGAGAGACAGGGACTGGCCCAAGGTCACCCAGCCGGCTTTCGTGCCTCAGGCGGGACTAGAACTCTCATCCTCCTGGTTTGCCATTGGCTCCTTCCTAGGGCTGAGAGACAGGGACTGGCCCAAGGTCACCCAGCCGGCTTTCATGCCTCAGGCAGGACTAGAACTCTCATCCTCCTGGTTTGCCATTGGCTCCTTCCTAGGGCTGAGAGACAGGGACTGGCCCAAGGTCACCCAGCCGGCTTTCATGCCTCAGGCGGGACCAGAACTCTCATCCTCCTGGTTTGCCATTGGCTCCTTCCTAGGGCTGAGAGACAGGGACTGGCCCAAGGTCACCCAGCCGGCTTTCATGCCTCAGGCAGGACTAGAACTCTCATCCTCCTGGTTTGCCATTGGCTCCTTCCTAGGGCTGAGAGACAGGGACCGGCCCAAGGTCACCCAGCCGGCTTTCATGCCTCAGGCAGGACTAGAACTCTCAATCTCCTGGTTTGCCATTGGCTCCTTCCTAGGGCTGAGAGACAGGGACCGGCCCAATGTCACCCAGATGGCTTTCATGCCTAAGGCGGGACTAGAACTCTCAGTCTCCTGGTTTGCCATTGGCTCCTTCCTAGGGCTGAGAGACAGGGACCGGCCCAAGGTCACGCAGCCGGCTTTCATGTCTAAGGCGGGACTAGAACTCTCAGTCTCCTGGTTTCTAGCCCAGCACCTTAACCACTAGGCCAAACTGGCTCTCCTTCCCTAATAGCTTTTGCCTTGAGCAGTGGGTTGGAATAGATGACCTCCAAGGGTCTTCCCAGTTCTTTGAATTGGAATTCTTTAGGGATAAGCCACCACTTCAGTGCTGCTGAGGGACCATTTCTGCAGAACTACACAATTCAAATATGTTTTGATGACATTTAGTTGGGATGCCCTTATGTTCCGATTGGGACCTCTGTGGTGTCAACATGCTTTCCAGCAGCCTTCCCCAGCCAGATACCTTCCAAGACACTTGACTCCCATCAGCCCCAACTATCAATGACCCAAACCATCCAGAAGGCACCGTCTTGTATAACTCAATGTATACAGTTTCCTTAGATTTGGACCCTAGTGCAAGGGACTGCAGGAACCTCTCAAAATTCAGGATCCTAAACCACATTCAGAAAAGCCCCTGAGGAGCATCTTCCTCCTTAAAAGCCAGAATGGCTGCACCCCCTCTGCCTCAGCCCGTTCCCGCCCTCCAGAAATTGTTTGGATGCCTGGCGGCGACTTTCCCGAGACGGTCCCTGGGTGGGCCCGCATTGATTTGCTTGAGTGGTTTCGGGGCACCTTGCCAAGGAGTGTTCATTAATCACAGCAGCGGAGAGGGCATTAAAGACTTCCTTTCCACCTGGGGATGCTCCGAGGGTCGCAGATTTTCAGCCGCAGGACCGAGGGGAGAGGAGGCTCGGGGCGAAGAAGGGGAGGAACCCCGGAGGGCTGGGGGGGGGGTCTGCGGGGTATGCTCAAAAACTTCAAGATGGTGGCTGTGATGGTGTGATTGACGCCGCACATGTTTTTACCTGTATCACGACCACCATCTTGACTTACTGGGCCATACCCTGAAGGTAGCCCTAAAGGCTTATTTACAGTAAGAGAATGTGGGGAGGCCATTTCTGCATTCACTAAGACTCTGCAGAAGCTGGATACCCAGTGGTTCCTTTAATGCATCCACACACAGGCATTTGGTAGAGGCCAGGGAAACAGCACAGGTCTCATAAAAAGGTAAAGGTTCCCCCCGCACATTTGTGCAGTCGTGTCCGACTCTAGGGGCCGGTGCTCATCTCCGTTTGTTAGCCAAAGAGCCAGCGCTGTCCGAAGACGCTTCCACGGTCATGTGGCCGCATGACGCGCACAGAACGCTGTTACCTTCCCACCGAATGACCTTCCCACCGAAGTGGTACCTATTCATCTACTTGCATTTGCATGCTTTCGAATTGCTAGGTTGGCAAGAGCTGGGGCAAGGGCGGGAGCTCACTCCGTCACGCGGGACTAGGGATTCGAACCTCTGAACTTGCGACCTTCCGATCGACAAGCCTGGCGTCTTACCCGCTGAGCCACCACGAAGCTGGATACCCAGTGGTTCCTTTAATGCATCCACACACAGGCATTTGGTAGAGGCCAGGGGAACAGCACAGGTCTCATAACGTCATGGAAATTATTCAAAAGAATTATGCAAATGACATCGGCATGATTCCCCCCTTTCCCTCCCTGGCGACTCTCATGCATTTCATGTAATTTTCTGGGAACAATACAGAAGGAGTTTGCCATTGATTCTGGGATGCTTTTTCAGTTTCTTAATCCAGTCTCTCCCTCACAGCCCAACCCACCTCACAGGGTGGTTGTTGTAGGGAAAATAGGAGGAGGAAGGAGCACTAGGTATGTTCCCCACCTTGAGTTATTTATACAAATAATAAAGGCGGGATTAAACAAATAAATAATCTATTATAGCCTGGTATTTCCTTGTGCTCTGTTTTAAATATCAAAACATTATTATTGATTTAAATATTTAGAAACTTTATTATTGATTTAAATATTATTAAATATTGCTGATTTAAATAGTATTGAATATTGTTAATTATTATTATTTAAATGTTATTTAATATGTATTTAAATGTTATGAAATATGAAATATTATTGCTTATTTAAATATTAAATAGTGTTAATTGTTATTTATTTTAATATTAGTAAGTAGTATTGTTTTAATATGAAATGTTAATACATATTATTTATTTTAATATTAATACATATTAATGTTAATACATGGTTTAATATTATTAAGTATTAAATATTTTAAATATTAAACAGGTCTGACTCTGGTTAGGATTGAAGATCAGCCAAATTCAGCGAGGTGCTGCCATCTAGCTGGGTAATATTTTGTACAGTTGATGGCTAAAGATTTTTTGGAAAAAAGACATTGGTTGACCAAGACATTGATGTATAGAAATATTATTGATTTTTTATTGATGGGGGTTACCAGTTAGCAAAAATGCCCATTTTAGGGGTTGCAATGCAGTCAGGCAAAGAGGCAAAAGTCAACACTGTCTTTAAATGTCAAGCACATCCCTTTTATGTCCGTTCTCAGGACTCTAGCTTGCTTAAAAAGGTAAAGGTTCACCCTGCACAGTTGCGCAGTCGTGTCCGACTCTAGGGGCCGGTGCTCATCTCCGTTTGTTAGCCGAAGAGCCAGCGCTGTCCAAAGACGCTTCCGCGGTCATGTGGCCGGCATGATGTGCGCGGAACGCTGTTACCTTCCCACAGAAGTGGTACCTATTAATCTGCTTGCATTTGCATGCTTTCGAATTGCTAGGTTGGCAAGAGCTGGGGCGAGTGGTTGCTTAAGGAGGTGCTAAAAATTGTCATAACCCTAAGACTCCATCTTCAACTACAGGTCTGAGGGATATCTGGAGAATGATGGTGAAATCAGCTTAAGGGCCCTTCCGACACGAGTATATGCATCTGCACCATTCTGCCCACATCCCACAGCACCATCCTTGCACAGCTGAGCCATTTTCCTGGGCAGACAATGCTTCTTCGACTTCATAGTCAAACCTACTGTATATCCTGGGGATCTTGTGGTGGTCTCCCATCCAAGTCCCCCAGTAGCCAGGTCTGGCCCCTCTATGCTTTTCGAGATCAGACCAAAGTTCAACATGAGCCAGCAGTGTGAGGCAGTTGCTAAAAGGGCAAATACTATCTTGGGATGCATTTCAGGAACATGGAATTCAGACCATGGGATGGTAAAATGATTGGCCTACGTCTAGACCAGTGTTTCTCAACCTTGGCTTTAAGATGAGTGGACTTCAACTCCCAGAATTCCCCAGCCAGCACGCATGGACACCAGCTCCCAGAATTCCCTAGCTGTCTCTCCCTATGATTCTACAGTGAATAAGGGGCTGGCAAAAGCCAGAACAATGCATGTCAAGGCATTATCACACAAATGACCTCATTTGGGCCATTTGCACTATGACATCATTTCATGCGCAATATCACCACCCCCATGACTCCCCCCCCCCCCCGATGCCCTTAATCTTTGCTGGAAATGGGGTTCTGGTGGGTTAAGCAAACTATGGCTTGGCCTGACAGGTTTTCATGGCTTGTGTTTTCCGTAGCTTATTGAAGCAACCCGGAGCGGCTTCAGGGGTCATACAACGTGTTCTTCTATCAATCGTTATTTACAGCCCCCAGGGTTTGTGTTCACGAGGCAGGCTGCCGTATTCTGGCTTGCTACGAGGTGTGAACCAGATCCAGAGAGCAACCGACTTGCATTTCTCAAGCTGGCTGGGAACATGGGTGGGCTTCAGACCACGCGACTGCAGGCAGCCCAGCCGGACGGGCAGCTTTGTGAGCAACGCGGCCTGGCTCTGCAGCAGCAAAGCTCTCCGCCGATTTCTGTCCCTCTCCTCTTTTGCAGGACCCTGATCAACGCAGGCTTCAGCGAACTGAAGGAAGCTGCCTTCGCTCACCTTCCCTATCTGCAGTTCCTGTACGTCTGTCTGCCCACCGGTTGCTTGAAGAGGGAGAACAGAGCCCCTGAATTGCCAGAGCAGGGCCCCAGCCGAAGAGCTCCCCCAGTGGAGTGCCTGCCTAGGACGGGGCTAGCTGTTTGGCCAAGGGAACGTCTCAGGAGCTGGCGGGAGGGCAAAAGATCCCATGCTTTTAATAGTGATGTGTGTCTGTCTGTGTGTGTGTGTGTGAAAGGTCCTCTGTGCAAACACCGAGTCATTACTGACCCTTTGGAGGGACGCCGCTTTTGCTGACGTTTTCCTGGCAGACTATAGAGCGGGGTGGTTTGCCGTTCCCTTCCCCAGTCGTGATTACCTTTCCCCCAGCAAGCTGGGTACTCATTTTACCGACCTCGGAAGGATGGAAGGCTGAGTCGACCTGAGCCGGCTACCTGAGAACCAGCTTCCGCTGGGATTGAACTCAGGTCGTGGGGAGAGTTTCGGTTGCAGTACTGCAATACTGCCGCCTACCACTCTGCGCCAATAGTGATGGCAGCAAATAAATCTTCCTTTCCGGGACTATTGAGAAGACCAGTGTTTCTCGACCTTGGCAGCTTGAAGATGATTGAAGTTGAAAAGTTGAAGATTTCAACTTCCAAGAATTCCCCTATGCTGGCTGGGGAATTCTGGAAGTTAAAGTCCACATATCTTCAAGCTGCCAAGGTTGAGAAACACTGGGGAAGACCTTTCTGTCTTGGCTCACAAGGTAGGTGGTGATGCCTGCTCAGGAGGTCTCTGGGCCCAGATGCCAGGCATTTAGGGGGGAAACCGCCCAGAGTTCCCCATGAGGGGAGATGGGTGGTCATATAAATTGAACAAATAAATAAATAAATAAAACTAAATAAACTCCAACCACATCCATTTCAGTTTAGGAGTTGTCCTTTGAGGCAAGAGTTGGCAGCCCTTTCCAAGGATGAGACACTTTTCCCAAACATAATTATGTCCACACCTCACTCCCTCTCGCTTAGGAAGAAGGAAAGGAAGCCCAGCATCGGAAGTGATATCTGCAGGTGGCAAGGAACAGGATGTTGATAACAAGATGGAGCTGATGCAGGAGAGATGTTCATTCTGGCCAGGAATTAGTATTCAAGGAATGTTCAGTGGAAGAACACTTCCTTGAAGAAAATGGAGACTCACGTTTTTGACATCATCTGGATCTAGCGTTGTTCCTGAATGCCAGTCTCTTAGAATTCCTGGAAGCCAGTCTCTTAGAAGTGGCCCTGTTGTTCAGTTAAGGACCAAATATGCCCATCCTTGCATCCTGCAGATCTGGCCAAGGTGGCCTTGCTCTAAAGGGGACATTGTCCCAGCCCTAGATCTATTGCGAATAATCTTCCCATTGTAGAAAGTTACTTGGGCTGTCAGCTTTATTAACATGAATTCAAGTGACACTTAATCTTGAAAAAGGTTGTGATTGATTGATTGATTGATTGATTGATTGGAATTTTCCATTCATTGTTCTTGCTGTCATTTTAGTGCAGGGGTTGTAATATGGCCTTCAAGATGTTGATGGGCCTACTTGATTTCTCAAAGTCTCATGCAGTCTCATGTGAACATGGAGAAATTTCATGACGTTTCAAACAAGGGGTGGTAGATTTCGGACTAAAACAAATTGCAGACCCCCACATTTAAGTCTTCATATTTCATTTATAATTAGAAGCTTGTGTCTAATTAAAAGATTGATTAGAATTTCCATTTATAGTCTAAGAGTTCTACCTTTGCAGTGATCAACTTTAAGATCTTAAAGACAAGGTTTTGCATATGATGGTTTTACAGCCCTGGGGGAGATGTAAATACAGCTGCTCTCTTGCTCAGCTGGAATGGGGCAGATCTCATGTTAAAGATGAGCTGCCCTTCATGTGCTCTAAAATCTCACCCCCAGATTTTTCCTTTATGCCACACTGCATTCTTCCTAACAATTATCTACGAGCTGGGCTTGCTAGATCAAAACCAAGCATAACTCGTGTTCTAGTCCAGATAAAGTTTGCATATTCCTGAGTTGCTAAGTGGGTCATTTTCTTTCAGGAGGAACCTAGATTAGTATAGAGAGAAAGGAATCGTAATAAAGAATGATGGAACCCAGCGGCATCCATAAGGGGGTCAAAAAAGTCAAAATGGCAGTATAATCACATGATCAAAGGCTCACTCCTTTTAATCTGTGTCCCAGTGTAGTCTATACGATAAATATTTTGTAAACCACCCAGAGTCCCCTGTTGGGGGAGATGGGCGGTGATAAATTTGAATTATAAATAAATAAATAAATAAATAAATAAATAAATAAACAAACAAACAAACAAACAAACTAAATATAATTGTATTGAAATACTGTAACATATTGCACTAAAATGGAGCAATACATGGTCTATATGACTAGATTTATATGTTAAAGGGTTGAACTAGTTTTATATTAATACATTATGGATATACTTTTAGTTTCAACAAATGTTACTCACAGGTAGTCCTCACTTAACAACCACAATTGGGACCAGAATTTGGGTTGCTAAGCAAAGCGGTCATTAAGTGAATCTGACCCGATTTTACGACTTTTTTTGCGGCGGCCATTAAGCAAATCACCACGGGGGTTAAGCGAACCATGTGGTCATTAAGCGAATCACTTGGTTCTCCATTGCTTTTGCTTGCCAGAAGCTGGCCGGGAAGGTCGAAAATGGCGATCATGTGACCACAGGACGCTGCAACGGTCATAAATGCGAACTTGGTTGCCAAGTGTCCAAATCGTGATCACGTGACTGTGGGGACGCTGCAATGGTCATAAGTGTGAGTACTGTTTGTAAGTCAGTTTTTTCAGCACTGTCGTAAGTCCGAACCGTCACGAAACGAATGGTTGTTAAGTGAGGACTACCTGTATTCATTATCCTATATATCTTTTTCTAATTTTACTAGCACTGCTCTATTTTTGGTTGTACTTTATCTTCTGGTTGTTATACTTATCAATAAATATATGCAAAAAAAAGAAGAAAAATAAAAAGTCATGCAAAATAGTATCCCAGTGCATATAAAAAAGGGTGGGGCTTTGATCATGCAACCATGGACACCATCTTGACTTTTGGGACACCCCCCACCCCCCCCACCCCGATATCTCTGGTGGAACCAAAGTAAGTAAGCAAGCCCAGCTAAATGTAACCATTCAACTGAAATTAAATAAAAAAGGAGATCCATTCTTCCTTTTGCAAGAACTATTTAGGAATAGTATATCCTAGGAAATCTTGAACAAAATGGGGGT
Organism: Charina bottae; assembly: GCA_023362775.1. Classification (NCBI taxonomy): domain Eukaryota; kingdom Metazoa; phylum Chordata; class Lepidosauria; order Squamata; family Charinaidae; genus Charina; species Charina bottae. The sequence goes on along the minus strand of JALMGJ010000014.1, from coordinate 23,090,709 downwards.
AGGCTATTTTATCTCTCTCTATATTATCCCCTGACCGGTCTTAACGCTCGATTCTTTCTTTCAGCTTGCTGAATTCCAACAAGTTTTCCTTGATCAGAGACAACGTGTTCACAGGACTTTCTCACCTGCAATACCTGTACGGAACATTGACGTCCTTTCTCCGGCCCTTAGTCAGAGCGTGGGGTGCCGTGGGCAAACTTTCGGGGGGAAGGACACTATGCATGAGGGCATGCAAACCTGATGTAGGGTTAGAACAGTGTTTCTCAACCTTGGCAAGTTTAAGATGGGTGGACTTCAACTCCCAGAATTCCCCAGCCAGCCTTGCTGGCTGGGGAATTCTGGGAGTTGAAGTCCACCCATCTTAAACTTGCCAAGGTTGAGAAACACTGGGTTAGAATATAGTGTTCTAGGCTGGAGAAGTAGAGTCACCTACCACACACAGACACACTGGAAGAGGCCTAGCAACCGTGGATCTAGCACAGGACCCATTCATCTCCCTTCTCAATTGTAGCACCTAGTTCTTCCTCTTCCGCGTAAGAACTACAAGTAGACATCTCCCCCGTAGTATGGGAAGATCTTCCTCCGGCATCGTCCGAGCCATCTCCGCCTGTAGCAATATCAGGACTTCTGCCAGTGATCGTCTATAGACACAAATATGGGTGGGGTCTCTCTTTCTGCTCCGGTGCTGGTTAGAGGGCATTTGCATTGTGATACCGATCAAATCCCACCCTGGATTTCTGCCGTGTAGCTCATCTAGTAGCGGGATGGAAGATTTGTCCTAGGAGTGTTGACTCTGGGCTTAAATAACCCTGCAGGGGCATCTGCTGCCCATGTGTTTTAGCCGAAGTGTCATGGAAGGGGGGTTGGCAACCTCAAAGAAGGAAGGGACGTAAACAGGACTGTGGTTGAGGGACGTGTGAACCTTCTTTGGCAGACACAGGTGAAGGGAAATGGGATTCGTTCTTAGAGGGAAATGGGGGTGGGTGGGTGATGGAGAAAATATGGGGGGAACCTTTCCAAAACATGGGCCCTTATCATCTTGTTCTTTTTCCTCAGGTTCATTGAGAACAACGACATCCGGTCCCTGTCCAAAAATGCCTTTCGTGGGCTTAAGTCCCTGACGCATCTGTGAGTTTTCACTTACACCAACGCACACCGCTCATCTCACACACGTCTGGCTAAAGAGTGTCTTTGACTTTCTCTGGAGCCTAAGATAATTTTTCTCTCTTGGTAGCAAGTCAAAGAAAACATGATACCCGGAAGCTTCAGCTGGTCCAGAATGCGGCTGCGCGTGCAGTTATGGGTGCCCCAAGATCGGCACATGTGACACCTCTGCTGCGTGAGCTGCACTGGTTGCCAGTTTGCTTCCGGGTCCAATTCAAGGTGTTGGTTGTTACCTTTAAAGCCCTACATGGCACGGGACCAGGTTACCTTAGGGACCGCCTCACCCCCCGAGCATCGACCCGCCCCACCCGGTTATGCAGAGAGGGCTTGCTACGGACCCCGTCTATAAAAGAATTCCATCTGGCGGGGTCCAGGAGGCGGGCCTTCTCTGCAGTGACACCCGCCCTCTGGAACATTCTGCCCCTGGGGGTGAGGCAAGCCCCCACACTCCTGACCTTCCGAAAGCAATTGAAGACCTGGCTCTGCCACCTCACTTGGGATGGGAAGGGTAATAGCTCTTCTTGGGGTGGCTTGCACCGTAGAGTTCTCGCAAACATTACATCACAGCCTCTTGGATTTTATATATTTAATATTTAATTTATGATTGATATTGTATAATGTATTTTATATGCTTTTAATCACTAACTTGATTGTAAACCGCCCAGAGTCCCCTTTGTGGGGGGAAATGGGCGGTGATGTAAGTTGGAAAAATAAATAAATAAATAAAATCCTCATGGTGATCAGGACCTCTGAGATGAATATGAATTAAGTCTTCTGATTTTTGAAAGAATTCTTCGCCTGTGAAGGCGGCTTCTGTTTTTCTACCTCATTTTCAGGGTTCTGGAATTTCTCTACCTTGAATGGATGGGTGGAGTATTTTTGAACCTTTTTGCTTGCTGCAAAGTGGAAGAGAGTGCTGGGAGTTTTTTTTTTCAATTGCACAACTCTTCACCACTCTTAAAAAGGATGAACTTTTGCACACTGAAGAATCTTTCAAAAAACGTAGTTGCAGCTTGCAACTTTCATTGTTCAGCCTTAATGTGAGGATAATGAAATGTTTGGCACAAAACAGCTGTCCTTCCTTCTTTCAGATCTTTGGCCAACAACAACCTGCAGACGCTGCCCAGAGATCTCCTGAAGCCTTTGGATATACTCAGTGATCTGTAAGGCCCTCTTAGGTTGGGAATACTTTAAAAATAACAGTAACAGGAATAATAGCACATGGGTGACCATTAGGGGTAGTAGGTGGGCAAGTGACATCATGGGCAACATGACATCATCATGCAAATTACACAAATTACATAATTTGTACCCTTTGCACAATGACCTCATGATGCATGCAACATCATTGTGTATTCTAATGGAGGCCTATGATAATCTGGCTAATCCTTTCTGGAACTAGAAATGTCTTTGGGGCTCTGTCTACCCATACGATTGTTAGTTTCATCAACAGTAGGTCATCAAAAGATCCAAAGATTAGGTAAAGGTTCTCCCCGCACATTTGTGCAGTCGTGTCCGACTCTAGGGGCCGGTGCTCGTCTCCGTTTGTTAGCCGAAGAGCCAGCGCTGTCTGAAGACGCTTCCGCGGTCATGTGGCCGGCATGATGCGCGCGGAACGCTGTTACCTGCCCACCGAAGTGGCACCTATTCATCTACTTGCATTTGCATGCTTTCGAATTGCTAGGTTGGCAAGAGCTGGGCACTCCCCACACAGGGCTAGGGATTCGAACCTCCGAACTTGTGATCTTCCAATCGACAAGCCTGGCGTCTTACCTGCTGAGCCACCATGCCCCCTATTAGCTTTAGTTAAAAAACTAATGCAAAGGCTTTGGCTGAATCCAGCCAAATGGGACAATTTAAGTCACAGTTCCAAAATCAATTGATGTAAATAATGAATGGAATATGAGGGAATATGGTTTAAACACACATCTATTATTTTTTCACTGAAACCAGAGAGACTTAGAAACAAGAATGTGTAACTTAAGTATGACTGGATAGTATTCCAGGTTTTTAAAGATATAAGTTGCATATTTGCTTAGCCCAGCTGCCTAGCCATTAAAAGAACGATGTGTTGGAAGTGAGAGAACTGGAGCTGAATTCCCACTTACCCAGAGGGCACTAGAGCAGGGAACAGGGCCAGAAGACATTGGCTATAGAGAGAGACTTTTCAGAGATATAACAGGATGATCCAAACCTTAATTTGTGTAACACAAAACATTTCATAAAAAAAAGGACAGTATTGGGCTTTCCAGATAGAGCATGAATCACCAGCTACTTTTCAAATCAGGTCTTTGACTGAGTGGGAAACTTGAGTTCTAAAAGTGGAATTCTGCATTCACTGTAATAGCCCTCATAGCAACTGCTAACATGAGGTTTCTCAGTGATGGTGCATCAGACTAGACGAGTGTCCTAGACTGTTTTGAGATGTCAGTTCTGAACTCTCATGGGATTGCTAACACAACGCTGTAGTTAAGTTTCCCCTTGTTTGTACTTTAATTTGTTATGTTAGGGATTGCGCAACATTCTCTGTCCTCATCTTCTGTTGATTAAATTACCAGGGACCAGTTCAGGAATCATCCTAACTTAGATGGCAAACAATGAGGTCATAACATCCCCCAACCGTATGTATGGTTTAGCTTGTACTGACTACCCAACCAATGATAGGTTTATGGTTCAATACGCAAATGCAGCAAATGGGTTAGTTCAGTGAATCAAGGCAGCTCTTGATAGGTCTTGCACTCAAAGAGAAAGATGGGCCATTAGTGCTAAAACCAAATTTACATTTCTAGTTCAGCCCCACGGGAGAGCTGACCCCCATTTCCACACTTGGTTTGTCTACAAACCAGTTTCTTTGGGGACTACATAGGGCTGCCTTTCTCAACCTTTTGACCCTGGAGGAACCCTTGAAATATTTTCCAGGTCTCGGGGAACCCCTGCACGTTCAGGCTCAAATATAGGCCAGGAGTTACAAAATTATTATATTCGTTTCATGGGTAGGCCTGTACATATGCATTAATGGTGTTCATAAGCTAAAAATAAAGAATGAAACTTACCTCTTTAATGTGAAGTTGCCTGAATTTGAAATATTTTTTAAATAAATCATGATCTCCCAGGGAACCCCTAGTGACCTCTCATGGAACCCTAGGGTTCCACGGAACCCTGGTAGAGAAACCCTGATATAGGGCCTTGTCTTTACAGTTGAGTTGGAGAAGTTCCTTGATGGTCCTCAAATTTTCCCTCCCCATAGAGACCTTCGAGGCAATTCTTTGACCTGTGATTGCAAGATCAAATGGCTGGTGGAATGGATGGAGAACACCAACGCAAGTATGCCTGCCATTTTCTGTGGTGGCCCCCCCCAGTACCAAGGCCAGAAGATCCGAGGGCTCCCTCTGAAGGACTTTGACTGTATCACCACAGGTAGGAACGGATGTCTTTGCATGGCCGTCTAAGAAATGGCATCAGAACTCAAAAATCAGGTCAAGAATTTGGTTTATCAAAATTACATACATGTTCTCCAGCTGCCTCTGGAGCTCAGGGTTACCATCCTTTGTTTCCTTGACAACCACCATGCATTTGTTAAAAGCTAGCTAGTAAAATGAGAATTTGCTGGTGAAACTTTTCCTATTTCCACTTCTTTTTGCTAGGAGAAGTCACAGACATAGGGATGGATTCATTTGTAAAATTATAGGATTTTAGGTCAGTTAACTTAAAAAGTATTATGGACATTATTTGACAAATTTTCAGTGAGGCTACTGGAATATCTAAAAAAAAAAGATTGCATATAGAAAATGAGGCCCAGATGCCAAAGTCTGCCTTATGATCAGCTGGTGTTTTAAATATAGCACATAAAGGACAAATTATGTTTAAAGGACATCATCTGATTTTGAAACTGACAATATGTGATATCTAAAGAGGCCTTTCTGGTGCTAATCTTTTAACCTTCGTTACCAGGGGAAAAATATTTTTCAGTTTGAAGTAATATGTAGCTTTGATGAAGTCTTATTTTTTAAATGCTTCTTGTATGGCCTTATTGTAAAACCATATAAATTGTACACTGTTGTAATTGGGCAAAAGTCATTATGTGTTTAAGTAAAATGGGGGCAAATGACGGCATATTAAAATGTATTTTAAGTATAAGACAAGTATTTTGAAAAACACAACAGCAGAGTACTGGGCACAAAATGGAACGGTACAATTCCCTGGGTCGGATGATATCCAGCCAGTGGTTGAAAACAGTTGAAAAGCTGCACAATTGGGGAGAAAACGTTTTGGAAAAGGTGGTGTCAAAGTGACATATGAGTGTGGCACCGTGTCTGCTGCCTCGGAGCGGGTCCTTGGGAAGCAAGGGGCAAGACTTGACTGAAGCCATTAGGATCGTGATAGATACTTTATTGATTTAGTCCATAGCTTTCCAAACTGTGTGTCACGACACTTTAGTGTGTCGCGACAAAACCCAGAAGTGCTGATGGCGCGTCGCCGCTGCCCCTGCGGCGGGCCGTGCGGCGACGGTGGTGGTGCGCGTGGCGGCAGCGGTGACAACAGTGGCACGCCATCAGCGCTTCCGGGTTTTAGCGTGAAACACAAGGCCGCCGCCGTTGCTGCTGCCGCCGTGCACGCCACCGTGCGCGCCCCTGTGCCGCCGCCATGCATGCCGACACATGTGCCCTTGTGCCGCCGCCACCACCGTTGGTGTGTCACCAACAGCGGGACTTTGGAAAGCACTGATTTAGTCTTTTGAACATATCAAGAATAAAATAAAATAAAATGAAAAGCCATTATAAACATACAAGTAATACAAGTAGATACAAGTAAAACTGTAATACAAATTTATATCAAACCGTCACCCCTACAGTCAACTCCAATCTGGTCTAAATAAACTGTCCTCTTTAAGATTGCCTTTGATATGAAGAGTGCAGTCTTACTAGTAATGAGCTGGTTCTTTCCCTGTAAAAAATAAGAAAGTTTCTGTTGGCTGCTCCAGTATTTTCTGTTTTTTAAATATAAATCTAAGTGGTCAGTCCTTTCTACAGAATATAATTTGCAATGAAATAAGATATGTGCGGTATCTTCAACAGCTGGGGAGCCACATATACATAGCCATTAATAAAATAAATACAATGAAAAGTTTTGAAGGGACTATGCTGGTGACACTCAAGGCTTTGGTGCAAGTGAAGACATCTGCAGGAGAGGTCAAAACAGTCCAAAGGGCAGCTGTGCCCCCATGATTGAAGCCCCAACCCCTTTTTACATGTGTTGCATGTAAAACCAGGGTGAGCCTTTGATCACGTGGTCATGGCCACCATCTTGACCTTTTTTGACCCATTGTGGATGCCCCTAGCTCAGGAGGATCCTTGGATGGAAACCACATCTTGTGGTTGTGGTATCTTGATTGTAAATTCCCCAGGTTTTACGGGAGCCACTTAAGCATGATTGGTTCTTCTCCCCCCACCCCAGACTTTGTGGTGCACCAGGTTCTGCCCTTCCAGTCTGTATCTGCTGAGCCCTTCGTGTATTCCAGCGACCTCTATGTGGCTCTGGCCCAGCCGAGCTCCAGCAGCTGTACCATCCTGAAGTGGGACTATGTCGAGCGCAGGCTGCGAGACTTTGACCGCATCCCCGGTAAGGCACCCCTGCGGGGCAAAAGGGGGCATCTGTTCACCCTGGTGTGCTTGGAAGGCAAGCTGACTGGGCACATGGAGCATGGGAAAGGGTGAGGACCCATTTGCAGTGTGGGGGGAGGAATCTTTAGGGAGAAGGTCACCTCAGGCGGTCAAGAAGAGATCCCCTGCAGATTTATTTAAACGACTTCTATGGCTGCCTATCCCAACCATTGAAAACAAGAACAACACAAACAAACAAACAAATAAATGACAACCACAAGCAATGCAATGCCATACTATCAAGGTCTGACTCAGAACCCCCCAAAATATGCAAGCCATCATACAAACCAGCCTCACCAAATATCCTGGTCCAAGTCTTGGTCAAATCTTTAAGGTTTTATAGGAGGCCAAGAGGGATCAGGCCATCCAGATCTCGGGAGAAGCCTCGTTCCACAAGGCAGATATTGTGGCAGAGAAACAAGTCGTCTGCTTCCCGTTTGATGTCACTGCTCCATAGCAGAGACCCAGAATTTGCCCACCCTGTTGGATCTGATGGGATGGTTGGATGAAGCTTCTCAAACTCTAACGAGCTTTGCTGCATTCTAAAAGCGCAAGTCCCTGTTGGCTGGGAAGGCCGTCTGGCAAAGAATTCTGGGAGTTGTAGTCCAACATCTTCAGAGGGTGCGGGATTAGGGAAGGTTATATTACATGTACTGTACATATTTTCACCAACACCCATTTGTTGTGGGGGGGGGGATTGTGATGAGAACAAATGCACAGCCCTAAACGTAGTTTATAGATTGACCACGTTTTCACATCATGCTAAGCCATAAAACCTGGTTTATATGCTACAGTTGCAGGCAGGCAGGCAGGCAGGCAGGCAGGCTGGCAGGCAGGAAGGAAGGAAGGAAGGAAGGAAGGAAGGAAGGAAGGAAGGAAGGTTGGTTCTCCAGAAGTGAGAAATGAACGTTGAACTCAAACCAAACAAATTCCCTATGGCTAAATGATTAGAAATAACTCTTCCTTCATTTAAGGCCACCTTTCTTGATTTGAAGTTGATTGTCCTAACCATTCTGCTCATCCAGTTCTGTAGCTCTCAGGGCAGAAAATTGGCACCTGTTGCTTGCCTGGAAGGTACAAAATCCTGTCTCGTCTTCCAGCATTAGGACAAAGAGTCCAAAGAAGAACCTCTGGAGAATGTTCATTTCCCACTTCTGGAGAAACAACCTCCCTCCCTCCCTCCCTCCCTTCCTTTCTGCCTCCCTCCCTCCTTTCCTCCCAACCTCCCTCCCTCCCTTCCATGCTCCCTCCCTCCCTCCCTTTCTGCCTCCCTCCCTCCTTTCCTCCCAACCTCCCTCCCTCCCTCCCTCCCACCCCTCCCTCTCCCGCCAGCTTGTTCAGCTCTTCAGACTGGCACAGAGAGTGTTTGTGCTCCTTGCAGTGCAGTGGTGCTCAAGGAGAGTGCCTGTTTTCGGTTTCTTTGCTGATGCTTTCCAATTCCCTCTTGCAGCTCACTCAGCTGTTTACTGCAAACCCATTGTGGCAGAATCCCACCTGTACGTTGTGGTGGCTCAGCTTTTTGGAGGCTCCTATATTTACCGCTGGGACACCAACGTTGACAAGTTTATTAAGATCCAAGATATCGACAGCCAGAAGATCCGGAAGCCCAATGACATTGAGGCCTTCCAGATCGAGAGTGAGTGGTTCTTCGTCATTGCCGACAGCTCCAAGGCGGGCTCCAGCAGCCTCTATCGTTGGAACCAGAACGGCTTCTATTCCCACCAAGACCTGCACTCGTGGCATCGTGACACAGATGTGGAATACCTGGAGGTTGATGGGAAACCCCGGCTGATCGTCTCTAGCAGCTCCCAGGCCCCTATCATCTACCAGTGGAATCGCTCGCAGAAGCAGTTTGCCCACCTGGCTGATGTCGCAGAAGTCATGGACGTTCAGATGGTCAAGCATTTCCAGATAAAGGGAGACAACTACCTGTGTCTGAGCCGTTACATTGGGGATTCCAAGGTGGTCAAGTGGGAAGGGCTGCGATTCACAGAGGTGCAGAACTTGCCCTCTCGAGGCTCCATGGTGATGGAGCCTTTCCAGATATCTCAGCAACATTATATGGCTCTGGGTAGTGACTTCTCCTTTACCCATATCTACCTTTGGGATGAAGACAAGCAGAAGTTTGTGAAGTTTCAAGAACTCTCTGTCCAAGCTCCACGAGCTTTCCAGCCCATCCCTTTAGAGGACATGAGTGTCCTCTTAGCCCCCAGCTTCAAGGGGAACACACTGGTTTACAAGCATATTGTGGTAGACCTCAGCTTGTAGGATGGCTGAATAATTCCTCCTCACTTCTCCCCAACATGCACCACACCCGCCCTGCTATTCTGCTGAAAGCACTTGCAGCATTCAGTGGCAACTGACCATGGTATTCACTTGGACACGGTTACTTTCTCTCTCTCTTTTGAATCCTATCCAGCTGTTCCTTCTGTTCCTCATAAACTCCATAGCAGGGCTTTCCAAACGGTGTGTCGCGACACACAAGTGTGTCACTTGGGGGCCCTAGGTGTGTCGCGTGAAAACCCGGAAGCGCTGATGGCGTGCCGCCGCCGCGCGCAGGCCATCAGCGCTTCCGGTGACACACCAGGACGATGATGACACTGCAGCGCGGCGGTGGGCTGCTGTGGGGGCGGGCGGGGGCAGCGGCGGCAGGGGCAACCCGGAAGCGCCGCCGGCACTTCCGGGTTTCCAGCACCTCGCCGCAGTGGCAGCGCTTCCGGGTTTCCTGCACGCCACTGCAGCGGCGGCACTTCCGGGTTTCCCGTGCTTTTTCCGTTGGTGTGTCGCCAACAGCAAAAGTTTGGAAAGCCCTGCTCTATAGAATATGAAAGGGCCTTGTCAACTTGGGCATATTTGCAAGAACCCTGGATTGCTAGCTTTTAGGTCCATGCAACAGAAAACACATTTCTTCACCCAGCCCCAAATTTAGTTGCACAAGTGTGAGCACCACAACAGTTGCACATAAATTGTGCCTAGAGACACGCACTAGTGTATTCTCACAGTATATCCTATCTCCACTAGTATATCCTCACAGCTTACTGAATCCTTTTGCACATATGCAAATGACTTTCGGAGGTGCTCCTTCAAAGAGTGCATGAATTGGTGTCTTAGGTAGCAATTGGTTACCCTCAAAATAATTACGAGGAGCTTCCACATACCATAATTTAGTCTGAAAGTGCTATATTTTGTTCATTTGTGTTTACAGGGGACTACTGGTCACTGTCACGAAATCACTGCTCTGCTTTCTTCACCTTTGCTGCTTCTGTGGTTTTTCTTGGGAGGCAATGGAGAAGATTAATAAAACCCAACTTCGCAAGGAAGGAATGGAAGAGCAATACAGGTAGTCCTCGATTAGCAACTGCCTCATTTAGCGACCGTTTGCAGTTATGACAGTGATGAAAAAGTAACCTTGTGACCAATCCTCATATTTACGATCATCGCAGGTCTGTGGAGCAAAAGCACAGTTGTGGTTTCACTTAGCGACCGCTTCGCTTAATGACCTAGTTGCAGGGCCCAGTTGTGGTTGCTAAACGAGGACGACCTGTATAAAGCATTCTCATTCTACTCGTCTGTCTTTTTTGGAGTGTGAGGGTTTGGGGTTTTTTTTGGTCCCAAGCAAGATTTTTGGTGGCTCTTTGAATCCCAGCACCTTCCCTTTTCATTTCAGAAGGTTTCCACAATTACATTTCCAAATGCCATGTTAGCAATATGGTTTTTTAAAAATCACATTTTAATTTGGGCTACGTTTTCCTACCTACTGCAAAAATATTAAATAGTCCCCGAATGGCACTTCTAAACTAAAGAAGCCTTTTAGCCTGAATTCAAAGTGGAAACAGTAGAATCCTCTCCATGCCAGCTCAGAAGAAAGTCCCTTTGCCTGGTGTTTTTTTTTTAAGAAAATGAAATATATTCACGTCTGTTGCCCCCTTTCCATCCACAGTGTGTACCTGCAGATGTGGAAAAACATAGCAAGCGGGGTGCAGACCCCCCAGCTCCAGTTCCATAAGCCAATTTTTATCTCGATTTATATTTTGGATCTTATAGTTCAATCAGCTATTAGAATCCTGGGGGGAGGAACGCAGATGGCTAATTTGAGGGTAACCCTTCCACCCTGATCCTATGACTACAAGTAGTGAGAAAAATCCTACTCTAATGGCAGAACTTTCTGGAAGTGTCCTGTTAATTCCTTTTTTTTTTGGACAACCTCATCTTTAAACTGCTTTGTGCCTCAATCCATCTGTACAATTTGTACTATCTAGAGCCGTGTTTCTCAACCTCGGCAACTTTAAGATATGTGGAGTTCAACTCCCAGAATTCCCCAGCCAGCATACTGGCTGGGGAATTCTGGGAGTTGAAGTCCATGCATCTTAAAGTTGTTGAGGTTGAGAAACAATGCTCTCTAGCAATAGAGTCCATAATTTGTACTATCTAGAGCAGTGCTTTCCAAAGTGCCGCCATTGGTGACACATTGGCGTGCACGGCGTCAGCGTTGGCCTTGCTAAAACGCGGAAGTGCTGATGGCGTGCCGCCGCCGCCGTCATACACACTGCCACCGCCATGCGCGCCCCCGTGCCGCAGCTTCGCGACACACTAAACTGTGTATTGCGACACACTAAAGTGTTGCGACACACAGTTTGGAAAGCTATGATCTAGAGTGTAGTCCTAATATCGGGTGATTGCATCTGAAAGCGCTCAAACATGACTCCAATGTACTTTTTAGTTTTACCTGCTAAAACAATATCAGCCAATAACAAGTGGCTGATTTTGGTGTCCACGTGGGAACAGAGGCACTGGTCCTTCTGCAGGGTACCACCTATGCTCTCATCATCCATCACTTGTCACAAACTACTGTATGAGGTTATTGGGACCTCCTGTTCCCTTGGACCACAACATTGAGATGCAGTTATGTACTGTTCAAAGACATTCTAATAAACCCTCATCTCTAATGTTGGGTTCATGAGTACAGCTTGGTTGGTGTTCTATGTGGGCAGCTTTTCATTTTCAGTTGGGTGATTTGTGCAGACTTGATTTCCAGCTGCAGGCCTAAGGAATACACCTGTTTGGGTGATGTGTACATGTGTGGAATGGACCATGAGGACACTAGTGGGCAGTCCTTCCTCTCTCCAGGCTATGAATTGCAGCAAGGAGCCTTTGAAGACATGTGACGCTTAACTGTGAAGACCCAGTCACTGCTGTTGGTGTGTTATGATCTACACCCAAATATATCATCTGATCAGATTCAATTTTACCAAGATGCCTTTAACCATGTGATCTCCTATTTGATGAATTAGTCATTCCTAGTTTGCTGTAGCAGTCATTTTGTAACAGGTATCTACTGCACACTCTCAAAATGGTGTAACATGTAGTTTGGCCATCAACCTCATATAATATATTTCAATGGGATTTTTCAGCGATAGCTGATGTTTGGCCTTCATCAGTCCACATAGAATCAACCAGACCCCCAAACTAACTGTCCATTTGAGTGATCCACTTCCTCTTTCTGCGTGGGTCCCTCTTGCAGAAAACGATCTCTACTTCCCCTTCCTACTCTTGTGCACAAATAGGACTTAAATGGCAACATGAGCAGCTGATGCCCAGCTGTGCCTTTAGCATCACATTTTGGTCTGCAAGTTGCTGATATTTAGAAGTAATTAAAGAGTACATTACATTGGGGGGGGGGCAGTTGCCCCAGACCCCACCCAAGGAAGAGGCCCACCCTCTTCAGGGTTGGTTCAGGGTTTAAAAATGATCTGATGGGTCAATAATTTTCATTTAAATCATTAAAGCTAAGTTAATGTTTAATATCATGGCCAGGAGTTATTTCAATATTTAGTTAAATATCATTCCAGGAGTTATTTCAATATTTTAGATTTCCCCAGAGATCTCTTCCATTTATTAGACATTGAATTCAGTGGGCAAAAAACAATGGGGGAAAACGTCAATGTCCTAAGAGTGATGTCCGTTGGCTCTTCTGATACTTAAACCTGCACGATTTTCATTGTAAGAAAGTTACATTTCTAGCTTTTCAAGCCACAGAAACAAAGAGAGATGAAAGTGAAAGATTAGAAATCAAGGGCAAAAGGAAATGAGCCAAATTTTATTTATTTATTTATTTATTTTATATTATCCCCCATCTTCCCCCGAAGGGGGAACGCAAATAATGGCATGAAGAATAATTGTCTTTCTCTGCTCCTTTAACTTCGTGATCTCTAAACTCATTCTCAGATTCTTGGAGTTTGCATTTCCTCCAAAGCAAGAAGAAATGTATCACAGGATGATTGTTGCAATAATCATGATCATGTGCACCTAATTTATTATGCAATTAAAATATCTGACTTTACAAGCACTCTCTTTCTCTTTTCTTTCACACAGCTTCATGAAGATCACAAAGACAAATGTATTCTTGTATCGGTCCTGCTAATTATTTCAAGATGGGCCCAAAAACAAAGCCCTCCCCGCAAAACTATATATATATAGTTTACCTTTACCTATATGTATGTAATATGTAAATGTGTTACACACACACACACACACATATATATATATATATATATCACATTTACATATTACATACATATAGGTAAAGGTAAAGGTTTCCCCCGCACAGTCGTGCAGCCATGTCCGACTCTAGGGGCCGGTGCTCATCTCCGTTTGTTAGCCGAAGAGCCAGCGTTGTCCGAAGATGCTTCTGCGGTCATGTGGCCGGCATGACGCGCGGAATGCTGTTACCACCTCACCGAAGTGGTACCTATTAATCTACTTGCATTTGCATGCTTTCGAATTGCTAGGTTGGCAAGAGCTGGGGTGAGTGCGGGAGCTCACTCCGTCACGCGGGACTAGGGTCTCGAACTTGCGATCTTCCGATTGACAAGCCTGGCGTCTTACCTGCTGAGCCACCACGCCTCCCTGTACATATAGACTATATATAGTCCCAAATAAGACCATATAGACTACTGCAATGCGCTTTACATGGGGCTACCCTTGAAGAGTATCCGGAAGCTTCAACTGGTCCAAAATGCGGCTGCGCGCGCAGTTACTGGTGCCCCTAGATCGGCTCATGTGACACCTCTGCTGCGCCAGCTGCACTGGGTGCCAGTATGCTTCCGGGTGCAATTCAAGGTGTTGGTTATGACCTTTAAAGCCCTACATGGCATGGGACCAGGGTATCTGAGGGACCGTCTCATCCCCATAACTTTAAACCGTCCCACTCGATTATGTAGAGAGGGCATGCTTTGGACCCCGTCGTTAAGGGAGCTTTGCTTGATGGGGTCCAGAAGGCGGGCCTTCTCGGCAGTGGTGCCTGCCCTTTGGAACATCTTGCCCCCGGAGGTGAGGCAGGCCCCATCGCTCCTGTCCTTCTGGAAGAAAGACCTGGTTTTGCCACCTCGCTTGGGAGGGGAATAGGAATAGTTCTTCATGGGGATGGCTGGTGCCATAGAGCCCTTTTAGAAGATCATTGTATCGCCTCTTGGATTTTATATATTTAATTTATTAATAATAACGATTACATATTGTATTTTTATAACTATTTATAGGATAATTTTAATTTTTATGTGTGTAAACCGCCCAGAGTCCCCTTTGGGGGAGATGGTGCGGTAATAGAAGTTAAAGTATAAAATAAATAAATAAATAAATATACTGTATACACACACACACACACACACACACACACACACACACACTGTATATATGTCCCTTCTTGGACATCCTCATCAGTAGAGGAAATGATGGCATTCTAGAAACACAAGTCTACCGAAAATCTACCCACACTAACCAAGTGTTCCATTACCAAAGCAACAACCCAACCTACCACAAGAGAAGCTGTGTAAGAACATTATTCAGAAGAGCACTAACACACTGCAGCAACCCGGAACACCAGAAAAAGGAAACAGATCATCTATACAATATTTATTTATTTATTTATTTATTTATTTATTTATTTATTTATTTATTTATCATATTTATACCCTGCCTATCCCCTCCCTATCGGAGGACTCTAGGCGGCTTACAGTATTACAAATTCATATCTAATTATACAATTATACAACATTATAATATACAATTTATTATCGCGCGCGCTCAGGAAGGGGGTTGGGGAACCGACTCTTCTTCCGTAGGTATTGGACTACATGTCCCAGCATACCTCGCTTCCGAGTCGGCTGCTGACGTCCTGGATGTTTGCCAATCGGGTTCCGTCGTCCTCTGTCGTCCTCCGTCCTCCGTCGCCATTTTTGGGATTTCCGGGATATCTTCCAGCAAAATGGATACCCACGCAACTTTATCAAAAAGTGCCTGACCACCCAACCCACTACAACACAACCAACAGAAGCTATGAAAAGGATAACACTGCCATACATCAGAAACATCTCAGAAACTACCAACAGACTGTTACAACCACATGACACCACCGTAGCACATAAACCAACCAAAACCCTTCAGAACATCTTAAGTAACCCAAAAGACCCAGTAACCTAAGAAGAAAAAACAGGAGTTATCTACAACATACAGTGTAAGGACTGTAGCAGCCACTATGTAGGACAGATGGGCAGAAGACTAGCGGAACGCATCCACAAACGCCAACTAGCAGTCAGAAGACATGATGAAAACTCCTTAATCTCACAACACATGGACAGACTCAACCATACTTTCAACTGGGAAACCGTGAGCATCTTAAACCAAGCCAAATCCAAAAACGCTAGAGAATTCCTGGAAGCTTGGCACTCAGACAAAGCAGCCATCAACAGACACATAGAGGTAAACAACATTTACATACCATTCATAAGAGACAATAGAAAAGCCAAAAGACCAGAACACCTCCTTGCCAGCAATCAATACCCAGATAGGCAAAGATTAACACCAGGATTAGCACCAGAGGAAAAATCAAACAGCACAATATACCCTAATCAAGGAACTATTAACTCAGTCAATCAACCAAGCAGCAAACAACAGCCCAATCAAGGAACTCCTAAGGGGAGAACAACACCTCCACCAACACAAGCAGGACAAGCCATGGTATATAGAGCAAGTCCCACTCCCTTTTCGCACTGAAGATGTTGCCTGGTCCGGCAATGAAAGGTCTGCAATTCAATTTCAATTTATTACGGTCACTGACCAGTACAAGTTGGAATTCTACAAGGTAAACACATTGGGCTTTAAAATATAAACCCTCTGATTTGAAATAGTTTTAAATCTAATTTAACAAGTCCCAATTAAATATTAAAATGCATTTAGATCACAATGTAAATGAGCCCCTTATCAAATTTAAAAACAGTCTTATTCATTTACATTATCATGACTAATATTCTCTCTGTTGTATATAATTATAAAAATATAAAATACAATTACATAATTATAAAAATATAAAATACAATTAACATACTGTACCTAAAACCCACAAGGATATTTTAAATTGAATTCCCCCCATTTTCTACTCTGTAGCCGTACCTTTGCAACAAAAAAAATGGCACAACCTTACACAGAGTCTCAGGACTCTGAAATTTGCATAAGTTCATGAATATTTAGAGGAAATCTGATGAGGTCATCCTGACTTCTGTCATCATCATTCAATTAGGACAACAGGGAATGTTGGATTAGTGGGGTTTTTGTAAACATGGACAGCAGTACTCTGTAAATTTCAAAATGTGAAATTCATTAAAGCAGTCCATGATACTAGAAGTCCCATCAACTGTTGCTTCCAGTTTGATTTTCAGGGTACAAACTCTCCTGCCATGTTAAGTGCAAGCACCAGAAGGCTACCATTCCAGTTATTTCCCACAGCCTCCAGTAACTACTTTGAATTGGGCCATTTATTATATCCATAAAGTTGAAAGAAAATGTGCATATTACTTGATATTGTAGCATCTTCAAAGTTACAACTTCTCACCTGGCATCAAAATGACCAGGAAACACAACATTTTCTTTTTATGTTTGAATTAGATTTTTAATTTAACTTAAATGGCTAAAAGTTGGTCTACATGATGCTACCATTAGTTCTACATTGTCTATCAGAGTTGTATTAGTCAGCAGAATTTTAAATTTAAAAGGTCCACTGACCAAGTTTCCTGTAATAAAATACAATCAAAAGGGGTTAGAAAATTGATAAAATCCAAATCATGCTTTTTGTTTCTCCACCCCGCTATATTCCAGGACACCAAATTCAAAGATCCAGATGCGGTATGAGATCTTAGTCAGTCCAACTCAGTTATCTGGTTCAGGAAATTGAAAGGGTCATCAAATATGCAACCGTTTAAGGGGGTGAGTTTTGGAGCAGGATGTACAGCTTCCATATTTGCAGTATTCAAATCAATCAATAGTTCCTGGGCATTAAAGGTGGTCTGACAGTTCTCTAAATTATTGGGAACCATTAGGGAGAACTTCTCATAAGGCCCTGATGGAGAGGAGATCATAGTTTCTTTGTTGTTCATTGAAGCTTCATCATCTCTTATACTTTGAAGTCTGTTTTTTACGATTTCTAATCTTTCTAAAATCATCTGTTGCTCCAAAGTAGATAAAGATCCAAAAGAATGAAAAAGATCCTCTTCAATTGAGTCCTCTAGGAAGTTATGGGAAGTAAAGTCCAGAACTTGGGCCCGCTGTTCACCAATAGCTCCTATTGGCTGTTGGGATTCTTTTACAGCCCTGTCAGTCAAATCCGGCTGAGGAAACATTGATTCCCGCCGCTCTGTTTGAAATTCCTTGTTGGCTGGTTTGGTCAACTGCGACTTGGGGAATAATGCTTTAATTGTTGTATTAATAAAAATACGTGCAGGAAAGATCCCTTTTGTCCTTAGGTACTTTTTATGCTTTTGAATTAGGGAAGGCAATCTAGCAGTCTTAAATACTAACATAGTTCTTTGAGCCCATTGGGTATAATTAAGGGGTTCTATAGATACCAAATCAATCAGTTGGAATTTAGTATGAAGAAGATCATAAAGATGAGATTTGACCTGGGATTTATATTTCCAGCTTGGTATTTTCCCATTATAGCTACAGACTGTTAAACATACTTTGGTGGGTTGTAAAACCAAAGTTTGGATGTTGTCTTTACACTCTGACAAATTATCTGGCTTGCTGCTATTTCTCCAGGGGACTTCACTCTCCTGATGATAAAGTGAATTTCGAAACTGAGTTCTTTGTTTAAATGTCAGAGAGGGTGCCTGGGAATCTTGATATATTTGAGCTATTTTGGAATGGAAATTCTTCGTTTCAGCGGTAAGACAAGAGAGTTGAGATTCGATTTCTTTCATATTCACAAAGATGCGCTTCACAGTTTGAGCAATTAGGTCCAAGTGAGACTGTTCCAAAGGAAGTACGTCTAACTCTTCCTTTCTCTCTGATCCCTTTCTTTTTCTTTTCTCTTTTTCCTCCGACTCCAAAGCACTATTAAGTAGAGATATATACTGCCCCTTTAATTGCCCCACCCCAGAGCTGGCTTCGGCGTCTGTTAGATTCTCCATCACAAGCCCGGATACAGCTTCATCCTCCGGCTCTGCAAACTCACAACAATTTGTTGCCCTGATGGCAGGCTTCCACTGATGAGCTTTACTTTTATCATTAGAGGTAAAAAAGTCTCCTATTTTGGATTGCTTATAGGCTGGTGATAATGTCGGCTCCTCAAAGCTCCTTGATCGCTTGCCAGGAATCATTCTCCCACACCTGGTTTTGTTTTCTAAACTGGCCGGCATGGTCTTATAAAAAGATTAAAATATCTCACCTCAAGCTTACAGGGGCTTGCATGTAGATAAAAAAAACCCTAATGTTTAAAACAATTTAAAACAATAAAAGCTATTAAAAGTAAACTTTGGCGGAGCTCAGTACAGCAGTTGCTGCTGCCTTGCCGCCATTTTCCCCCTTATGAGCCTACTCCCAGTTCAACATAGACAGTCCAAAAAGACACCATTGTTGAAGATATCAAAAGCCATTGAGAGGTCACAGAGGACCAGAAAGGTCTGCAAGAAAACAACAAGGCTCAGAGAGCACCAAGGACTCCACATATATATATGTTACAGATTGCCTATTTTCTCTATCCAACTGTTCTTTCCTTGCTTCTCACCAGATTTGGTAGCACATTTGATGGAATCCCAATACAGAATTGAATTGGGCACATCCAAAACAATTCAAGAACAGTTTGGATGGTCTTTTGGAATCTGAAAACTTCCAAAAGTTCATTAGTGTTTCAGAATTTCTAGGGACACAGAGTGTTTTTCTCCAAACACTAGTCATACTCCCCCACTCCCCACCAGCTTGCCACGGCAATAGCCAGACAGGGCGACTGGCGGAATGACACGGGGAGAAATAACTCTGATTTATCAGTTGGATTTAACCAACATGCTAAATGAAAACACAGGTTTGTTTTCTTTTGGATTAATCTTTCTCCTGCCTTTCTGGGTCAAGCGATATTTTTCTGACCTTTGCTGGCCTCGAGAAACCTAAGGTAATTTGTCATAATAGCTCTCCCTAGCATAGGCCCTACCACACCAGCCACGGTCCTGACAACAGCCCTTTCCCTTGTTTTTCTTCTGAATTTCACTTGAGGGTATTTTTGAGCCTACTTTTATTGATGCAAAGTGTGGTTGTTTTCTGTGGCACAGTTTTCCATCACCCTGCAGCCTTCCTGTCTTGACCATCTGAAAAAAGAACTATCTCAGTAGTTCTCACCTTATGTTTTCTCTTGGATACGTGTGGAAAGCCAAGAAGGTTGTAGACCATTGGAAGACCGAGCATTTACACACCACTTGGCCATTCTGTAGCCAAGTAAGTGCAAAAACTCAGAGATTGCTTCATAAGCTAACTACTCTCGCACACATCCCATTCAAGAAATGTGAGACTGTTTTCACAGAATGTGTAGTTTTACTATTATGATTATCTTTCTCAGCAGTAGATTCCTTCAGATGTGTTGTACCTCAAATCTTCTTCCTCCTCCTAGCGTTTTCCTGCTATTTTCGCGGGGTCTGCTTTTCGGATCCTGAAACACCACTTTGCCCGATCATCCGCATCCTCAGGGCGTAGCCCATCCATTTGCATGTCCTTATTGATGGTGTCCTGCCATCTCTGTTTTGATTGCCCATGTGGCCGTCGTCCATTGATTTTAAGATGGTAAGCTATTTTGGCGACAGTGGAGGGTGCCGCTCTAAGGACATGTCCATACCAACGAAGCCGGCTTTCTCTCATCTTCTCTGTAATTAATGACACGCCTAGCTGTTGTCAAATGGCATCATTTGTGACATGGTCAAGTAGGGAGATGCCTGATATCCAACGGAGCATACGCATTTCCATAACATGGAGACAGCTCTCTACACCCTTTGTTGCTGCCCAACACTCGGTGCCATACAATACCACAGGGTGGACAATCGTCTTATAGATCTTAGATTTGAGATGGATTGGCATTTGTTTGTTACAAAGCACACTGGTGAGTTCTCACCAACGCAGCCAGGCTGCATTCACCCTTGCTCGCACGTCACCGCTGATGCCACCGTCGCCTTGGAGATGGGAGCCAAGATATCGGAAGATATCGACCTTCTTTAAGTTTTCTCCATTTATTTGGAGCATTCCATGGGTGGTTACGGTCTCTAGGTACTCTGTTTTCTTTATGTTCAGGCGAAGTCCAAAATGGCTGAGACGGTCGTTCCATGCCTGTACTCGCCACTGCAGTACATTCCTAGTGGTAGAAGCAAGCATGACATCATCAGCGTAGAGTATGGTCCAGGGAGCATTTCGCTGCAGGTCCCGTGTGATGGTATCCATAACTAATATAAATAGGAGTGGCAACAGCGCGGAGCCTTGGTGCACTTCAACCGTCACTGGAAAACTGTTAGAGAGGCCAGCTGGACATCGCACACGGCTACTAGTGCTCTTATATAGCATTTTGACCCAGTCAATAAGTAATTCAGGCACCCCGTGGTTACGGAGGGTATACAAAATCAATTGGTGTGGAGCACAGTCAAATGCCTTTTCCAGGTCTAGAAATGCCATGTGCAATGGTTGGGTCTTCTCTTGATGTTTCTCTATAAGCTGACGAGCTGCAAAAATGGCATCAATCGTCCCACATCCTTTACCGAAGCCACATTGGTTGATGGTAAGTTGGACGATGTTGCGAGTGCGTTGGTCCAAAATTTTCTCAAAGATCTTCATAGTATGGGACAGGAGGCAAATTCAAATCCCATTTCAATTCCCACATTCCCCTAGTAGCAAAGTCAAAATATTATGGAAGTTGCATTCTAAACATCCTGAAGGCACCAGGTAGGAAAAGACTGCCTTAGAACAGATAATAGGTTTTAGGAAATATCCTGTGCCCAATGAGAAAGGAAGAAGGAGCAAGAATGGCTTCCTGATGGCCCTTAAATCCAAAACGGAGATGTCTCTGCTTCTCCCACAGAATTCATTCTTTCTGATCTCAGAGTCCAGCCAAGGGGAATCACAGATAAATTACTTCAGGGGAAGTTGTAGCAGAAGGATTATGATAAAATACCTGAAAGTTCTAACATATTGCTGCCAAAAAAGGGGGTACAAACCATGTGTTCATGCATTTCCTTCTCTTCTCATGAAGTCTGCTTCTCTTCCCCTTTTTCTTTTCTAAATTACTGGTAAACCGTTGTTTGCCTCATCTGGAAGTACAGGATGGGGTTGAAACACAAGAGGAGGGTGGCAAGAAAGGCAAGTGTGAGCAGGAAGCACACTCACCCAGATTCATGGCTTGCTGGAATACTTGAGCACTCCACACTTCTGGAGGAGGCGAAGTGATGCTCATAGCCACCAGATGTCTTCGTGCTCTTGAGGGAGGTGGGAAACGAAAAACCAAACAACATGGCAGTGGAAAAGAACGTCTGTATTGTTGCCAAGAAAAGTACATGGATGTGCCTGTCTCGTCAGGCACCAGGAGTTGAGCTCAGTTTAACATTTTACACTACATTTTATACTGTAGGAAAGAGAAAGAATATCCTCTACTGTCTTTTGATCATAAAACCTTAAAATGCAATGTGCTTCCATTGGCTTCATTGTGCACAAGCAATAAAGATTCCACATTTTCCCTTTAGATATATAGGTACTTTATATGATGCATTATCTATTTATCTCCCTCCCTCCCTCCCTCCCTCCCTCCCTCCCTCCCTCCCTCCCTCCCTTCCTTCCTTCCTTCCTTCCTTCCTTCCTTCCTTCTTCTATGGCTGCCCATCTCCCAGGAGTGACTCTAGTCCATGTACAAAGTTAAAACCGACAACTGGAACAACAATCCAAATAATGAAGCCTAAGGTACCAGGGAGAAGAAGCTGATGCTGGGGAAAGTGGAAGGCAAAAGGAAGAGGGGCCGACCAAGGGCAAGATGGATGGATGATATTCTGGAGGCGACGGACTCAACCGTGGGGGAGCTGGGGATGGTGACAGCCGACAGGAAGCTCTGGCGTGGGCTGGTCCATGAAGTCACGAAGAGTCGGAAGCGACTGAACGAATAAACAACAAAAAGGTACCAGGGAAGGTGAGTGGTCAAGAGAAGGACTGGATGTTCTCTTTCCTCCCCAGCTTAGCTCTTGATAGCCATCTCTGATGTGCCCCTTTGCCGTTGCAGTGACATCAGTTTGCATCATCAGATCCTACTGTGAAAATTCTCTATGCCCTTGTCTCACAATGTCCTGGGTTACCGTAGGGACAGGAATAAACAATTTTACATCATCAAAACTCTGTTGGCCACTTTTTACTGGATGCTCACCAGTTAGAAGGCTGCCATTAGTGTCTCCCAGCGTTTGAAATATATCTTCCTCTCTACATCATGGCAGGTAGGAAATTGTGCCATCTTGTTCTTTGAAGGAGTCCCTTGTTTCTCCAGAAGACTCATTCCGAGGCAAACTGTCGCATTACAGAGACACAGCTGGGGAAAGGAAAAGGTCTGGGGATGGGCTGTAAAAGAGAGAGAAATGGAAACTATGATAGAGAGTAAGAAGTGGGGTGAGCCATCTCTAAACCCAATTTTGGGAAATTCTTGACTTCTTTTTGTTGGATGTGCTCCTACCTTGGGTACTTTATGCGGGAAGTTTTATATCTGCTGGGAATAGATATTCCTTGAAGTATTTTTTTTAAATAGAAATATATTTTTAATTCTGGTTCTTCATCCAACCTAAAATTTAGCAGGAGGAGTGATGGAACAGAGGGATGGAAGGGCATCTGACTCAGAGCAGGAAAACAAATATCCTGCCTTGGTTTATTTCTCTGTGGCCGAGAGAAGAGACTTCAGTGTCCTTTTAAAATTTTAGGAGGAATGTCAACTGTCCTTGGGGATCCCTACTCCTGAGTGCCCAACCACCTATTTGGAAGAAGCCTCCAATCAGCAGGGTGTAGGCAAGGGCATGTATCTCAAACTTCTGATGGTGTGACGGAGGGCTAAACTACATGATACACTCAGCCCCCTCTCTTCTTCCAAGGACATGGTGAAAAGAAGGGAAAACGCTCCTTTCTTGCCAACCAAGTTTTCATTCTCTTTCATCTTGGGGCATGTGTTGGGGAGAAGGGCTTTGTGCCTTGCTGTTTGGCCTCTCCCACGGACTTTTTTGTGATTAGGATCTGGATCCGATATTTGCCCATTTAAATCCCTTCAACCAGAGGTGTGCCTCTAAAAGATACCACCAAATGGTGATGCTTTATCGTGGGAGAGGAGTAAGGTTTTTAAATAAGTGAGTGACGAGTGACTGGATTGGTTTACATTTAATTCAAATTAAAGGTCACAAAATGAAGTTTGTTGTGGTCCTGGCTCTGTCCACTCCCTTTTGGAGCAAGACACTTAAAGCCTCAAGGTGGCCCTTGGCCCCTGAAACGCCATACAACCCCGGTGTTAAAAAACGACCACTGAAGCCTGGAGGAGAAGCCACACATTGCTTGAAGGTTTTCTCTTCACCTTTGGCATCTCTGTAGAACCTTCAGTTCCAACTGTGTTTCTCTTCAAACTCCCTTTCGTATCAAAACATTCTCTGTTGGAATCTTAGAGGATCTATGAGGGCAACAGAAAATATGATTTATTTATTTATTTATTTTCTATCCCGCCTTTATTATTTTTATAAATAACTCAAGGCGGCGAGCATACCTAATACTCTTTCCTCCTCCTATTTTCCCCACAACAGCAACCCTGTGAGGTGAGTTGGGCTGAGAGAGGGACTGGCCCAAGGTCACCCAGCCGGCTTTCGTGCCTCAGGCGGGACTAGAACTCTCAGGCTCCTGGTTTGCCATTGGCTCCTTCCTAGGGCTGAGAGACGGACTGGCCCAAGGTCTCCTAGCTGGCTTTCATGCCTAAGGTGGGACTAGAACTCAGACTCCTGGTTTCTAGCCCATTGCCTTAACCACTAGACCAAACTGGCTCTCACTTCCATCGACTTAATTCAAATTAAAGGTCACAAAATGAAGTTTGTTGTGGTCCTGGCTCTGTCCACTCCCTTTTGGAGCAAGACACTTAAAGCCTCAAGGTGGCCCTTGGCCCCTGAAACGCCATACAACCCCGGTGTTAAAAAACGACCACTGAAGCCTGGAGGAGAAGCCACACATTGCTTGAAGGTTTTCTCTTCACCTTTGGCATCTCTGTAGAACCTTCAGTTCCAACTGTGTTTCTCTTCAAACTCCCTTTCGTATCAAAACATTCTCTGTTGGAATCTTAGAGGATCTATGAGGGCAACAGAAAATATGATTTATTTATTTATTTAATTTTTATCCCGCCTT
The DNA here is from genome assembly GCA_023362775.1 of Charina bottae. NCBI lineage: Eukaryota > Metazoa > Chordata > Lepidosauria > Squamata > Charinaidae > Charina > Charina bottae. Next base: position 23,066,194 of record JALMGJ010000014.1, on the reverse strand, counting down.
TATTATTTTTATAAATAACTCAAGGCGGCGAGCATACCAAATACTCCTTCCTCCTCCTATTTTCCCCACAACAGCAACCCTGTGAGGTGAGTTGGGCTGAGATAGAGGGACTGGCCCAAGGTCACCCAGCCGGCTTTCATGCCTAAGGCGGGACTAGAACTCTCAGTCTCCTGGTTTCCCATTGGCTCCTTCCTAGGGCTGAGAGACAGGGATGGGCCCAAGGTCACCCAGCCGGCTTTCGTGCCTGAGGCGGGACCAGAACTCTCATCCTCGCTCTTTCGTCTTGCATCTGGAGGTGGTATATGGCTCAAAACAGGCAGCCAATATGTGGGAGTAGGTCGTATCATCCCACTACCAATGTGCATTAACTCATGCAGTTGTGTATCGATCTTTCTCACGTGAGGGCTATTAAGCCACACTGGGGCACAGTACTCTGCTGCTGAGTAAACCAGGCTGAGTGTGGACGTTCTCAGTGTATCCACTGTCGAGCCCCAACTAGTTTCACATAGTTTGTGTAGAACATAGCTTTCCAAACTGTGTGTCGCAATACAATACTGTGTCGCCTGCGGGGCCCAGGTGTGCAGCCCCAAATCCCGGAAGTGCTGATGGTGCGCTGCCGCCATGCATGGCAGTGCGCGCAGTGGCGGCGGCGGGCCACACCGCTGCTGCCGCCGCCGCACATAAGAACTTCCAGGTTTCAGTGCGCCGCCGTTGGTGTGTCGCCAACTGAAAAGTTTGGAAAGCCCTGGTGTAGAATGTTGTTTCTACTTCTCAGTTTGGCAGCAGTCTTCATCAGGTGTTCTTTATAGGAAAGTGTCCTATCCAGTGTGACCCCAAGATATTTGGGGTGCATGTTGTGATTGAGCCGGTTTCCCTTAAATCGAACATTGAGCTCTCTACCTGCTGATCTATTACAAAGGCGGAAGCATGTTATTTCCGTCTTAGTTGGATTGGGTTGTAACTTCCACTTACGAAAATATTTATCCAGTATGTCTAGATCGGAAGTGAGGACATCTTCAGTTGTCTCAAAGGATTTACGTTGAGTGGCTATAGCCCAATCATCCGCGTAGCCAAACTTCCTAGACTTTGTGTGTGGTATGTCAGCTATGTATAGATTGAAAAGAAGGGGTGCAAGAACCGAGCCTTGTGGTAGTCCATTGTTTAATATTTTAGGGATGCTAATATCCTCTCCTATAGTCACAGAGAAAGTGCTTCCAGCAAGCATATTATCCATAAGTCGGATAGTTTTTCGGCATGGAGGTACTTGTATTAATTTATAAAGTAGTCCATGTCTCCACACTGACATCATATGCTGCACTTAAATCTATGAAGGCAACTGACGTTTTTTGCTTCGCCTGATATGCTGCTTCTATGTAGGTTGTTAGTGAAAGCACTTGGTCAGCGCAACTTCGTGCGGGGATCTGTCAACAGAGAGCAGTACTGCCAAACTGCCGCCGTTGGCGACACACCAACAGTGGCGGCGGCGGCAGCGTGGGGGCAAGCATGACAGTGGGGGTGTGCACGGCAGCGGCGTGTGGGGGGGTGCGTGGCAGTGATGGTGTGCACGGCGGCGGCGGCCTCGTGTTTTCCGCTAAAACGTGGAAGCGCTGATGGCGCGCCGCTGCTGTCGTCACTGCCACCGCCACCATGCACACCGCCGCCGCCATGCACGTCCACTTCCGGGTTGTGTTGCGACACACAGTTTGGAAAGCTATGACCTAGGGGGTCATCAGGTCCAATCCCAGGATTCACTAGGCCATCCCTGATAGATGACTGTTGCTCCTTACTGGTCTTTAGACTTTGAACAGCTTCATACTGGGGAGGAGTACAAGAGCAGGAAGACTTCCAGACAGAAGACAAGCTGTTGGACCTTGTAGAGGTCCTCAGGGTGAAGAATCTTCTAGGATCCAATTTGGGGAAGAAGCGAAGTGGCCCCTATTGGGTTCAGGAAGAAGGGGGAGAGCCGGTGGTAACAGTTCAGGGGTCCTAGAGATTCACACTTCAGAATAGGAGCATTCCAGCAGGGACCTTGAATGATGGAGAAAGTACCTGGTCTGGCTTATCAGGAGATAAATAGCTAATGGCCTTGCTTCTTTATGTGTGTGTATTACAGATCATGTGCAGAACACATGGACGCCAGAAAATCTGAACCTTCAGACTCCAAGTTGCCCGATAGTGACGGCCGTATCTGCTCTAGGAGGCAATCCTCATCACATCTCTGGAACAGGAACACCAGTTCTGAGCAATCTTTGGGTCCAGCCTCCTATTTCCCATCTGACTGCTCAGGTGACCCCAGGCAATGCTGGCCTCCAAAGCTACCTGCCTCCAGGAGCTTCACACCTCCAAAGTATCCGCGGGGAACAGCCACAGCTGCCCACCTTGGCAGCCTGTAACGCTCCTGTCTCCGAGTGGAGAAGTGGTGACCCTCCCCAGCCTTTTTATGCACCGCTGCCACCTCAGTATCAAAATCTCCCTGCCACCAGTCCCATGGAGCAGATATACAGGCGCCCCCACCTCCAACATTTGCCTTCAGCTGGTGCAGAGGCAGCCGCTTGGGCACAGGCCTCTTCCAACATTTGCCTTCGGCTGGTACAGAGGCAGCCGCTCGGGCACGGGCCCAGCCAGCCCGCCGCTTTGCAGGATGAGAGCTACCTGTACAACCATGGAACTCTGGCCCTCATCCCTCTGGGAGAGAGAAATCCAACTCGGACAGGCAGGTCTCCCCCAGGGCTGCCGTCTGCAACCAGCCAAGTGGTTTTGGTCCTCAAAGAGGTGGAACCTCAGATCTCCAAGGCAGCAGTTCCAGCAGGGCCACCCAGACCCAGCAGTGCGAAAGCTTCACATGCAGACTTGAAAGGTTCGTGCTGGTCTTCCTTTCATGATGCCATAGATTAGCCTAGCCCCGTGAGTACGAAGCCTAGGCCACCATTCCTGGGAGTCCTCAGGAAATTGGGGTATGTTCTAAGGCGAGCCCTGGCTTCTCTGAACAAGGGTTAGACTTAGGGCGATGTAGTACTGTATATTTCTTGAAGACCTATGTTTTGATAAATGTTTCCTGAAGACATATAAGGTGTGCATCTGTCCTGCTTTAACTTTTAAAAAACCCTTTTAAATGGACTATTCAGCCCATTAGTATTAGTTGAAATAGTTTTAATTTGACCCATGATGTCAACGATCAAGTTAATTTGTGAAGCAATACCAGCTGCTTGGCAGGCGCAGACCTCGGGGAAGCGACATCTCCATCCTCTTGTGCATCTTCAGCCACTTCCATGGAGTTCTGCAGGAAAACTTTATAGGGATCTCAGATTGATTGATCCACCATGGCGGGATCTGCTTCAAATAGGGCAGAGCCCATGTGTCTTGCTCATTCTCTCTCTGTCTGACTCTTTTCCTCACAGCCCCCAAAGGGGAACAACGTAAATCCCAGACTTACCATCTTCATGGAGCTCAACCCAGAAGTGAATGTTACCCAAGTAGCCTTCATCAGTTTGTGGGGACACCGCAGATCCCCTTGGCTCCTGCTTCATCCTTACATTCTGGGTTTGAGAACATGCCTCATACCCTTCCTGGGCTGCGAGGTGAGTGCTGAACAGACTTGATACCAGGAATTACCCACAGACTTCAGGCAGCAATCCCATCGTTTGTAGCATCAGTTTGTTCCTGTCCCTGCTCAAGGCAGCAGGAAGGACCCACACGCTAGTCAAGAGCTTCTGGGGTCCTTCCAAGCCGAGAGGACCTCAAACCGAGGGTCCAGTCTCTGGCTACCTTCTTTGCCCATGAGTCTTACTGGGGCTGCTTCTCTTCGCCTTGACCCAATGCCCTCCACGTCCCCAAACCGGGTACAGCCCTCCCCCAAGACATCCCTCGACATGCCAATCAAGCACAGGGAGGAAGGGGAATGGTCTTCGGAGAGAGGGAGAGCCCCTGGCGACCATCTGCACTGGCTGGGAGTGTATGAAGAGGGTGGGGAAAGAGGGGCCTCCACGGGGTAGGAGCAGCAGCTCTCTCGGAAGGCAGAGCGGCAAAGTGGTTTTTAGGGCGGCAGAGGGAGAGCCAGCCTGCTGCACGAGGCTCAGGCCAATCCCTGCAAGATCCAATCTCAACACATTGAAGGATCCCAGCAGCCATCAGCTACGACGGAGCACAAAGAAGCCACCAACACTCCCTGTGAGAAAACGGGAAAAGTGTGGACTCCAGCAAAGGAGAAAGAGAAATTCAGCCAGGGTTGAACTGTGGAGTCCTTGGTGCTCCCTGAGCCTTGTTGTTTTCTTGCATTTCATTGTTTCATTGCCAGGCTAGGCAATGTCTGCAAGAAAACAACAAGGCTCAGGGAGCACCAAGGACTCCACAGTTCAACCCTGAGCTAGAAATATTCTCTTCGAAAGTAGTTAATATACATAGTTACAAGACCACATAAAACCTAAAACTAATCTTAAAGCAAACATCTCAAGATCTTAAAAATCTTACATCTTAACACGAAAAGCGAGTGATTAAGAAGCTGCCTCCCAGTGTGGTTCCTGGTATTTCAAGAGAGAACCTGGAGAACCACTCACCCATTTTCAGTCTGGCAGGTGAGTCCAGCCTGACTGGGCGTACCTGATCAGTTGCTGACTGAGGTTCACTAGCATTCAGCAGGTGACCTCCAGGAAGTGCGGGAAGGGAGCCATACCGTCCTGTACCACTGCAATTGGATTGCTCCTAGAGATGATGAGACAGATAGAGCAGAACGGCAGCTCTCTGAACATTTGTGAGGGGCTGGTGGGAGACGCACCTCTTCATCTGGTGATCCCTCAGGATGTTCTCCAAAGTAATCTCTGCTTCATTCCTGCCAGTCCTTACTGGCCTTGTGTTCACCCACTGAGCAAGTTTTGCAAAATTTCCCAAGCTTACCAGGAAGGAAGTTGCTGCTTGGAGAAATGGTCTGCAGAGGTTGGAGACAGTCCTTTGTTTCCTTCTTTCATAGCAGAGCAGGGGCAAATGTGGAGGTGGGAGAAGTATGGGAACCTAAGAATGGCTCACATTTTGTCTCAGCGAACTAGAAGAGATTTGGTGTCCTCCAATCATAGGTTCCATTTTTGGTTTCTTTCAGCGATGGGTACTCATATTGGGCTAGAGAAGAACCATCAGTTACCTCCTTCCTGGGCAGAAGGTGACGGAACTCTTTTGGCAGACTTCATGGATGAGTTCCATGTGCCGCAGGAGCTCCTGACTGAGTTTCCTGACTTTGAACAGCTTATCTCATCTATTGAGTCCTTCCTTCCAGAAAGTATGTTCCAATGTCCAGATTCTAACAAGACAACAGAAGGCATTGTGTTCCAAGAACATTTTTCTGAATTCTCCCTTCCAGAGAATGCCGTGGGAGCTGGCTTACCCAAGCGCGATCGAGACCAGTCCCAGGATCTCCCATGTTTGGCCACAAGCACTCTGGGAATTGCAAGCTCTCGTGAGCCTCATGTGGGCAAAGTATCACCAGTGCCCACATCACCAGGCAAAGAGGAGGCTATGCAGGTTATTGACCTCTGCAATTCTGATGAGGAGCTTCAAGAAGTACCAGGAGGCCAGCGTTCGGACTCCTCAACTCAGCCTCACACTATCAAAGAGTTTGGCACAACGTATCTATGCAACAAAATTAATGACAAGTTCCAGGGACTGAAGGCCACGATAACAGGAAGAGTCCTTGCTCCAGCAAGAAATCACCAGGAAAGGAAGCAGGATGTAGACCCTATGAAGTCTTTTGGAAAGAAAAGAACATCTAACAATGGCCAAAGCAAAGACGAGGGTGAGGGGAAGCTGAAGAACACCCAGAAGGCACCTGGGAGTACATCCAAACGAAAGGCTGTCAGTCCAGGATCCCCACCTTTAAGTAAAAGCTCCAGGGTCAGTGTGATGACAGGGCACAACAGTCAAGCCACCCATCCTTTGTCTTCAGGGTCAGCAGTGGACCCTAAGTTGTCTAAGGTGAAAGGGAAAAGGAAAACCACTTCAACGGAAGAAGAGCCTTCACCCAAACGGTCCCAAATAAGCTTGGCGATGCATATCTCCAAACCACCTCACCTGCAGGGGGAAAGAAACCCCTTGGAGTCTGAGAAAAGTCAGTTGAGTCTTATGAAGGAGGGGAAGAAAACTAAGGGGAATACGTCCTCTGAGACTCAGGGAAAAGAGCAGCTTCTCCAAAAGAGAGAGGAACCTTGGAAAAGAATCCGGGCAAAGGTAGCAGCAGATCCCTCTAGAGCCAAAAGCATCCCTTGCTTTCTGGAACCCCTTCCAGATTTGACTCAGGCAAAGATGCCCAGGGAAGTTCGAACTCTCAATGAAGACTCAAAGAACCTCATTCCTGGATTTCTAATGCAAGGGCCAAGCAAACTGGATGCATCCCAGGCTGGTTCTACTTCCAAAGATCTTATGAGGGGCCACAACACTTCAGGGTTAGGGGGGATTCAGTCTAAAACCCAATATAAAGAGAAAGCAAGGACAAACGTGAGCCTACCTGGGATGAAAGGCAAAAAGCGCTGCCCCAAAACAGAACCAGAAGACGCACCAAAGCCGGTCCCCAGGACCAACCTGGCTTTACAAATGATGGAGTCCATACAGGTGTTGTACCCGCTGGGGAAAAGCAAAGTTTCACCTATGCCAAGCAAGAAAGCCCACTCAGTTCCATCTAGCAATCCTGTTCCAGAAAATCTTATTCCAAAGGCCAGGCTTTTGTCTGAACCATTAGCTAATCCATCCTCACAATCTCTGACCAAGCCACCGTTGCAATTCCTACCCAGCGCTCCACTGCTTCCCCAATGCAAGCCACCCTCATACCCCATGACCAAAGAACCTTCACACCCCCTGCCCAGACCTTCATCCCATCTCCTGCTTAAGCCACACTCACTCCCTCGGCAAAACCTGCAGCTACTTTCTGTGCCTACTCAGCCAGCAAAGCCACTGTGGAAGCAGGGGTCCCTTGCCCCAATCCCACCTGCCACAAGGCCAGTAGCTCCTCGGTTTCCACCGACCAGAGGCTGGGGACCTCAAGCTGGACCTGTTGGGAAAACTATCGGTGTGCTGAGTAAGACCGCCAACCTCTGGCCGTCAAGCAACGTCCAAAGAGCAGACCAAGGCCCGCTGGCTGAGGATCCTTCTTCATCCCCCCCTTATGAAGGGGCAACCTTTATACCCTGGAGAACGCCACCCGATGACCTGGAGGTCTCGGAACCCATCTCAGACGAGCAACGGCCGCTTCGGGAGAAGATGAAGCTGGACGCGCAGAAGGAGCGGGAGGAGGCAGCCCACTGGACCTCGGTGGGGAGAATCAAGTTTTTTGTGGAGCGGGAGAAAGAAATGGACATCTCCATATGGTTTGGTTACCCCAAATTTGGCTGTCCGTGGCGATAGTCCACTTCAGCTTCTTCTTCTGAAGGATTCTGAGCCGGGAGGCCAATTCTAGTTCAAGAGTTCTTTGTCCGATATTGTAATTATTTTACTTGTGTGTATATTTTAAGTTTTTCTAAGTAGGAGCTTGTAAATAATGTTGGGTTTCTTTCTAGTCAATACATTTTCTATTACAGACAAAAACGCAATAAAGTATGTGTACTTGGTTATCTAAATGCGTAGACAAGATTAATTCAAAGGAAAATACTTTAGGTCTTTATTGGAACAGGTAATATTTCAGGAGAAGCATTTCTTCGCGGAAACTTTCTCCCAGGCTGGTAGCCAGGGTGGATTCGGGGGGGGGGGGGCATAAAAAAAGTCAAGATGGCCATGACTGGGCAGTAGAAGCCCCACCCCTTAATAGCCATGGGTCTTTGTTCATGTGGCCATGGCCATCATCTTGAATTTTTTGCCCCCCGGGACACCCCCCCGGACACCCCTGATTTTAACAACCAAAATTCAAATGCGCATCACCCATACAGGTGCTCGAGAAAAGCCCAATGGCTACAGGTTGCTACTGAGGAATCTTGAAAAGAAATGTATTTATTTGCATTTCTTCACATAATTTCTGCCTCGCCCCTCTGGCTGCCTCCCCTTCTTTCCCCCTCGAGTTCCATCTTGCTTTTTAAAGCTGCTCGACAGACTCCGGCATAATTTGAGAACCATCCGGGGTGAAGGGGGGAGGAAACGGAGAGTTGGAGAAAAGTGACCCCCCCCCCCCATTCCAGTGCTTTTGGAATGCCAGGTGTGCCTTACCTGGCTCTGGTTCCTTGCCAGGGCTTTTCTTACACCCTTTGGCACAGGAGCCACCTTCCAACACTTACTGTGCCAACACAAATCCAGCCAAGAAAAAACAGAGACATGAACAATTAGCCAACAGTTATTTATTATTTATTTATTATTCAGATTTATCACCGCCCATCTCTACAGCAGTAGACTCTGGGCGGTTTACAACAATAATATTGACATTAAAAACCTATACACATTAAAATACAATATAATAATAAAGAAAGAAAATTCAGAGGATGGTAGGATCTTAAAAAGGAGGATATCACGGGGCTAACCACCCCCAGGAGCAACTATTACCTCCTTCCTCCAATTAGCCAACAGTTACATTGCAGCCTGCTGTAGCCTTTGGGTTCATGGCACGTTTTCGCACGGCAGCCTATCAAGGTGCCCATAAAGTAGGCTGACCATATTTCAGGATGGCAAAACGGGACGGGGTCTTATGTAATATTCCGTATTCATGAAAAAGACAGGGGTCCCCGACCCCCGGTCTGCGCGATTGGCTCCCGCCTGCAAACCCCGCCCCCCGGCCCGCGCAATTTGTTCCTGCCTGCAAACCCCGCTCCCAGTCCATGCAATTGGCTCCCGCCTGCAAACCCACCTCCCGTCCATGTGATTGGCTCCCGCCTGCAAACCCCGCCCCCCGCCCCACGCAATTTGTTCCTGCCTGCAAACCCCGCTCCCAGTCCGCGCAATTGGCTCCCGCCTGTAAACCCCACCATTCCCGCCAGGTTTGAAAAACGGGACAAAATTGAGATTTTTATGAAAACGACGGGACGGTTGAAAAATGCTTAAAAAACGGGACTGTGTGTGCAATGTGTGCAATGTCAAAGTGCAAACAAAAGAGTCAGGGCTTTGATCATGTGGTCGTGACCACCATCTTGTCATTTTTGATGCCCCCTGCAGACACCACGGTTATCTCTGTGTGTGTGTTTGTGAACTGGACAATGACACTTCCCTGTAGAAGTGTTGTGTGATAGTTGGTTGTAGTTGGTGTAGACTTGGTTACAGACAGAAATCTAACCTGAAACTGCTATTGCAAGTACAGCTGGGCATCTCATCATATTGGAGAGAAAAATGTGCTTTCAAGCATGTGGGAGTGCTCACCTGTCTCTTTAAAGCAGCTGCATTTTTTTCTGAATCATGCAGCTGTCCTCTTCCAATGTAGCCTGATTACAGGAAAAGCCATGCATGGATTAAGGAGCTGCAGAAAGGTGCTACTTGCACCTGTGTGCTCCAAAGAAGATGTCTGCCTTCAAGTCCGAAGCATTCAAAGGCCATAGTAGCTGAGAAAAATACAACACAGTGATGCAGACACAATGTGAGACACAGATTGTCTGGACTCTCCTCAAGTTATCTCTAAACTCTTAAGGTAAAGGTAAAGGTTCCCCCCGCATGTTTGTGCAGTCGTGTCCGACTATAGGGGCCAGTGCTCATCTCCATTTGTTAGCCGAAGAGTCAGCGTTGTCTGAAGACGCTTCCACGGTCATGTGGCCGGCATGACGCACGCGGAACGCTGTTACCTACCCACCGAAGTGGTACCTATTCATCTACTTGCATTTGCATGCTTTCAAATTGCTAGGTTGGCAAGAGCTGGAGCTAGTGCGGGAGCTCACTCCGTCATGCAGGGCTAGGGATTCGAACCTCTGAACTTGCAATCCTCCAATCGACAAGCCTGGCATCTTACCAGCTGAGCCACCACGTCTCTAAACTCTTACACGCCTCTAAGCTCTTACAGGATCTCATAATGTCATACACAACCTCAATGGAACAGATGCTCATTCTCCAGGCTGGTAGATGCCATCATTCATCAGCAAGGGCAAGTAGACTTTATACTGGCCCAGGAGCATCCTCAGGATATGGTCAGAAAAAATCAAGATGGTGTCCATGATGAGTATGATCGAAGCACCACCTGTTTTTTTATGCGTGTCACACATAAAAAAGAGCTTTGATTGCACCGTTGTAGCCACCATCTCGACTTTTTTTCTCCACACCCTGAGGACACCTCTGCTCTACCCAGTGTACACAAAAGAATCAATGGACGCAACACTGGCATCAGAAAGGTGATGTTCAAAAATGAGTGGAGTTCCAGCTCAAGGTGACAGACAGTCCTTGAGAAACAGAATTGCAGGGATGGATTTCATGTGAAACTTAGAATTCATTGAAATGTTTTTCATGAATTGCACAGAAACCAAGATTGGTCATACTGTGCATCTTAACCAGCAACACATATCTGAGTCACCCCCACCTGCTGTTTTAATGCTGGTTTCCTTTTTTGTGTTGTCTATTTTCTACCCTCACCGGCTTCCCTCCTTTCTTCCCAACAACAGGTATCTCTCTCCATAGTTAATACTCAGGACCATACTCTACTAGACAACCCATGACCCATTGGGTCATCCTGTCAGAGAGATTTCCTGACCTAAACAGAAGAAACAGAATGACCACGGGGGGGGGGGGGGCAAAAAAGCTGTGGGAGCAGGACCGACTTTTGTCTTCCTGCTGGCTTCCCCATTGACTTTGCTTGTGGGAAGCTGGCAGGGAGCGTCAGAAACCACTCCTCCTCCTCTTCGGCTGATTCGCAGAACTGCCTGCCACTTTGCTGTGGGGACGGGGAACAAAGGGAGCCGCGGACCACGAGGAAAACTGCACACCCGCTCCCCATCCCAGCATGTCCCCAAGGACGGACTCCCTCCAGAGGGCTCACCTGTCGACTGCCGGTGCCCCTCAGCCAGCCCCACCTTGCTAGCAGGCATCCAAGTCACTCCCTCGTCCTTCCATCGCCGCCCACTGCCATTAAGAGATTCCAAATTTCAGCCTCACTTCCAAAGCAGCCAATCACCACTCGCCCATCGTGCCCTCCACCAGCTGATTGGGGGCAGGGGCCAGAGGGAGGCAGGAAAGAGGGCAGGGATACGCCCCTCCCATCTTCCCTTGCACCACGCAACCTACGGGTTTCTGGGAACTATAGTCAGAAGGCACAGCAGTGCTGAAGCAGCCACAACTTTGCCAAATTTCAATCCCATGGGAGTCATGAGCCCCGGATTTTGGACACATTCTGTAAGTTAGCCCATTTGAAGTACCTTGGTTCAAAAATGGTTGCCCTATGATGCACCATTTTGCCCAATTGAAGGTTACAAACAAACAGACAGACACAAGAGTTTTAGTAGTATATAGATGAAATAGACGAGGATCTACAGAAACTCAATCCTTAACAAAATTATTCGTCTCACAGTCATCCAGATTTTTGTCCCCCCCCCCGCCCCAATGTGTTAGTTCTAATCTAGACAAAATCATGGTAATAGACAGAAGAGAAGCAGACTCAAGTTTTGAAGACATCTTTGGGATACAGATTAACGATCTCCAACTAGAAATCTGATGGGGCAGAAGTGAATTTTGAAAACATGTTGAGGTGTTTGCCACAGTACATCTACAGTATATATCTCAGCAAATTAAATCTTTGAAAATGTATATGAGAAATTATGTGTCTGCCTGCCTGTCTGACTCTCCCTGTGAAATGTCCACCTGCATAAAGGTCAGGCTTATTAGAGGCTTCTCTGGGCCAGAGCCCTTTAAGAGCTGCCCAAAATGCCAGTCTCCGTGTGCTGTGAAAATCAGTGCCAGCTTCTCTGGGGAGTTTCTGAACATGCGCTAGAACCTGATCAGAACGTCAGTTTGGAAAAGAAATACAGTTTAGACATATGTTTATTCAGTAAGATACAATCTATAAGTTCCATAAAATGACATTGGAATAAAGTTCTTAAATAATTCCTGGCTGGCATATAAAAATCTGTGGAAATGGTCATGTGGGATAATACATGAACTTCCATATCTTAAGTGGCTTTTAAAAAATCCTTTTTTTCTTGCAATTAAGAGAAATCATGTTTCCTAGAATTTGCGTTGCCCATTTGAAATGCTTACAGCTGTTCCTAGGTGCTAGCTCACAGAGGCATCTGCAGTGGGCAGGCAGAAAAGTGAAGATGGTGGCTGCAAGCGCCCGATTGAAGTCCCACCCCTTTTTATGGGGGTCACACACAACAACATAAGAAAGCAGTGGGGCTTCATGTGCATGATCGTGGATGCCAATCTTGACTTTTTGGATTCCCTTCCATGCATGCTCAGGAAACTACCAGCTTTCCCTACCACGACATCTTCCGCCCTCATAACACATGCTTCTATTGCATCCATGTGTGACGATCCTTAGCTGGCAATCAGTGCTCCTCACACGAGACACGTTGGAATCGGAAGGAATCTTTATTACAGCTCGGGATCCATAACAGTTTAAAGCCGGGCTTTCCAAACTGTGTGTTGCGACACAATACTGTGTCGCCTGGGGGCCCCAATTGTGTCGCATGACAACCCGGAAGCGCTGATGAAAATGTCCTCGGTTCTGGCAAGGAGGTGAAAATCGTGCGCGCACGCTGCCGGGCTGCCCGGGGTGGAAATTCTCCACGCCGATCAGCTGTGCGCCGGGAAGCGGCCTGGCAGTGTGCGCGCACGTGCGGCGAGGCTTTTAGCTTCTTTGCCGGAACCAAGGGCATTTTCAGGGTCCCCAGAGCCTCTCCTTTTGAAGGGGCAGCGGCAGCAGCGGGCCATCAGCGCTTCCGGGTTCCTGAGAGATCCTGTTACAGCATAGCTTTCCAAACTGTGTGTTGCGACACAATACTGTGTCGCCTGCGGGGCCCAGGTGTGTCGCGTCAAAACCCGGAAGTGCTGATGGTGCGCCGCCGCTGGCAGCGGCAGGCCATCAGGACTTCCTGGTTTCGCACAGCACACCAGGACACCGCTGCTGCCACCGCTGCGGTGCACAAAAATCTGAACGTGTCGCAGTGGCAGCGGCGCACAAAAACCCAGAAGCGCCAATGCCACCACCACAGCGTGCAAAAACCTGAAAGCACCGCAGCAGCGGTGGCGCTTCCGGGTTTTTGTGCGCCACCGCAGCAGCGGTGCTTCTGGGTTTTCTCGCGCATTGGTGTGTCACCAATGGGAAAAGTTTGGAAAGCCCTGTGTTACAGGTTTATCAAATAAACAGATTCTTATCCCCTCATGGAAACATGATTGGAAAAAGAGATCCAAAAGAGATTCTACCTTAATGAACGTATTAATAAAGGAGGGCTAGAAGGTTCCGATTTCATGATTCGGAACGTCAGCCCTGACTCTTGGCATTAAAATGCATTACAGAAAGTCAGTGCGAACCATGATTGTGCCCTGCAGTTAATGGCTTGACACCCTGGGTTGTGGTGCAATGCAGTTAGGACAACTTATCTGCATCGTGTCTACATTTGGCCCGTTCTGTTCTAATCCCCATTTTTCCCAGCATTGCCAACAGTGAAGAGAAAGTTGGTAAACTGTCTAGAGTAGTGCTTTCTAAACTGCCACCGATGGCGACACACCAACAGCGGCAGCAGTGGTGGCGCGGGGGCATGCACGGGGTTGGGGGCGTGCATGGGGGCGGCATGGGGGCGCACGCGGCGGTGGCATGCATGGTGGTGGCGGCGGCGGCAGCCTCCGCTAAAACGTGGAAGCACTGATGGCGCGCCACTGCCACCGCCGCCATGCACACCCCCGCCACCGCCATGCACGCCCCCACCGCCGCTTCCAGGTTGTGTTGCGACACACCAAACTGTGTGTTGCGACACACTAAAGTGTCGCAACACACAGTTTGGAAAGCTGTGGTCTAGAGTTTTGTTAAGTTTTACCAAGTCAAACTCTAGTTTTTAATTATACATCTGCATATTTTATTAAAGGTGGCAGACTCTGTCCATTTACAAAGACCTTTTCGTTCAAAAATTCCAATTTCTAAGTATGTATACAACGCGTAAATCCCCTCCAATTTCTAAATATGTATACAATGCATGAATTTCCATGGCCACACGGAGTGAAAAATACTCTGTATAAAAATTGCAGCTGCTGCTGTTGCTCAATTCTCTCTGCCTAGCAGAATAAAAATTGCAAAGTTTGGAGGCTGGATGAGCACCGATCTCCAGCAAAGGAGATCGTTACCTTGTCGTGGTGCTGGAGCTTGAGCACCTCAATGAAACCATGAGCTAAACCGTGAAGGGACACCCAAGACGGGAAGGTCGTGGCAGAGAGGTCAGACTAAATACGATCCCTGGGGAAGGTAATGGCAACCCACCCCAGTATTCTTGCCGTGAAAACTAAATGGATCAGTACAACCAGAGATATGTCGGTATACCATCGGAAGATGGGACTCCCAGGTCGGAAGATGGTCAAAATGCTACTGGGGAGGGACAGAGGATACGTTCAACTAGCCCCAGATGTGATGACGCAGCTAGCTCAAAGCCGAAAGGACGGCTAGCGGCCGACGGTGCTGGTGGTGAACGACGAATCCGATGTTCTAAAGATCAACACACCATAGGAACCTGGAATGTAAGATCTATGAGCCAGGGCAAATTGGATGTGGTTATTGGTGAGATGTCAAGATTAAATATAGACATTTTAGGTGTCAGTGAACTGAAATGGACTGGGATGGGCCACTTCACATCAGATGACCACCAGATCTACTACTGTGGACAAGAGGACCACAGAAGAAATGGAGTAGCCTTCATAATTAATAATAAAGTGGCTAAAGCAGTGCTTGGATACAATCCAAAAAACGATAGAATGATCTCAATTCGAATTCAGGGTAAGCCATTTAACATCACAGTGATCCAAATATATGCCCCAACCACAGATGCTGAAGAAGCAGAAGTAGATCAGTTCTATGAGGATCTGAAGCACCTACTAGATAATACACCAAAAAGATATGTTATTTTCATTACAGGAGACTGGAATGCTAAGGTGGGCAGTCAGATGACACCTGGAATTACAGGCAAGCATGGTCTGGGAGAACAAAATGAAGCAGGACATAGGCTGATAGAATTTTGCCAGGACAACTCACTGTGCATAACAAACACTCTCTTCCAACAACCTAAAAGACGACTTTATACATGGACTTCACCAGATGGTCGACACCGAAATCAGATTGACTACATCCTTTGCAGCCAAAGGTGGCGGACATCTATACAGTCGGTAAAAACAAGACCTGGAGCTGACTGTAGTTCAGATCACGAACTTCTTATTGCAAAATTTAGAATCAGACTAAAGAGAATAGGGAAGACCCACAGATCAGTTAGATATGAGCTCACTAATATTCCTAAGGAATATGCAGTGGAGGTGAAGAATAGATTTAAGGGACTAGATTTAGTAGATAGGGTCCCAGAAGAACTATGGACAGAAGTTCGCAACATTGTTCAGGAGGCGGGAACAAAAAACGTCCCAAAGAAAAAGAAAACCAAGAAGGCAAGATGGCTGTCTGCTGAAACACTGGAAGTAGCCCAAGAAAGAAGGAAAGCAAAAGGCAACAGTGATAGGGGGAGATATGCCCAATTAAATGCAAAATTCCAGAGGTTAGCCAGAAGAGATAAGGAATTATTTTTAAACAAGCAATGTGCGGAAGTGGAAGAAGACAATAGAATAGGAAGGACAAGAGACCTCTTCCAGAAAATTAGAAACATCGGAGGTAAATTCCAGGGAAAAATGGGTATGATCAAAAACAAAGATGGCAAGGACCTAACAGAAGCAGAAGAGATCAAGAAAAGGTGGCAAGAATATATGGAAGATCTGTATAGGAAGGATAATAATATTGGAGATAGCTTTGACGGTGTGGTCAGTGAGTTAGAGCCAGACATCCTGAAGAGTGAGGTTGAATGGGCCTTAAGAAGCATTGCTAATAACAAGGCAGCAGGAGACGACGGTATCCCAGCTGAACTGTTTAAAATCTTGCAAGATGATGCTGTCAAGGTGATGCATGCCATATGCCAGCAAATTTGGAAAACACAAGAATGGCCATCAGATTGGAAAAAATCAACTTATATCCCCATACCAAAAAAGGGAAGCACTAAAGAATGTTCAAACTATCGAACAGTGGCACTTATTTCACATGCCAGTAAGGTAATGCTCAAGATCTTGCAAGGTAGACTCCAGCAATTCATGGAGCGAGAATTGCCAGATGTACAAGCTGGGTTTAGAAAAGGCAGAGGAACTAGAGACCAAATTGCCAATATCCGCTGGATAATGGAGAAAGCCAGGGAATTTCAGAAAAACATCTATTTCTGTTTTATTGACTATTCTAAAGCCTTTGACTGTGTGGATCATAACAAATTGTGGCAAGTTCTTGGTGGTATGTGGATACCAAGTCATCTTGTCTGCCTCCTGAGGAATCTGTATAACGACCAAGTAGCAACGGTAAGAACAGAGCACGGAACAACGGACTGGTTTAAGATTGGGAAAGGAGTACGGCAGGGTTGTATACTCTCACCCTACCTATTCAACCTGTACGCAGAACACATCATGCGACATGCTGGGCTTGAGGAATCCAAGGCTGGAGTTAAAATCGCTGGAAGAAACATTAACAATCTCAGATATGCAGATGATACCACTTTGATGGCTGAAAGCGAGGAGGAGTTGAGGAGCCTTATGACGAAGGTGAAAGAAGAAAGTGCAAAAGCTGGATTGCAGTTAAACCTCAAAAAAACCAAGATTATGGCAACGAGCTTGATTGATGACTGGCAAATAGAGGGAGAAAAAGTGGAGGCAGTGACAGACTTTGTATTTCTAGGCGCAAAGATTACTGCAGACGCTGACTGCAGCCAGGAAATCAGAAGACGTCTACTTCTTGGGAGGAGAGCAATGGCAAATCTTGATAAAATAGTTAAGAGCAGAAACATCACACTGACAACAAAGGTCCGCATAGTTAAAGCAATGGTATTCCCTGTAGTAACCTATGGCTGCGAGAGCTGGACCATAAGGAAGGCTGAGCGAAGGAAGATAGATGCTTTTGAACTGTGGTGTTGGAGGAAAATTCTGAGAGTGCCTTGGACTGCAAGAAGATCAAACCAGTCCATCCTCCAGGAAATAAAGCCAGACTGCTCACTTGAGGGAATGATATTAAAGGCAAAACTGAAGTACTTTGGCCACATAATGAGAAGACAGGATACCCTGGAGAAGAAGCTGATGCTAGGGAAAGTGGAAGGCAAAAGGAAGAGGGGCCGACCAAGGGCAAGATGGATGGATGGTATTCTGGAGGTGACGGACTCAACCATTGGGGAGCTGGGGATGGTGACGGCCGACAGAAAGCTCTGGCGTGGACTGGTCCATGAAGTCACGAAGAGTCGGAAACGACTGAACGAATAAACAACAACAACAAAATGTGGAGGCGTCAATCTATAAGTGTCTTAGGCAGAGGAGGGGGGATTAAGTAAATAGTTACCAAAATCAAAAGACATTCTTCATAAGCATCATCAAGCATGGTGTCACGAATGGCCCCTGCCACGGAGCCATTCGGACATGACGGCAGCCGGGGAGCGCTGGCGGATGTGCAGGAAAGAGACAGCCGATGTGGATTCAGCACCAAGCACACCGGACAGGGTATTCAGCACAAAAGAGGCGCGAGACGAAAGGACAGCTGCCGCTGCCTCTTCGAAGGGACAAGCTCCAGGGACCCCGAAAATGCCCTCGGTTCCGGCAGGGAGGCGAAAATCAGGGAGGCAGAGAATTTCCACCCTGTCCTTCCCACGCCGATCAGCTGTGCAGCAGGAAAGCAGCCCGGCAGCGTGCGCACGCGATTTTTGCCTCCTTGCCAGAACCGAGGGCATTTTTGGGGTCCCTGGAGCTTGTCCCTTCGAAGAGGCAGCGGCAGCTGTCCTTTCGTCTCTGGAGCTTCGAAGAGGCAGCGGCAGCACGCCGCTGCTGCTGCTGCGGCAACCTGGAAGCGCCGCCGCTAGAGCTTTTGGGTTTTTGAGCGCCGCACTGGCAGTGGCGCTTCCGGGTTTTTGTGGGCCGGCCGTTGTTGTGTCGCCAACGGCAAAAGTTTGGAAAGCCCTGCTTTAAAGATTCGAGTTACTACAGTTCTACAAGTTACAAAATAAGTAAATGCATCCCTTCCCCTTTTCCAACACATTTGTCCTTTCGTCTCGCGCCTCTTTTGTGCTGAATACCCTGTCCGGTGTGCTTGGTGCTGAATCCACATCGGCTGTCTCTTTCCTGCACGTCCGCCAGCGCTCCCCGGCTGGCGTCATGTCCGAATGGCTCCGTGGCAGGGGCCATTCGTGACACCATGCTTGATGATGCTTATGAAGAATGTCTTTTGATTTTGGTAACTATTTACTTAATCCCCCCTCCTCTGCCTAAGACACTTACAGATTGACGCCTCCACATTTTACAGCCTCCAAACTTTGCAATTTTTATTTTCGGGGTCCCCGGAGCCTCTCCTTTTGAAGGGGCAGCGGCAGCAGCGGGCCATCAGCGTTTCCGGGTTCCAGGATGCCGCTGCTGCCGCTGCCCCTTCGAAAGGGCAGGCTCCGGGGACCCCGAAAATAAAAATTGCAAAGTTTGGAGGCTGTAAAATGTGGAGGCGTCAATCTGTAAGTGTCTTAGGCAGAGGAGGGGGGATTAAGTAAATAGTTACCAAAATCAAAAGACATTCTTCATAAGCATCATCAAGCATGGTGTCACGAATGGCCCCTGCCACGGAGCCATTCGGACATGACGCCAGCCGGGGAGCGCTGGCGGACGTGCAGGAAAGAGACAGCCGATGTGGATTCAGCACCAAGCACACCGGACAGGGTATTCAGCACAAAAGAGGCGCGAGACGAAAGGACAAATGTGTTGGAAAAGGGGAAGGGATGCATTTACTTATTTTGTAACTTGTAGAACTGTAGTAACTCGAATCTTTAAAGCAGGGCTTTCCAAACTTTTGCCGTTGGCGACACAACAACGGCCGGCCCACAAAAACCCGGAAGCGCCACTGCCAGTGCGGCGCTCAAAAACCCAAAAGCTCTAGCGGCGGCGCTTCCAGGTTGCCGCAGCAGCAGCAGCGGCGTGCTGCCGCTGCCTCTTCGAAGCTCCAGAGACGAAAGGACAGCTGCCGCTGCCTCTTCGAAGGGACAAGCTCCAGGGACCCCAAAAATGCCCTCGGTTCTGGCAAGGAGGCAAAAATCGCGTGCGCACGCTGCCGGGCTGCTTTCCTGCTGCACAGCTGATCGGCGTGGGAAGGACAGGGTGGAAATTCTCTGCCTCCCTGATTTTCGCCTCCCTGCCGGAACCGAGGGCATTTTCGGGGTCCCTGGAGCTTGTCCCTTCGAAGAGGCAGCGGCAGCTGTCCTTTCGTCTCGCGCCTCTTTTGTGCTGAATACCCTGTCCGGTGTGCTTGGTGCTGAATCCACATCGGCTGTCTCTTTCCTGCACATCCGCCAGCGCTCCCCGGCTGCCGTCATGTCCGAATGGCTCCGTGGCAGGGGCCATTCGTGACACCATGCTTGATGATGCTTATGAAGAATGTCTTTTGATTTTGGTAACTATTTACTTAATCCCCCCTCCTCTGCCTAAGACACTTATAGATTGACGCCTCCACATTTTGTTGTTGTTGTTTATTCGTTCAGTCGTTTCCGACTCTTCGTGACTTCATGGACCAGTCCACGCCAGAGCTTTCTGTCGGCCGTCACCATCCCCAGCTCCCCAATGGTTGAGTCCGTCACCTCCAGAATACCATCCATCCATCTTGCCCTTGGTCGGCCCCTCTTCCTTTTGCCTTCCACTTTCCCTAGCATCAGCTTCTTCTCCAGGGTATCCTGTCTTCTCATTATGTGGCCAAAGTACTTCAGTTTTGCCTTTAATATCATTCCCTCAAGTGAGCAGTCTGGCTTTATTTCCTGGAGGATGGACTGGTTTGATC